>OU426980.1:156119350-156707362 GCA_911387785.2 Aelia acuminata | reverse complement strand
AAAAAAATAGCAGTTCGTACATAGAATATTGGTTTTATTCGAAAGTGTTTTTATGTTATATATTTGTGATATTCGGTTTGGAAGTTAAGTGTATCCAGTGATTAAATTAAAAGTTCGTACTAACCCAAAAAAAAAAAAAAAATGATATAATCATTCCCAAGAAACTAATTTCATCAGATACATAAAAATAACAATCTATCTATATAAATAAAGATGAAATTCTATTTGTTTGTTTGTTCTTTATAGAAATCCTTACCGTTTGTCCTAAACTCTCCGAATTTCGCTCAGTGGTTCTTGGATACCAGGTGCGAACACCTGTCCATATTAAAATTATATAACTTCAGCCGATCTTCAGCTGATATTCTTTGATGTTATAAAAATCGTAATGATCTCGCTTTACAATGGTTCTTTACGAAATCGACCGTTTCATTAGCAAAATGAAATTCCCCGGGTGAAACCGGGATATACAGCTATAATCTATGTAAATAAAGATGAAATTCTGTTTGTTCTTTATAGAAATCCATACCAGGTGCGAACACCTGTCTGCAAAACCTCAGCCGATCTTCAGCTGATATTCTTTATTGTTATAAAAATCGTAATGATCTCGCTTTACATTGGTTTTTACGAAATCGACCGTATATATATTTAAATTCTCCGGGTGAAACCGGTTTATACAGCTTGTAATAAATAAATAAAATAGCTGTCGGGTAACACAATTATTGATTTTTTTCTCAAATATTTCTTAGTTTTATTTGCGATTGCACAAAGAAATAAATGTAAAAACCATATTTAATGAATGTTTGTATTGCTTAGACGTGTAATTTTAAAGACGATGAAAATTAAAACATGATGTTTTGATTTGTTTACAGCAATTGCTTAATGTTTGGTCCCTTAAAAACACCATACATAGTATAATTTCCTTTGTATGTGTGTGATATTTTATCTGACCAGTCATTAGTTAAGTCATGATTATTCATAGGTTTGTTATTATGATTGTTACTCCACACTTCTCGTAGGGGAAATTAAAATTAGATAAGGAAACCGTAGGCGAAGTTGTTTCAAAAGCGAAAGGAAAATTGGGCAAGCTTACCTTTCACGAATTATCCGGAGCGGTGAGGAGTTGTGCCAACCGGTCCCAGCGAGGGGGAGAGCATTGTAATGCAACATCTTTAGCGCTCCATCCCAAACATTTCTTCATAGCTCATACCTTCACTGCTCCAATAATGATATTTAAAAATAGGACAGCGGATATTTTTCCTCATCTCTTTCCTGTTTTTCGAGGTGTATTCACGAAGCACAACTCTATTGAAATGAATTATGATAGGTTAAATGATAGTCAGGATTTTCAGTTTACAATGATTTTATTGTGGTAAGCCAACGTTTCGATCTAACTTGTGGATCTTCATCAGGGCTAAAAGAAAACAAATATATGAGTATCTATGCTAGAGGGTGACAATAAATGGATACATTACAGAACTAATAATAATATAAAAGATGGTGTATATATGAATATTAAAATAAGTGGCTGGTTAACAAGATAAAATAGAATCTGATATTTACCTACTGAGTCCAGGTGGATACTAAGACTAAAGGTAAAAATAAGGTGAGATGTAGTGGTAGGGGGTTAGTTTGCCGACTTCAAAGGTTTATGACGGGGAAATCCAACGCATTTGAAGTCAAGGCACATGACAACTGAGTGAACAAAAATATTTTAAAAACTAACAAAATAGATGGTACTGTATACAAATAGTTGTGTCTATACTCAATAATAACATAAAAATGAGATAATACATAATGTAACAATGCATAAAAAATTGGAAAATATACAGAAAGAAGTATACAATACAAAAAATAATAATAGTACAAGAGGTACAGAGATAATTGCAGGTACCTATGAAATCAAAACTAGGATTTGACGATGCGGAAGATGTTAGAATAAGTGGATGAAATTATCTCTTTATCTGTTTTGCGATTTACCGGGTTATTTTTTTCCAGATGGATAAAAATGGATTCTGAGAGGTGTCGTTTATCGTGGTTAGATACAGTAGCTAATACAGTAGGGGTTCTCAAAATCGAAGGAATGGTTGTGGGCAATGGCATGTTCTGCTAATTTAGACGTTGACGAATTACGCGTGGAAATATTGTATTTATGTTGATAAATACGTTTTTAAAAATAATTTTTGGTTTCACCGTTATAGCAACTGTTGCAATTAAGCGTGGAGCACTGGATACGATAAACTACATTACACTTGTCTAGGAGAGGTACTGGGTCTTTGAGTTTGGCAATGAATTATAACAAATGAATGGATGAATGGAAATGAATTATAACAACTAGTTCGTTAAGTATTGTAGGTGCATCTCAAACGTTATTTGAATCTCTCGGTCAAAAATTACCAAAAATACGAATTGATCAGTCTTGCATTTGGCGAGCGATATTATATTAATATATGTAGATATCTTATAGAATTACATAAAATAAAAAAAAATAAAAAAATTCGATTTATTTCTTAAATCGTTCTGCTATACTATAAGTTCATGATATGGATCATTCATCATTTCCAATATTTTAGGTAGATAAGATCTAAACTGATATTTCGGGGAAACAAGTATCAATGAAATGAACTAAACCATGGCTCTTTTCTGAATGCTATTACAAGATCATCGAATATTTAACTCGATGCAGTAACAGCTAAAAAATGTTTAACAATAACGTAAAGAATCAAAAGGGATTGTTTACACTAAACTCACAAATTGCTTATTCAAATAAATATAATCTTGTGAAATATGTGCTCACAACTGGAGCTAAATTAACTCAAAAGGGACCATAGAGCTTTGTGGTTGTCCCATTGCATAATTTAATCACATTGAAGTTGCAATGTTGTTAGCCTGATGCTTCAATTGAATTGAGTTGCAAACATTTCATAGCCAACTATTTACCACCGCTATATTCCAGGTATTAATATTGTCGAGGTTTGACCGAACCAGGTTGACTTGCTTTGCTGATTGTATTTTATCTTGGACAATGTTTCAATATATTAATATCTTGATTTTGATTAGAATAATTGAGTTTGAATCTAACAAGTCAAATTTTAACGTTCTTGAACCTAGGTTTCGGAATTACTTCCATCATCAGGGGTTTTCTTTTTAGCTTAATAACAATTGTAGCATATAAGTTATCAACATTAACATAAGCAATAAATTATTAAATATTAAAATAAAACAAAAATTGAATAAATAATTCCACATACATTATCACATGTCACTTATCTTCGATTCCTTTCTTTTTTATTGTCAGTTTTCTATTTACCATTGAATTTAATTCATCATTCTTAATCGTTATATTAAAACTTACATTATAATTGAAAAACACATAATAAATGCTCTTATCTTTGTTGCAAACTCTTTGTACTTTGTCCTGTCCAATGGTTTGTCATTACTATTTTTATTTTATCAATTACTTTCAATATGTAGTTTTTTTTTTGTTTGTTTTTTTATTATGCCTGCATAATAGCTAATAATTTTTTGTGGATCTGTTTTAAAATTAATTGCTCTATTAATGTTTTTTGTAATATTTATGGTCTCAATATATATATATATATTTTTTTTTTGCTATTTTTTTCTCTACCTATTATTTTTATATCAACAAATTTATTTCTAGGAATTCTATTTTGTCTTTAGTATTACATAAAATTTTTCTAATTATTGTTGTTGTAAGTTCCTAATTTTATATTAAGGACATAATCTGTTAGTATCTTTTGTATATTATTAGTTGAGCGATAAAGATCGTTTTGAAATATTTATTTTTGTTTTTACTCATTTCATAGTGTTGATCTTCCGGATAAATTAAAAGAAAATATATTTTCATTGATGTCTAATATTCTGCAATTCAGGAATATTGTAGTGTTCCCTTACTGCGTTCATGATATGGATTGCTTACTTGAGGTTAAGCCGCTCTACCCCGCTGCGGTCAGAGCTCACCCTGTAACTCTCGACTGGGAATTAATTTAATGGTAATGGATAAGGTATTCTCACTTCTTCCCATGCGATAACAATCGTGAACCGTATTCATGTACGATTCTACCTCAGTGATTTTTTTTTTTTTTTTTGAAATTATTATTAAACCTCCTCCATTTTATCTGATATAAAAAATGAGGCAATTGTACACCGAAAAAATTATGGAATAATATGGATAACAAAAGTAGCTTAAATAATAATTACTCTATCAAAGCTCTTCCTCGTTTATTGATTTGACCATCTTAAGTCTGAGCGCAAATAACGCCAAAATAGCTTTCGTCCATTTTGCGATCTTGTATTACTTACTATCATAATGTATCAAAGTCACACAGCCCGGTACATACCGCTGCGATCGATTCGAATAGAGCGTATATCTCGTTTTCTGTGCTTGAGCCTTTATTCTTAACACTATTTAAACCTGTTATTATCATAGGTTATTGTATACAATCCATTGCTAATATCCTACTTTGTTTGGTTTTTTATTCATGCCTATGCATATACCTTCCTCAATGTTACAAGGGCTAATCGTAAAAACGTTCATTGAACTTGAAGTACACTAGGGACCCCATTATCTTTTGTTCTTAGAAATTAGGAAATAAAATAATAAATGGGAAAACACGGCAAGCTGGTATCGTATGATGAGATGTTTCCGGTAACTATTACTCCAATTTATATTTTAGGAACGGTATTGTTTTCAAGTCTTTCTAGGAAAAGCCTACTCAGGCCTGTTGGTCTACGAAAAAAAATATTCTCAGTTGGATTTAGTCTCCATTTAAATACGAACTAACGAAATGTCGCAAAAAATAAAACCTGTCGTCTTAATTCTTAAACAGAAAAAGGTTAAAGTGTTAAAACATCCGTTCATGCAAAAACGCGCTGAAGGAGTTCGTTTGTCACTATTGTTCGTTTGTTATTAAAAGTGATTTTCTGCATAGTTTTTTTTTTCTTTTCAATCACATTAAGTCAATAAAATGTTGTAATTCGATTACACAGGTCTGCGACTAAAAAACTGCATAGGATTTTCTAACATTTTCTTATAGATTTTGACCTCCCAAAAACAGTAAAAATATTCGAAACATTCTATCACGTAGGTTTTTATAGATATTAGTAACAACATAAAATTTTTTTCAAAAAATAAACGTTTTTATTTTTTTATTTAATATAATTTTAACAAAAAAAATTAAAATTGAAAAATTTTAGATTGGAAACTAACGAAGGAAATCGGAAAAGGACTCGGCGAAGTAACAAGGAAAAGAAGAAAAGGTTTCATAAAAAAGATAAATAAATATATAAATATATTTATATTATTTATGGGTTGTAAAAAATATTATTCAAAATTATTATTTTTAATAAACGAGTGCTTTTACCAATTTCTTGTGTTTAAATTTGCAAAAAAACCCTTACGTTATAGAAAAAAATGGCAATCGCTTCTGAAATCAGCGCATTCTAAAACATATAATTTAGTAAAAATATCTCGTGCAGTTGACAAAAAAAAATTTCTTGCAGACCTGTGTTATCCGGGGTTTTCGATCATCCGTGGACCCCCATACCCATCATTACCCCGGATAAAGGGGGTTCTACTATATTATAAAAATCCCAATTTATGTTTAAGATATTGTAAGACCAGTGATGACTCATCTCTCTCTTTCTCTTCCTTCTCCACTCACACTCTCTATTTCTCTCTCTCTCCCTCATTTGCTATACTGGGTGTCCCAGACCTAGTGTAAAAAAAAATTGGGTAATACTGGATGCTAAACGGGGTAGAATGGCGCAGAAACGAGTTTCCTATCTCAATCTGTTAAGGAGTTAGCTTCACTTTTTTAAGACTATAAAGAACAATGTATGAATTCTAAATAATATAAAAAGGTTAATAATAATCTAAAATTAAAAAAAAAAAAATCCTACCTAAAAAATGTTGAATATAAGCCTGCAACCAAAGTAATGGAAGACATTTTGAACACGCGCTGCAATAATCCATTTTAATATGGTTCTACAATAATAATATTATTTTTTATCTTCAACATTTTTTATGTAGGATTTTTCAAATTCTAATAGAAGAGAAGAAAAAAGTTTAATTTATTTTAATGAAAGTATTTTTTAAATTTAAACTAAGGAGTTTTTTTTTATTTTATTTTAGGTTATTATTACCTTTTTATATTATTTAGAATTCATACATTGTTCTTTCTAGTCTAAAAAAAGTAAAACTAACTCTAACTCATGGGAAGTTCGGCATCCATTACTTTGGAAGCAGGCTCTAGCGCGCTTCCTCATTGCCCCAGCAGTGACATTCTCTAGCGTGTTTTTCATCAGAAAAACTTCTTTTAAACTCAAAAGGTGAAGTGAAATTGTATCATGGGTTACACCATTAAAAAGCTAGCTAAATTCCACAGTTTTTAGGAAATTTGACAGCTTCTAGGATGCTCCAGTGGGGAGTGAGGAATTTTCAAAAACTATTAAAAATTCAAGTTTTAATAAATGTTTTGTGTTTAGTGCGTTAAAAGTCTCACTGAAAGTGGATTTAAAATAACCAGACCCATCTCATCTTTTAGAAAATTTAATGCTGATTAAGTAAATATCATTGTTTTTGTTTCTACGCTAAACCAAAGTAGAAAAAACTGTAATTTTTCAGAAAAAAGGTAAGATTTTAAGAATAAAAACAAAACAAAATCTATTTCATCAACAGATTGAGGTAGGAAACTCGTTTCTGCGCCATTCTACCCCTTTTAACATCCAGTATTACCCAATTTTTTTTTTCACTAGGTCTGGGACACCCAGTATAGAGAACGTATATAATTAAAAGGTTTATAGAATTACAAATTTTGTTATTTAGTTTTAAGTTTTGTTATCAGTTTTCCCTAAGAGCTGTGGAAGTATACCCAGACGAGAAGTGGGTGATGTTTGTTGGAAGATGTTGAGAGAGTTGGAATGAGGCGAGGGAAGTGAGAGAGAGGGTGACCTTGGGCCGTGTGGGAAGATAGCGTCGAGCCGACAGGCGGACATACAAAGACCCAACGAGGCACATTAACATAAGGAATGTAACCCAAGGCATCATTACCTTGCACCCCTTCATAACCCATCCTACGGTTACCATTCCTAGGTTACAGTGGGGAGCAAACATGGGAAATCCATGACCTATAGGTTTTCTATATTCCGGTTTAGATTTGTTACCTTACAAGAGATCCGACCCCGGATATACCAAAGAGATCTTATATTAACCGACGCAAACTCCTGTTTCTTCATCAGCCTAATTTTTTTCGCTTTATAAGTTAGTCGAATAATAATAATACTTTATTGTTAGCTATATACAAAATTTGCATAAGGATTAAAAACTAAGTTTTTAGGAAGAGACTATTGAATAGAATGCAAGGCCTCAAAGTCTCGTATTATTTCAATAATTCACTAAAACATGCAGATCACATGCCAAATTTTCGCCTATTCAGGCATCTTCAGGGATACAACAGTCTCGCAAGCAAGCTAGAAACAGACTGAAACCTTCCCATATGGAAGGAGGGCTAACAGGGAAATATACAGTTTTGCCAACATTCAAAGAAATTTAGATAACAGAGATAATTACTCAATAAGGTCTATAGAAAATTAAACACAATATTAAAATTGTAGAAGGTTCAAATAAAGTAATTTAAATTTACATCTACATGTATATATATACACACTCACACCCATTACACATACAACATCATGCACTAGAATTATAAACATATTTGTATATAAAACATATGAAAAGCAAAGGAAAATCTAGAATAAATAATTCAACGTTGCTTTAAAATGTTAATAGTTTCAGCAAAAAAATTGTGAAGATTTCTTTCATCAGTTCTAAAATTGACAACCTTATTAATGTTTGCAGCTATATATAGTGCTTCAAGATATTTTAATTTTTGCTCAGAATTTTCTTTATGCAAAATTATAGTTTTGTCATAATCGAAGCTATGCTTATGCTCGGAAGTGTGTTTAGCTAGGGCAGTTTTAGGTTCTTTTATTCCTTTATTTTTATTTTTGTATTCTGTGCATGCAATAATTTCAATAAATAAAGAACCTAAAACTTATTGGGTAATTATCTCTGTTATCTAAATTTGTTTGAATGTTGGCAACACTATATATTTCCCTGTTAGCCCTCCTTCCATATGGGAAGGTTTCAGTCTGTTTCTAGCTTGCTTGCGAGACTGTTGTAGCCCTGAAGATGCCTGAATAGGCGAAAATTTGGCATGTGATCTGCATGTTTTAGTGAATTATTGAAATAATACGAGACTTTGAGGCCTTGCATTCTATATCTAAGTATTAAAAAATAAAGTATAGGGTCTTCTTTACAAAACGACCTCATGTTACTTTTTAACAGTTACAATTACATTTATAAGAATAGATGTTAATTTATAAAACCATGTATATTTTAGTAAATAAATGTCATAGGTAATAATATTATTAAAAAAAAAAGAACTTTGAAAAGTTATTAATAAGTAGCCTCCAGTTAGTTGTGGTTTTGCTAGACATCCCTAGTTCATTTTTGAAAAACTTTTCGATAGTGTAATTTCTTGTCCATGAATATATAAACATCAAAGCTTTGTTTAAAGGTAGCTTGCTAAAATTAAACCAAGTATCCTTAAAAATACTAAAACTTGACCTGCAACCTTTTCTGTAGCATCTCCATCTTGGTGTGTGACCTCCTGTTATCTCCAACTTCATGTCATGTTCCAGGGAACACTTCCTCTTCTTATGGAAAATGCCATAACTTCTTAGTATTTCAATACACTTTTCTTGAGATGATAATGAATTGCTTAATTCCAAAAGATTCATTTTGTCTCGAGGAAATCTAATTTCGAGATACAAATGAAATCAAGAATACTTTTATCATGCAGTTTATAACCTTGCTTATAAAATCATGTGTTTACCTTTCCGGTTACAAGTGAGTATAAATGTAACAGTTAAAAAGTAACATGAGGTCGTTTTGTAAAGAAGACCCAAAGTATACATGGCAATGGCAATAGCCGTCTGCCAGAGTTCACTGAAAGTATAAAGTGTACAAGCTCAGGTAAACAATAATAAAACACAACTATGAAATTACAATAAAGAAAATAAAACGTAGAAATTAATTAACTTATGAGTAATTTATAACATATTAAATAACGTAAAACTAAGATAGAAAGAAAATAATTAAAGAGGGTTAATTATACTCTGAGGAACAATAAATAAAAAAATACAAAGAAAAAAAAATTACAAATCTTAAATTCAATATACCAGAGTAAAAATAAAGTAAAGAATAGAACTTATAAAGTTAAACATCAGACATCCAGGAGTACCTAGCCCTCCAAGCGTGACGAGCAAAACGGATCAAGGGACGAAGATGAGAAAGACCAGTTAGAAAAGAAATTATCTCATCCCTTGTGAGACTGCTCTTGTTAAAATAAAGTAAACGAAACTCAGCCAATAGAGGACACTCTCCCAAGAAGTGATACAAATCTTCACGAGAACTACAATTACATAGAGAACATCTTGATTGATCAGGATCATTTTGAAACCAAGGACGATAATTCAAATAAAGAAGCTCTCCACTCAATTTTAGCAGCCATTTCACCTCCAAAATAATCAAATCTTTGGAGAGAGATGCAGTAACGCGGTTTTTATAATCCGAGATTAAAACTTTGCATAAAAGGAAATGGTCTGATACAATCGCGCGATTTAAAGTTCTTTTCATAGTAATCCTCTTTTATTTTGAAAAATAAGGCCGAAAATTGTTGACTCCATAAACCCACGTCATCATAAGAGAATGATAAAGAAAAAGAGCGGAATAGAGACATCCAATTGTTAAACCAGAATAATTTATTGTTTATTATTTGTTTTTAAGGGTTGATATAGTAGCATACAGTTCATCCATTGTAAAAGGGGAGTCCAGTATAGGAGAGGAAATAAACGGGTCAGCGTAATAGGGAGAACAAAGCACGGAAGGATTGAGAAGGTTTTTAAAATGTGAAACTAAGGCATCCAATGAGATATCATTTCTCAGGAACCTCAAATCTGTTACTGAAGTTGAAATGTTCTCACCAGCAACCGTTGCAGATGTAATTACTAGTTATAATTTTTGGTCCTTTTCCTGACCGCCACCATTATTAAACCGTATACGCCTTAATAAAAAAAAAAATAAAAAATAAACTATCCTAAAAATTCATATTTCCATTTCAACATGTGTCGCGTTGGACTGATGTGTGTTAAGGCAATTTTTTTTCTTTTATTATTTGATTTTGAAGGACATGCTATTAGAGATACTTCTTATTCCGTAGCACTGGCTGGAAACAAACGACGACATGAGAGAATATTTCTGAACATGATAACTTGGGTGATATAGAATGGATGAAGCGCGTTGCAGAGGGGAGCGCATAGTTATCACCGACACGGCTCAACGGAAGTGTTTGCTGTAGGATCATTTCTCGACCGAGCATTATCATACCGCTGACACCATTCTAAACAGTTGTGCACCGCATCAGTAGCACATTTAAACATTTCGATACCGGTGTACGATGTATCTGAAAACGGCCGATGTTCGGTAATAGGCTTTTTGTTATGTGTTTTAAAACCTGTCACTCCTGGTTAAATTTAAAAAAAAATCATTTCTGCGAATATACATTGGTTATAATTTCTAGCTTGGTAATGTTCCAGACGAGTCAAAACCCTGACATTATTTCGACTATAGCCTATAGACTCCTCTCCGAAACTCTTATATAAAATTATTTCTCAAAATGAGGCGAGCTCCGAATTACTAAAGTTTAAAAAAAAATTTTGGTTCTTCTGAAGAAAAGTTCACTTTTTACAGATTTGCTAGTTTACCGTACACCGGACGTGTTCTAATGATATTTGTTTATGGTATTCAATGGTATGGGAATTGTCGCTGCTGAGATTTGAAATAAATGTTTAATGTATACTGATATGTCAACCTGCACCCCCCCAAAAAAAAAAAAAAAAAACCAGGAATTGCATTGCTGGAATTAATAATAATAATAACAATAGCCTTTTATTATGTACATTTAAGGAATAAATACATATCAGAAATTAGCATAATTTAAATGAACAACCATCTTCTTTGTTCATAGGCCTTTCCACATCATTGGTTGTAATATATAAAAATTATAATAAAGTCTTTGCTTTTTATGGGGGATACGTCTACTAGTGGGGAGCGGAATTATAAATTATTGCTGGAAAGAAAAAATCAGAATTTAGAAATTATTGCTGGAATTAGAAATTATTAAATAAAAAATAAGGCTAATTTATATAACAGAATATAAATAAACGATAATTTAGTTTTTTTTTTATTTAATTCAATCCTATTTAAGTTATAAAGCGTCTTTTTAAAAACACCATTACCTGCTTTCGAGTATTGTGGCAAACTACTCGTTGCTGATGGTATAAAAATAATCCATCCTACGAATTGTATTCGTTATAATATTTCTTGACTATATGTTTTCCTTTACGTCTGCTGTGATGTAGTTGTTGGTCATACGAGTCGTATGTGGGATTAGGGATGTCTCCCCCCCTCTTGAAATTTCAAAGAAATATTAGGTCTTTTTCGTTTAAAGCACGCCAACCTAATTTACAGGTACAAATATGGACATATGGTAACTACTACGTTACTATTTGCGATATCGTTACTTGGTTACGTAATACTCGGTTCTTTACAGTTACAACATATGACTAAAATATTTAGTTACGATTGTAAACATGGCTTTGTTTAGGTTACATGACCGATTCAAAGATTTAGATAAAACTGTAGATTTTCTACAGGAAAAAGGTATTCTTCATAAAGATAGGATATGCCGCAATGGACATACAGTACCAGTCAAAAGTTTAGACTCACTTGCATTTAATTCACAATCTTCAAGTTTAAAAAAATAATTCTAAACTCAAGAGATAAAATTTCAAAAATTATATGATTGTTTCGAATACAGTGTATATAAATAAAGATGAAATTCTGTTTGTTCGTTTTTTTGTTTGTTCTTTATAGAAATCCATAGCGTTTGTCCTAAATTCTCCAAATTTCGCTTAGTGGTTCTTTCATACCTGGTGCGAACACCTGTCCATATTAAAATTCCATAACTTCAGCCAATCTCTGGGTATATTCTTTATTCTTATAAAAATCGTTATGATCTCGCTTTACATTAGATTTTTACAAAATCAACCGTTGGAGTCGAAAAAAACTCATTCTGTCCTAACGAACTTTTTTCGACTCACGGCTTTTCTCATTGTTTTCCAAGTTCCCTGGGTGAAACCGGGATATACAGCTAGTCATAAATAAATTAAAAATAAAATTATAATTGTTATGTTGTCCAATAAATAAAATGTTGTTATTTATTTATATTACAAAATCTAAGGGTGAGTCTAAACTTTTGACTGATACTGTAACATGAAATTAAGAAAGAGAGAGAATAGATTCAGCCTTCATAAAAGGCGAAATAAAGTAGTAAGCTGGTACTTGGAGAACTTTAATAGATTCGTATCTTGCTGAATTTCTATGGAGACATAGGAATCAAAACAAAGATTTATACGAGGTTATGTTGGAAGACATCTGTAATTTTTGGAAGTTAGAATAAAGTGACAAATAAAATAATACTTATTAAATATCGTTACTTTTAAAAACATGTGTTGTGTTATTTGTAACTGTAGATTCGGTTGGCGTGCTTTAACAGAAAAAGACCCGAAATTTTTTTAATGTAATAATTTTCTGGTATAGTAGGTATTTATGTATTTAATAATGTTCCTTCTATTTTTGTAAATAAATAAGTGTGCTGTTTCTACACTTTATAGATGGTTATTTTTTTTTTTTTAAGAACCATCCCCCCCCCCCTTCGGAATTTTTTCAGAGATCGCTGCTGGTGGTGATTGAGTTGGCTCCTTACTAACGGAAACCATTAAAGTTTTTATAACTAGCAGATGGGCGCTGACCCCTCCCCTCATGCAACGGCCTTTCCCCTACCAACAGCATATATATATATATATATATATATATATATATATAGTGTGTGTGTGTATAGTACCTCAGTATCTTTACATGATATTGCGGTATTAGTTGGTTGAAGAAAATTATAATTGATTCGTTAATAAAAAGTTGGCTTTCATAGGTCATTATGAAAATATCGATCCATTGTGTCAGTTCCGTAGAATTTTATTTTTGACGATTCTTTCATGTCGTAAATGAGCTCTTGTTTAGAAGGTTGGTTGGTGGGAGGAAACGACGTCTTTTCCTAAGTAACAAAGGGACGAGGTTCTTGGAAGGGACTAAAGACCTGAGGTAGGGTTGTGTGTCTGGTCCCTTCCAACATTATTAGTGAATAATAAAAATATTTTTAACCATACCATGTTTTATTAGTTAATTGAGGATTTTAAGATTTTGAACTATTACTGTTGTTATTTAGGATCCTTTATTTTTTATTTGAAAGGACCATATGAAAGCAGTTAAAATCAACTTTATCAGGAGAGCCCAAAAACACTTAAATTTTTTTTCTGTAATTATATGATTTCTTTTTTTTTTTTTTTTTGTGTGTGTGTGTGTGTGTGTGTTTGTGTGTGTGAGGAATCCATTGGTAAATTCGTAATAATTTCTGCTGTTGGAAAATTTAAGTTTTTGTATAATTGTTATATTCTATAAAATTTGAACGAATTTACTTACTACTACAGCCCATAATAATGTCACTTGAATCGAGTGAAAGATGGCATAAGATTACCACGATCGCAATTAGATATTCGAAAAAAATCGATTTAACTAAGAAGAAACTAAGCTTAAATCGTGAAATTTTGAAAGATTTTAAAACACATAAAATGGAGCCTATATGCCAAATATCTCTAAAACCGTATTTTTTATCCGATTTGGTAGTTAACCGTACATTCGACGATATTGTATCTTTCTTTCATGGATAAGTGCGATGAAATTTAAAAAAAAGAATGTATAATTTTTATGTTCTGTAAAATTTGTATAAATTTACTTACTACACAGCTCGTAATAATGTCACGGTTTTGAATCGACTGAAAGATGGCATAAGATTACCACGATCGTAATTAGATATTCGACAAAAAAAAAATGTATTTAACTAAGAAGGGACTAAGCTTAAATCGTGAAATTTTGTAGGATTTTAAAACATAAAATGGAGCCTATATGTCATATATCTCAAAAACCGGATTTTCCCGATTCGGTAGTCAACTGTACATTCGACGATATTGTATCTTTCTTTCAAGGATAAGTGCGATGAAATTAAAAAAAAAAAAAATTTAATAATAAATGAAGATTTTTTGTAAATTAAAGAAGTTGACGTATGGACTAGGCCTTTTTTATTTTTTTTTATTTTACGTTTAATTACAAAAGTTAATTGGAATGTTTATTGAGTTTTGTTTAAACGAATATTAATAAATTTACATTTTGACATTATAATTTACATTTATTTCTCTGACAGTTTGTTGAGCTAAAATTATAGCTATAATGTTTTGCCTGATGAAACTGCTCATTTTGTTATCGAAGGGTTGTATTTCAGTAAGTGGTTGATAATTACTATTATATATGCTAGATTATGTTTATATACATTTATTTCTCTGACAATTTGTTGAGCTGAAATTATAGCTGTAATGTTTTGTTTGATGAAACTGCTCAATTTGTTATCGAAGGGTTGAATTTCAGTAAGTGGTTGATTATTACTATTATATATGCTAGATAATGTTTGTTAATTATTTTTGTAATATGTCCTATGAGAGGAAAGTTAGAAGGGAGACGTGTAGCTCTATCTCTTGTCAGATCCATCTTTAATTTATACCTCTTCCCTACTCAGTGTGTGTTCTCACACTGAGTTAAAGTGTCTCATCAGTTACACCTATCGATTATTCCTAATGGCAGATCCGTTTCGGTTTATTTACTGAATCCAGCCAATGAAAATAAAGTTAGTTGGAAGGGAAGACTATAAAATATATAAATTGGGAGGGGACGGAAGGGACAAGTATTGACCCTGGAGGGGAAATATACCCCTTCCCCCTCCGCAGCTTGCCGTTTGATTACTACGGTCCAACACACGTGCGAACTGTTTGATCTCTCCCCTCCATCACTCGTATATTTCGTTCAATATAACGCCCGAAACTTCCAGATAATAAAATAGGCTTCCTTGACGTTTTTCAACGGATGATTCATAAAATGGTTAGCGTTAGTGCATTGAAGATGGAGTCCCGCAGGGACACCTATTCTTTCCCTTACTATCCCATACCTTCGTCTCAAAAATTTTTTTTTTCTTCTATAAATGTAATAATTTTTAAATTCCTTTTAACTGCTGTGAATAGATACAATAGCCCTCTTTACGGTTCATTTGCGGTGTGTGTATTTAGGGTTGTGGTGTGGAGAGGTGGCCCTTCTACCTGTACCCAACCACTTGGACAAAGCTAGCAACCGTTTTCAAATTTTAAGGTGCATTTACTCTTTACGAACCTCACATTTGAACAGGTTCTCCTTCAAACCTCCTTCGAACCGCACCGACGTGAAGCGAACAGCCATTTATACCCCACGTGATGATGTTAAGCGAACCAATATGGCTGACGCACCCAACGCTAGCTTATGATAAAGAAAAAATCTCCATTATCAATATATTTTATATTATCAAAAAAATAAAAAGAATTACAACGTTTCACAAATTACACTAGTATCACAAACAACTCCTGTCACTTAGGAAAAACCCAAATCATAAGTGACACTAGCGCTACAGATTAAGTACCTAGAACACCCGAACAGTCGACGTGAAGGCTTCACGAAGGGTGGTGTTCGAAGGTAAAGTTCGTAGAGAGTAAAGGCACCTTTAAAATAGCACAATACTTGTGTTTTCCCAATTTAGATATGCTTAGTAGTATTTTGAGTACCTCTAATTTTTTCCAACATGTGAGGCTAGTTTTATCCTAATTTTATTTTTTTTTTTAATATAAATTCGATTGTGGATAGCTTGCTATTTATAATATCGTCGACAAACAAGCGAATCTGCAAAAGTTCATGAGCGCCTGCTTTTGAGTTTTTCGGATATTATTTATAGTGGATTTTCGTTGAGGAATCCATTGAAAATAGTAGTAATGATGTGCGGGTTTCGTACCGCCTGGAAGATTACCATGATCGCAATTATAAAAAAAAGGTATACTTTTTCAAAAAATAATTTATTTTATTGTCAAACAGATAAAATGCAGCCTGCCAAATATCTCAAAAACACGTTTTTTTTTTTCGTTTTTTCTGATCAGTTAATTTACTGTATACTCGACGAAACGATTTACTTAGTTATGTAGTAGTACTATATTTCAGGTTTTAAATTTTTTTTTATTATATATTTTTTTTTCATGTTAATTATATTTTACCTTATTATCCAGTACTATGCTATAAGGAAAATAAAATGGAATTACAGAGTGCTAGAAAAAATTTAATCATTCATTAGATTAAAAAATCCCTAAAATCAATACTATTATAAAATGAAAAAAATATTTAAGGGAAATTCCAAATTTATAAATCTTCTCCTGTAATACTCGTATTATTTAACTTATATATGTCAGAATTATTAGACATGTAGACAATATTATAACTCAAATTAAAGATAATTAAATTTTCTTTAAAATTGTTTATAATCATATTCATCATAGGTATAGCTGTTTTCATGGTATTTTTTGAAGTCGTTAATGGAATTTATTCGGAAAAAATGCCATTCTTTTTTTTTTTTTTTTTTTTTTTACAAAATAATGGCGTGTCTTACAGATCCATATTAAAGCTCATATTTTAGTCAAATCTCTCTTTTATGAATTCACGGGATATCTGGATCCGGTTCTTTTATATAATTAATATAGTATGTAAACTTTATAGAAATAATTTAGGTATTAATATTTACATGAGATTCGGTATTTTTTTTTTGTTATACAGTTTTTGACCAAGTAAGTAATATCACATAACTGTTTAAAAAATCCCATTCCCAAAAACGAATTTGGTGAAATCATTACTAGATCAAAATTCTATATATTTCTATAAAATCTATTCAATTTTGAACCCCAACACTAGACGTAGTCCATCCCATATAATCAATAACGCAGCAATTCGGCAAATCGTTTCTAGGGGCTGTGTTGGTTTCGGTCCCATCTGAAATTAGTAAGCAGAGAAACTTATCAATTAGTAGATGCTATATTGATATTAGAGGAGAGGAAAATGCCATTGCTACCTTCCACCATAAATTAGTGAGTTATGTAAATTAACTTGATTAATTATACTCAACACATTGACAGGCGTCCATTGGTGGAGCGATCGATAGATTATCTTCTACATATTCTCTAATAGTCTAATAGTAATCTTCATAATGGCCGTGGAATGTGTTAAGGAAGCTATGAAATTCAACTTTCGGTAGAAATAATTTTGTGTTATAATAGCTTTTATTAGTATTATTATTACTTATTAATACAAATATTATTAAATTTTTTTTTCACCGTTAGTGGCACCTTACCCGGACCTAGGTCAATGTAAAGGTTAGAAAAAATATAATCATAAAAATTAAAAAAAATTTTTTTTGATTGTGCTTGTAGTTCGGAGCAATCCCGCTTTCTGAATCTACTCTAAACTGCTAGTAGGAACGTCTAATTCGGTAATAT
The DNA here is from genome assembly GCA_911387785.2 of Aelia acuminata. Lineage (NCBI taxonomy): Eukaryota > Metazoa > Arthropoda > Insecta > Hemiptera > Pentatomidae > Aelia > Aelia acuminata. Next base: position 156,689,719 of record OU426980.1, on the reverse strand, counting down.
TAATTATTATATTAATAATTATAATTATAATTATTACTTATTAATAATATAATAATATTTAATTTTTGAGGATTTTACTCAAAGTTCACTAAAAAATATTAAAAATATAAGTTATATAAGGAACCCATAAAACAATTAAAAGTTTCGGGAAAATGATAAATTGCCTTGATAAAACTTTTCTAAGGATCATGAATCATTACATGAAAGTAATTTGTTAATAAGATACCTCAGGTGTAATTTAAAATCTTTCTTCGTTGGTAGTAACCTTACTTTAGTAACCAAGTAACCTTATCAACGGCACTTATTATAATCTAATTTAGATCATTAAATCATTTTTTTGTTTTTTTAAGGAATTGGTAAATATTTACAATCAATTTAAAATTAAAAAAAAAACCAACTAATTAAATTGAGTTTATAATTTTGAAAAAAATTCAATTTCAGAAAGATAAAAATCGTAGCCATAAAATATTTTATAATAGTTTAAATTCGTATCATAATGTTGATTGATATTATCAATACAAGACAATTGAACGGTCGACTCATAAAATTACAAGGATTAGGGTAACTGTACCATAAGTTGACGAAAAGTGTGAATAATAAGATTCAGGGTTGATTATTTTGGTTCAAAATTTGGCAGTAATTTGCCAAGTTATACTAGTTAGCTGTGCTGCCATCGACATTAGTTTGATGAAAACTCAAGCTTATTTGTGAGAGGTTATAATGGCGAATTTTCTAGTGGCCTGAAGGTGGAAGTTAAGTTAAATTTCTGATTTAACTGATCAGTAGATTAAGTTAGAAGTTGGTTTCATTAAGGTGGAAGTTAAGTTAAATAAGCTTTTTAGTTGGTTTATTTGAGTTCAATTATGTTTCACTTACTTTTATGGTATTCATTTTAAGTTCATGAGAATCATTTGATATCCTTATTACCTATTATAAATCATAGGAAATCAAATATTAATGCATGTGTCAACTATTGGTTCATTTTAGAAGTTTCTAAGAAATCATTTTTTATAAAAACCGTAAATGTAGACCATAGGATTTTGTATATATCCTATATAATATACTCCTAGTTTTCTAGAGGGATTGGCCTAACTAAATTCATAAGGATTATCCTAACATCAATATATTGGTAAACAGTGTCAATAATATAATTTTTTTTTCTCAAACTGTCAACTATTGGTACAGTTACCCTACAGTTTTACAATCTAAACAGCAAAATTCGAACATATTATCGATTTAAAGCTATAATTGTAGCGGATTTGAATAACAAACTTTGAAATTCTGTAAATATTTCAGTTATATATGTTGTTATATCAGTTCTGTATGTAATAAATGAGAGAGAGAAATTGAGAGTGTGAGTGGAGAAGAAAGAGAGAGAGAGATTCCCTCTTGTCGCAAATTGCTTTGATGAAGTAGGAGATGCGTCATCACTGGTCCCAAGTCCCCAGTCCCGAGGTAAATGTCTACTTGGGAACTTCCGCTACTTAGACTCAGTTGAACTTTAGATAGCTATCATCACACTCGTAGCTTCTCTTCTCCAAAATGTCATTTCCTTCTGATAATACCTTTGGAATTACGGATCTTAAGTAATATTCTTGTCTTTTGACTGGAAATATAATATTACATGATTCCGGTTAAGTCTTTACTTTCACGTACGTATCTACAGTATCAGTCAAAAGTTTAGACTCACCCTTAGATTTTGTAAAATAAACAAGTAACAATATTTTATTTATTGGACAACGTAACAACTATAATTTTATATTTAATTTATTTATAACTAGGTTTATATCCCGGTTTCACCCAGGGAACTTGGAAAACAATTAGAAGAGCCGTGGGTCAAGAAAAGTTCGTTAGGACAGAAATGAGATTTTCTTTTTTAAATCCAACGGTTGATTTCGTAAAAATCTAATGTAAAGCGAGATCATAAAGATTTTTATAATAATAAATAATATACCCAGAGATTGGCTGAAGTTATGCAATTTTAATATGGACAGGTGTTCGCACCTGGTATGAAAGAACCACTAAGCGAAATTTGAAGAATTTAGGACAAACGGTATGGATTTCTATAAAGAACAAACCAAAAAAACAAACAAACAGAATTTCATCTTTATTTATATAGATTGTATTCAAAACAATCATATCATTTGGAAGATAGTGAATTAAATACAAGTGAGTCTAAACTTTTGACTGGTACTGTATGAAATGTATAGTAGTGGAAAGTATTGCGATCGTGAACAATTATTAAGGTTTTATAATCATCGAAATAGGGCTTAAATGGCGTATGAACTATACCTTCTTGTGAAGTATTTTTAATTTCTTATTTGGCATAATTAATGGTTTATTGATAAAACTAAAATATGAAAGGATGTGACAGATTGAGGAGAACAATTTCATTCCAGGTTAAAAACCAATATGATTATATTCTTACCTTTTTATCGTTGAAAACAGAATTTTAAAAAAGAAATATGTTTGAGGTGAGAGATAGTCAACTGTTCTTCAATCACGATAGGTTAAATGATGGTCAGGATTTTCAGTTAACAATGATTTTATTGTGGTAAGCCAACGTTTCGATTCCACTGGTGGATCTTCATCAAGGCTACTGAGTCCAGGTGGATACTTAGACTCTCTTCGACTAGAAAATCCTGACCATCATTTAACCTATAGAAATATGTTTGGTTATCTTAATTTCTTCTTTCATGTTAACATATTCGATTATCCGTAATTTAAGATGGTGACGGGCAGACGGGACTCTCCCTCACTTGTTCAAGGTGACCTTACTCCAGATTTCAAGGGCAGGCCCATGATGTATGACATTCGCCCGGAATTCCTCAGGCAATTCATCAAAAACATTTGCAGACATTCACATCTGATTCTTATCTTATTAAACCATCTTATCTTAGTAATCTTATCTTAGTAAACCATTAAATAATCTTTCGTTAAAAAAAAAAATAAAGTTTATATATAATGTAGGACATGACTCTATATTTTAATTACCATTATAATTACCGCATTATTACTGTTTGTGATGCGGTAAGACGATAATACTTCTTTTTACATGTCGCTCAGTGGGAAAATGTTTTAATTTAGTGGCCAAAAATCAATAACTCCTGACCAAATGACGTTGATCGACTAATTATTTATTCATTAATGAGCATGAGATTTTCTTTATCAGTGAGAATAAGAAATATAGATACTATTCCTCTCGGCATTTCAAATTAATGTTCATATGAATCCTTTCTTCAGGTTAATTCAAAGAAAATATTGTAGTATATTAGAGAATAAAATGATTCAGTAGTATAATCTATTGAGCTTTCTGCTCATATGCATGTATTTTTCAGGAATTTACTCAAAATATTTATACAGCTATTTTTTTATTTCTAAAATATATTCGATGCAATAATATTAAAAATGAAGCCTAATAGAAAAAAAAATCCTGATTATCATTTAACCTATTTCAATAATATATAATTGATTAATAGATTTGTCCTTAGATTATTGATTAATATATTATATTAAAATATTAATACATGTTTTCCTGAAGGGGTACAGTTATAGATAACGCACTTGTAAGTTTATTGTACTTCAATAGTTAAAAAAAAGTTAATGTTTGTACTTTTATTTATAATTAATAAAACGTAAATTTATTATCAAAAGCTAAGATGGAATATTTGGTTTATAGCTTGAAATATGTAATTGATAACATTTCTGGGTAGTGAAAATAATGATGATACTCTTTAGAAGCCGGTGGAATGTCAATAATTATAGAGTTAAACTCGGAGACGGTTAAGGAGAAAATTTAAATGAACGAGTATTTTTTATTTTTACCTTTGACTTTTACGAGCAATTAACTCCTTAATAAAAGTAAATTCATTTATAAAGGCCCACGGTATTCCTCTCTTGTAACAAGCAGTATCGTTTCGTTGCCCATGATCAAAAGTTAAAAGGTTTTTAAGAGAAAAGCCGGTAAATCCCCTCAAATGCAGTTATTCCGTCCTTAAATATTCTACGCCATTGCGACATTTCTATTTCTCTCGCCTAAAGAAGAAATCATTAGCTTAAAAAGAAAATGTCTACGAAATGTAATTTATCCCTTTGAATTACGGTCCTCTTTTCTCTGAATAGCTTTCATGATGGCTATAAATGAAGCCCTTTACTCCCATCCAGGTATTCGTGCCCTTACTAAATCTGTTATTTTAATGATGGGTACATTAGTTGAATACATTGTGTTAGGTCTGAGTAAAATGCTTAGTATATTTATAATATTATGATTTATTACTGTCATTCTGGCAGTAATTGGTATCCTTTTATTATTTTTATGTTAAGGTGACTTTACACTGTACGAACTTCTCCCTCGAACAGAAAGAAACAGTTACTTTATCCGTTGGCCTGTGTGTTCGGGCATAGCGCTGGTGTCGCTTTTGTGTTAGTTAAGATAAGCTTCTAGATCTATACCTTCTTTTAGCATTTTTCTGACGTTGCTATTATCCATAATAAGTAAGAGAAAAAACCAGAAGTCAGCCGTCTTTGTAATGAAACTTATTGTATTAATGTGCATAGGTGCGGTCGGATATCATTGTTCGCTCGACTTAACGTTTCAGTGTAAATAGATGTTCGTCGTACGCAGGTGAGGCAAGGTTCGGGAATTACATGTTCAAGAGTACAGTCTACAAGTAGTCAAAGATGAAGAAAATACTTTTCGATTTATTATTTTAGATAAATGTCTGGTAGTGTGAAAAATACCATTCGAATTACCAGCGTATCCAACTTCTATGTAAAGTTGGTAAGGCAATCTTATTTATACGCCTTAAAACTTATAAAATAAGTATTCCGTATATCAAACAAAACATCAAAATATAGACAATATACTTTAAATAAGAAATATGAAAATTAACACTCGTCAATATAGGGAGGCCTTTATTTTACATTCATTAAATAGGTGAAAAATAATCAAATTTAATGTTTTCTCCAATAGATATAAATGATAGAGAATGGACAGGATGCCTGTCAATGAATTTTGTACAGTACCGGTCAAAAGTTTAGACTCACTTGTATTTAATTCACTATCTTCAAGTTTAAAAAAATTATTGTAACTCAAGAGATAACATTTCAAAAATTATATGATTGTTTCGAAATACAATCTATATAAATATAAATTCTACTAATTTCGCTTAGTGGTTCTTTCATACCAGGTGCGAACACCTGTCCATATTAAAATTGCATAACAGCCAATCTCTGGGTGTATTATTTATTATTATAAAAATCGTTATGATCTCGCTTTACATTAGGTTTTTACGAAATCAACTGTTTGAGTAAAAAAAAAAATCTCATTTCTGTCCTAACGAACTTTTCTTGACCCACGGCTTTTCTCATTGTTTTCGAAATTCCGTGGGTGAAACCGGGATATTAAAGCTATTTATAAATAAAATAAAAATAAAATTATAGTTTTTACGTTGTCCAATAAATAAAATGTTGTTACTTATTTATGTTACAAAATCTAAGGGTGAGTCTAAACCTTTGACCGATACTGTACATTAAAATGCAATCCTTTTTAGAATTACAAGGATGAAAAACAGAAATAGATGTATCTTTTTTATTCACACAGACAAAGTTTGTTAAAATTACTGAAGGATTTAAACAATTTTATGAAACATCTGTTCGAATTATTCATTAAAATATATTTTTTTTTTATTCACATTTTTCGATCCTAATTCGCCCGGTGTGAAAAAATAAATAATAAACCGCTATATTGAGTTATATATTCCAAAAAATCTTTTTCTTTTTTTTTTAACCTGAAGGATAGAAAACCGTTTTTTCTTTTCTAGTCAAAAAAAAATAATTTAAAAATGTCGATTTTTTAATGCTAGTTTTATCATAGGACCCTAGTGAATACTATAATTTACATTCTCTGGTAGAAAAATATATAAATATATATTTTTTATTTGTCGCTCCTAATTTGCTTCCAATAATAAATCGTAAAACTACTCCGAAAATAGGGAAAGGGTATGTAATACTTACATTTTAAATATTTGTTGTTTTTGTATATAACCTTTTTATTTCACTTTTTTCTTTTAAAATATACATATTTTATTAAATAGCATTATGGTAAATCACTAATAGCATTAAGAAGTAACTGGTGTACCTAAAGTAAAAATACCCTATCATACACTACTTCGAAAATAGGTAGGCAAAGCCTTTTTTAAAAAAGGCGAAAATTTTTAAAAGCTATTTACTATTATAGGGTTGTTGCTGGAGATATCGGATCTATTGACTGGAAGTTTATAGCGTAAAGCCGGGCTTAGAGAGCGAGAGTTTTCCTCACGAATCACACCAGCGAGTAACCTTCCCGAGTAAAGCACAGGACGATCCAAGAGTTTTATTCGCGGGCTGACGTGATTGAAGGTTTAGCGAATAATTTTGTCAAATTAGTCATGGAGAGAACGATTCCCAATTTTTTATCTCATTTCAAACACAATGACACAAAATTAACCAAATAAAAAAAAACGCTATAGAATCATCCACACAGAGAAGCTCTAAGAAAGCAAGAGTAACTAACTGGTTAGGTAGCTTTGCGGGCGTATAATTCGCAAGTACCGTAACTTTATAAATATTATAATAATTTAAAAATTAATTATGATTGTGAATATTAATTAAGAAAAAAAAGAACCGGTTATTCTACTTTTCCTTTCTCTAGATTTTTCATATCTAGAAGTTTTAATTTATGTTGTTAAGTCGATTAAGCATTTCTTTGCTTATCCTTTTTTTTTCTTTTTCTTTTTTTTATACCTTTTATTTGTTGCATTTTTATCAAATGGTTAAGAATTTTTTTTTTTACTTTTCTAATTAAGTGAATTTTTTCTTAATAAATTACGTTTTATTGGCCCCCGAAATGAAATCTGGTTCTATATTACAATTTCTGGTAGGATAGGACCCTAGTGAATACTATTTTACATTCTCTGTTTGAAAAATATATAAATATATATTTATATTTTATTCGTCGATCCTAATTTGCCTACCATTAATAAATCGTAACACTACTTCGAAAATAGGCAAAGGGTAGGTAGTACTTACAATTTAAATATATGTTGTTGTTTTTGTATATAACCTTTTCATTTCAATTTTTGTTTTAAAATATACAAATATTATTAAATAATAGTATGATAAATCACTAATAACATGAAAAAGTAATTGGTGTACCTAAAGTAAAAAAGACCCTCTACTTTTGTTATTTAACAAATCCTAGCTTTAAGTGCGATTTTAAGTTTTATTTTGATCCAAAGTTGAACCCTGCTATCATATTTAGCGAACCCTAAGATTATTTAATACAAACGTCAGTTTTTCCTTAAGAAAACCCCTCAAAAGGATTTTGTTTCCCTAAGGAAATCACCTGAATCCTTCATTATTCAAGAGAAAAAAGATATAAGGGTATCCTAGTGATACGAAATTCTTGTTGTGATCTATGACCATTCCACAGATATGTATTAAAAAAATAAAATAAATTACCTATCCTTTTTTTTTTTTTTTTTTTTTTGCATTATTATTTAATACATGAGATAAAATTGTTATCAGGATTATCTGTAAATCTTTTGTATTCGTCTGGTAAGAGTAGAATGTACACTTAGGATATTACGTGAGATGCATACGTAATGTATGCAAAGAACATGAAAGATTGTGGTAACCTCTTTAACAATTCTTTTTGCTGTATTTCGTAATGACCTTTATTTATTATAATTAACATAAGCAATGACAACAATCATAATCAAGTAAGCTTTGTAAATCATTATAAATTAACATCTCCTTATATATTTATAATCGCATCAAAGATATGATTATATCGCGGCGATAAAAAGGGAGTTTTCTGTTCTTACTTATTAATTTTATTGGATTTCATATTTTCAAAATCATATTAAAATTAATTTTTATTTGATTTAAACAATATTCACATTATCTTTTGTGCGTGAAATTGATACTTAAGTACCGTACCGCGATAAGTATTATAATTCTGAAAGAATTAATTCATTTTTAAAAGAAAATGTTTATTAGGACCAAAATAGGGCCTTTGTAGATAAATATATAAGATAGAAAAGGCTTGAAAATTATAACTGAAATATGAAACTAATCAAAATGTTCTAGATGGCATCGTTGTTTTTTATTCCTGCAAATAATTTATCAAAAAGATTTATGATATTTATTTATTGATTATTTCTTATTATCAATGAGTACTAAAAATTACTTATTTCAGTATAATCTAAATTATTTAATGCTACGTAATATAATAAATTGTAGTATTAGTTTTATTTATTTTTTAACACTGTTGTTATTTAAATCATAAATCTATATAGAGGGAAGGTAGAAATAATTACAGTCATGTTCTACTAAACTTGACTATTTTCGTTTAAATGTAGGACTTCACTACAATTCAAAGTTGCAATTGTAAGTTTTAAGATACAGCTAAGTTATGAACTTGGCCTTGTTATTTAAACTTAGCTAAGGCGATATCACTCCCCCAACCATTGCCCCTCCCCGCTGTATTATATAATAAGAAAATATATACAATAATACGTAAATGAATGCTGTATTAATACATTAGCAAGGCTCTAAGTGTTAGCTGTAACTTTGCAAGATACTGGTCTGTGCAACTTACTCCCTATTGCGTCATTTGTTGCAATAAGACCTATCATTCAGTCGTACTTAACCATTTCCATATTTAGTATTTAATTTTTTATTTTTTATGTTATATTTATATCTTTTTTTTTATTAGCCCCAATGAAGACCTAAAACTTGGGTCGAAACGTCGGCGAAAATTATATACCCTGAAAATAAGTGTCGCTTCTTTTATGACCACACCCCGTCCTGTTCCTCTACTAGTAAGGACTCGTGCATTTACTGAAAGCTGTTTAAAATAAAATTTGAACAATTAGCCCATTATTCAATAAAAGTTAATATCTATTTTTCATAATATTTTTTGAAAGGAAGCCATATGCACTAATTCTTCTCGCTCGCTCATCAGTAAACGTTGTCAATGCTGATCACCGACTCTACGTAAATGACTTACTGAAGTAATTTATCACTCACTTTTTTTTTCCCCCTAATCTCTTAAGAGCTATTGAATTATTTATTATTTGGTTATGATCCCAATAGTGGCGTATCCTCTTTACAAGCAATAGGTCGAAACGTTAGGGATGTTTAGGGTAGCCAGTTATTGTCACTCAGTACAGTTATTGACACCCCAACTTTAACTTAAAGAAAACAAAGTAAACAAGTCCTAATTTTATTTCAAGATATACATGAATCTAATGTTTGAAGGGTCCTCTAAGTCATATATGAAGTAAGAATTTGACAAACTAACCATAGGGAAGATTTCACAATTAAATCCACAGGGTGTCAATGACTAATTTTTGCACTTTTAACAATAAATATTGCCATGTGGTAAAACTATTGAACTTTTGACTCAAAAAAACCTCTTGAGTCTTTATAAGGATAGATAAAGAGGAGCTATAGGAAGTTTCAATTTGATCCCTTCATAAAAAGTATTTTTTTTTTTTTATTTCACCACAGAAATGTAGTCTTAAGGGTGTCAATAACTGTACGTTTTACCATATATACAATGATATAGTATGTCTGTATATGTATAATGTTGCTCTCAAATGATTATTATATTATAATAATGATACTGTGATTGCAGTTCCTCTTATTGGCTCTAAGATTTTTACAAATTGATTCCTGATCGTATGGCCTATCAATTGACTCCGTTCTTAATGCACTATGTAAAACAGTTCTAATTGTATGTTTCTCTGTATGAATTTAGGAATGTTGTGAAATAGTATAGTGTTGTGTTTACTGTTTGGACCAAATCAGGGCTTGCAGGGAGACTTGCAAATCTGGAATCAGTTAGCAACGTATCTGATAGATGAAGAAGCGATCTTGGTTCGGTTCGTTGGATCGGGAACGGACTGAGATGGGACGGTTGTGGAATATTCCGCCTGTACTCGTGACTCTGGCTTGCTCTCGCTGGACGTCGACCCCATCACAATCCCCCCCCCCCCCCACGCTACATCCTTACAAATATCACGACGCTACAATGTGCTCCAAGTAAATAATAATTATAATAAAAGAAAGAAATAAAAATTTTAATTTGCAAACTGTTCTTTCGTAAGGTCTGAAGGTCAGTGAACGACTCGATTCGAACTGAAAAGACAATAATTTAGATGTAATACATATATGAAAGAACCGCAATCGTTATAATAAATAAAAAATCTAGAGGTGTGTAATAGTCATCTGTTTTTCTTTAGAATAGGTTGATGAATAATCAGGATTTTGAGTTTGTTCTTGTTTTTATTTAGGAAAGCCAACGTTTCGATCACTACATGTGGATCTTCATCAGGGCTAAAAATAAGACAATTATATGAGTATGATAAGCATTTAATTGTCCTCTTCTAGCATAGATACTCTCTAGCATTTCCCGTCGCGGCTTTGCCCGCGAGCCTTTAAAATCAATTCTGTGATCATTATCTTGGTATTGATTTAATATAATACGTAATATTGACAACATATGTTATTTATTAACAACATAGCAGGGATCGGAGCTTCCGGTAGGTGGAATGTTGGAGTTGGAAGCTGCCGGCTCAGTAGAAGAGAGGGGGACGCGCAATGGAGAGAGTTCACTAAAAACGCTGAAACAAAAAAACGCTTTATTTTTCGGCTTTAAAAGATGGTTTTCGATGTCCCGTAGGGGCTTTCGAGTTAAACTCGTCTTAGCAAGATCTTTAGAATGAGTCCAAATTAGATATTTTTTCTAGAAGTGCAAAAATAGGTGTCAGTTAGAGTTAAACGACAATTTCGCCATTTAAACCCCTTAGGGGTTACATTTTTGAAATTCCTTTCTTAGTGGTTACCTACACCGCGTTTAAAACCTAAATTCTGAACTTCAAGTTTCTATCATTAGTAGTTTTTGCTCTACGTTGATTCTGTCTGTCAGGACAAAGCCTCTTATATATATATATAGATATAATTGTTTTCTTTTTTAGCCCTGATGAAGGTCCACAAGTAGGGATCGAAATGTTGGCTTTCCTAAATTAAATAAAAAATCAAACTTCAGTTGAACGAAAAAGATTGAAATGTACATAACAAATACAAAATCATTCTCTACCCTAACAAAATATTAGAGTAGCTCTAGAAACATGGTTTGTCTACTTGAATTGACATTTCTCCAAAAGGCTAATAAAAAAGTCCTTGGGATTTTAGTTTTGAAATGTTCATTTATTCATACTGAAACTTATGATTTGTATCTTTTCCTTTTAAAAAAAATCCTATTGATGAACATTTTGGAATTCGGAAACAGATTATTGAAAAAAATGGGTCAATGAACAGCACAATGAGACATTTAAAAATTGGTTCAAAGGAAATTTTTAAGTTTAACCTAGAGGTATGTAATGGTCAAATGTTTTCTTTTAAAATAGGATGATTAATTACTAGGATTTTCAGTCAAAAAATGTTTTATCTGTGAAGCCTATTCGCTCGGAACTTCGAAAGAAACCTTATTTGGATCGAAACGTATGCTTCCCGAATAAAATATGTTTTCAGGGAAAATCATGATAATCATCCTATCTTAATAGTTAAACTTCTAATTAATATGGGAGTACCATAAAAGAGTTTCTGACGAAAGGGTGACACAGAGATACTTATGGTCCAAAAGCTTGAGTCAAAACATAGTTTCAGTACTATCAAGACAATTTCTAACTGAATTTCCTGACTATTTATCATCCCAGATTGATTTAAAAAAAAAAAAAAAAATTCACCCATTTTTCACTGAATATAAGTTACTACAATCTTCAGGGTTAATCATATTTCACATTGATACACCCTCTACAGCCCTGTGCCCTACAGTAGGGAATGCACCTTTGTTATGATTTTGTATTTTCCCCTTAAAATATTTCACTTAAGCCAGAAAACCGCGCATCTCATTAGTATTAAATGAGTAATTAGTTTTTAAGTTATATAAGAACATGATGGGCTGGGGGGGTGGGGGGCTCTCATATAGGGATTAGGCCCAGGGTGAAGTTTTGATGAAGCGCCCCCCCCCCCCTAAACGACTCCAAGGCTTCTGTCTACTCGAGTACCCTCATCCCTTATAGCCTCTATGAGAAAACTTTATTGGTGAAGAAACTATGGTTGTGCACTCGTAGAGAAATTTAAAAGTTACTAACTGCCGCTGTAGTGAAGGAGGGTACGACACTCAATCAATTTAAGCACTGGCGAAGTTTTGATGTAGTTGACTTCTAAACACCCTCTCTTGTCCTCCAGTCTAGCTTACATCCGCCCATTTTGTTAACTTCGTCCCAACCTGTCGATCTTTAACTAATCAAAAGTTCGTATAATCTTTTATGCATAAAAAAAACTTAATGATATGAAAAAGTTGTTAAATGTGATGGATATTTTGCTAAAATAAGCAATGGATGATGCAAAAATTTTGATGAATTCTGATAAGACTTAAAATTGTTCGAATGGAGATTCGGTATAATCACGCATTAACACATTAGGTGCGGCATCGGTCCCCGGGGTCCGATGTCTTACATTCCCTTCTTTTCACATGAAAATGTCCGAAAGCCCAAACACCTAAAATACTCAATTTAGTCTATTTTTAATGAGATTATTGCATTTTAGTGCAGAAAATGTTGCTAACAGCTGAAATTTTGTTGTTTTTTAGAATAGGACTCCGAGGTCCGATTTTCGATAAAGAATAGCGCAAATCCTGTATCGACCTGTCCTGTGCCTATTATGTCTAGTTCCAATCCTTGCCAAGAGATAATGCCCTTGAGACGCTCATTTAATTCCTTTTTAATCAAAAGATAACGCTTTCGTCAAAGTATTCCCATCGGACCCCGGGGACCGATACCGTCCAATTCAGGGGGACCTTCAAGGTTAGTATGACGGTATTACTCTTTATTATTGATTTTATTCGAAATGCTTAATTGAAGATGATAGACAACTAACTTATAAAGTTAAGGGTAAGTAAACAGATAGTATAAAAGAAATACAACAATAAAGATAACTAAATGTAACGAAATTCGCCAATAATCTTAGATTTAGCTAGCTAGGTAAATGAGGACTTAATGCATTAATATGAATTTTTAAAAAGGTTATGACAGTACAAGGTTGTAACATCCACATGGTTTTAAATGAATAATAAAATTAATGATCTACTTAAAAAAAAATAAAATTACTGGCTCGATTTGAAGTATATACCCGCTCTAGGTACCCTCATCCCTATGGAATTCTATTCCTCCTTTCATCCGTAATTCCAATACCCTTTCCACCTTTAAATCCCGCCTATATTATCACTTCATAGCCATCCAGTCTCCTTAAAAAATAAATTGACATTTCCTATTATAATTTACCTTTTAAACTGTTGGAAGCTCTTATTTTATTTTTTTTTATATATAATTTTTTCTTTTGTTCTGTTTTTTTTTTAGAAAATATAAATACTATTTATATTTTAATTAATATAAATACTATTTATATTTATATTTTAATTTATTATTTAACCAACCTGTAAATAAGTGTGTACATATTGATATATTATAAGATGCGGAAACTAGCTTCTTTTCACTCGATTGAATATTTAATGTGTATTTTTTTAAAATTTATTTATTTAAACTAGAGGTTTCCTAAGTATTTGTAATTATTTGTATCAATTCAATTTGTTTATTTAAGCTTCAAGGCTCTAAAGCCCTCTCTGTATTTTATTTAATTTTGTTCTTGAGGGACACTTCCCAGAACAAAAATATAAAGAATTTATTATTATATTCATATTAAAGCTCTTCAGATGTTCTTCATCGTGAATGAGATACCCTCTCGAACTGAAAATCGATGAGAAGGCGTCAAAGAATCTTATTTCAAGGTTCACTCGCTCCAGAAATAGAGCCTTTGAATCATGGTGCGGTTGGACCGATATGAAATTGGGTAAGAGTCCTCCTTTCGTCCTAGCAGTTTAGTGATTGGTCCATTTAGGCCGCAAAAGTTGGCAGTTTTCCTAATCACATTCTGCAACATTGTTGTTTACAAGGTCGTTGAAAGTAGGCCCATTTATTGTTCTCCGCCATATTTCCTGGCTTTTCTCAAAAACTGCCATTTCCGTTCAATCGATTTTCCGAGCAGTCGACCGAAAAGCATCCGCTTCGCATCCCGAATCAATCTCCGCGTAACAGGATGCGTGTAACGCATATATGTGGATGCCTCTGTATCATTTAATTGTCTCGACAAATCGATCATTACGATTGATAACCAAAGGATCAAAGGCTCCCAGTCCCTGAGGGTATTGACACATAATCAATTTCGAATTGGCTCCGTGTTTAATTGATATAATATTCGGATTTTTTATATAATTGTATTTCGTTAAATTAATCGCTAAATCCCAGAAGAGGAAACCTCATTAACCTTTTTCATTTGTGATACAATGGTGGAAGTAGAAATGGGCTTTATAAGCTTTGACTGGTTCAGTGGTGGGAGGGAAGGGGGGAGGGGGGAGGGTGGTTCATTGTTCATCAATTCTAATTAGCTAACAATATTATAATAACAATCAATAAAGATCCAATTTGCTAGATGTGGAACAATGCTTGGCCTAAAGTATCCCATTATCCACTGCCTCTCCATTGTGTAAAGGAGTTCACTTTCCAACTCTTCGACATAGAAACTTGTAAATTTTTTTTCATAGAGCCAGGTCAGGTAGTGTATGTAGTCCGAATATACAGATCCCTTGATGAAAACGAACACAAAATCCAATAAAAAACAATTACCAATTTAACTTTTGAAATTAGAGGAGTCACTATCAAAGCTTTCAAACTCGAACTAATAGCCTTTGAAAGCTTTAATAAATACTGCTCTAATTGAAAAAGTTGACGTTGTAGTTGTTTTTATTTGGCTTTTATTTGTTTTTATTATGAGGACTTGAAAATGATTCAAATCACTAATTGTTTTTCTTTATTAAGGAAAATATACATCCTCTCTTATTCAACGAAGAGTCAGATCTGTGTCGTCATGCGATAAAATACTTATATTTACTTACTTATATATATAATTATATATATATATATATTATTATGGATGGTACCACGTATGGCCCTCAGATGGAATGTGTTTCGTGGAATCAGTTTTAGCTTTATGCAAAATTCAAATAAAATATTATACAAATAAATCAATTATAATTTAAACATATCTTTATAGCTAATAATAATAATGTTGTTGTATACACGTGTACCTTAATATTAATTTAATCATTATTGTGGGTAACCACCTTGTTATAAATTATTTTAAATATATATATATAATTTATTTTTTTAAGAGAAAAGATTTGGCTCCGCCGGGAGTCGAACCCGGGTCTTCCGCGTGACATGCGCGGTATCAGTGAAGAGGAAGGATTGGCTCCGCTTGGAAGCGAGCTCTATGGTGCAGTGGTTAGCATACCGCGGAAGACCCGGGTTCGACTCCCGGCGGAGCCCAATCTTTTCTCTTCAAAAAATAAATTATATATATATATATATATATATATATATATAAATATATATATATATATACATATATATATAAAAGAGGCATTGTCCTGACTGACAGAATCAACGCAGAGCAAAAACTACTGATGATAGAAACTTGAAGTTCGGAATTTAGATTTTAAACGCGATGTAGGTAACCACTAAGAAAGGAATTTCAAAAATGTACCCCCCTATTTTTGCACTTCGAGAAAAAATGTCTAATTTGGACTTATTTCAAAGATCTTGATACGACGAGTTTAACCAATTTTTAAAGCCGAAAATTGAAGCGTTCACGACGAGTAAGCAATTTTTTGTTTCGGCGGTTTTAGTGAACTCTCTTTGCGCGCCTCCCTCTCTTCTACCGAGCCGGCAGCTTCCCCCTCCAACATTCCACCTACCGGAAGCTCCGATTCTATTAAATCTCCTTAACATCAGTTAACATATTATATTAAATCAATACCAAGATAATGATCACAGAATTGATTTTAAAGTCTCGCGGGCAAAGCCGCGACGGGGAATGCTAGTATATATATATATATATATATATATATATACTTTCATATATGCATACATCTTTTATCCTTAAGGGATTTAGTCTCTGAATAAAGCTAATTTTTTTATCTATCTATATATAAGTTAAAACATTTACGTTTTGAGTATTTAATAAAACAATTAACATCTTATATCTTTTAGAAGACTTCATCTCCAATCGGCCTTAGTCCCGGGATCAAACGAGGATTTAGTGTTATACGATTCCGAATTGCCCCATCGTCTCTCGAAGTCCATATAACATGTAGCATGTACCATAAACGTTGGAGTCTCCTCCCGTATTTCACTGATAATAAAGCAAGGTGCTCTGGACTTCCACTCCATCAAAGCTTATCCTCAATAAAGTTGCCTGTAGCTGAGCCCTCCGTCTCCTCATGGGAACCGGAACTGAAAAAATAAAAGATAGCTCCTCCTTCCCCATTGTTTCTTATGCAGCTCTTGCCTTGGGCCCACCTCCACTCTCCCCCTTTCCACTTCAAAACTACTCTTCATCATTATCTGTAATAATAATAATAATAATAATAATTAATAATAAATGAGAGTAAATTGTAGTATCATTACTTTAACACGTTAGGTGCGGCATTGGTCCCCGGGGTCCGATGCCTTACATTCCCATCTTACCAGCCGATTTTCACACGAAAATGTCCGAGAGTCCGAACACTTCAAACACTCAATTTAGTCTATTTTTAATGAGATTATTGCATTCTAGTCCAGAAAATTTTGCAAACAGCTGAAATTCTGTTGTTTTTTAGAATCGGACTCCGAGGTCCGGTTTTCGATAAAGGATGGCGTAAATCCTGTATCGGCCCGTCCTTCGCCTATTATGTCTAGTTCCAATCCTTACCCTTGCCTCCATTAATGCCATCCATAATAATTATTGTTTGTTACGTTTCTTTTATTTTTGCATAGCAATTAAGTTCTAATTCTTAATGCTGTTGCTCGTAAGAGGAACAATACCGTTTAGTTGCATCACCAGTTCATTTTGCCAACCTTATGTTGTCCCCCTAAAAGTGTTTTGGGTAACCGCCGCGAAATGAATATTAGCTTAGCTAATGGGAATAGAAAGCTGAGTTCCGCCTCACCTCCAAGCCCTTACCCTAAGTCTGAATACTTCATTGAAAAGTATTCCTTAATATAAGCAATAAATTCATGGCTTACTTTAATAGTATTGAGAAATTAGCCAACCATATCAAGTAAATTTAATTTTTTCTATACGATCGGTCATACTTAACACTTCTTACTGTTAAATGTGAAATCGTTGTACCAAGCGAAATTTTTAAGATAAGTTCGTTGAATGATGAAAGTTTAAAGAGAAGCACAAAAATAACTTCTGTTTTTCTTCCCTCCGAACAACCCTTAGCAACTTCTACAAGAAATCATTTTCTACTTAGTTGTATATTTCACTTTTGTGAGGAAGACTGGTTTGCACTAGTAATCTTTTTTGCACACTGGTAAAAAAAAAAATGTATGTTTAAGGAATTTGTTTTACATTTTTAATACTTAGGACTATTCTTATATGTTATGTATACGTAATTTAGGAATGGTCCTGAGAATTCTAGCTTTCATAACTTAACTTTATTCTCAGGCCAATTTTCAAAGTACGTATATATATATATATATATATATATATATATATATATATATATATATATATATATATATATATATATATATATATATATATAAGAATAGTCCCAAGTATTAGAAATATAAAACGAATTTCTTAAACAAGCTATTTTTTTTTTTTAACCAGTGAAAACTCCATAATTTTATTATTGTTTCGATAACACATGTAGCACATTAGCATTAAATTTCGAACCTCCTTCATTATTTTAGTGATCTTCTTTTTGAAGATTAATACTCAATTTTTATGTTTTATTCACACAAAGAAAAACGTGTGACTTGACTCATCTTTTGTGGTTGAATGTACTAAGATCTTCGACTTTTTACATCTTACATTAGACAAAAGGCCTTCAACTATTATTCTTTGTGTTATTCCGCTTGATATAAAATGTTCTTATACAGTACCGGTCAAAAGTTTAGACTCACTTGTATTTAATTCACAATCTTCAAATTTAAAAAAATAATTGTAACTCAAGAGATAACATTTCAAAAATTTGTTTGTTGTAGATTGTTTCAAAATACCATCTATATAAATAAAGATGAAATTCTGTTAATTTGTTTTTTTGTTTGTTCTTTATAGAAATCCTTACCGTTTGTCCTAAATTCTCCGAATTTCGCTCAGTGGTTCTTTTATACCAGGTGCGAACACCTGTCCATATTAAAATTGCATAACTTCAGCCAATCTCCGGGTATATTCTTTATTGTTATAAAAATCGTTATGATCTCGCTTTACATTAGATTTTTACGAAATCAACCGTTGGAGTAAAAAAAAATCTCATTTCTGTCCTAACCAACTTTTCTTGATCCACGGTTTTTCTAATTGTTTTCCAAGTCCCCTGGGTGAAACCGGGGTATAAAGCTAGTTATAACTGAATTAAAAATAAAATTATAGTTGTTATGTCGTCCAATAAATAAAATGTTGTTACTTATTTATTTTACAAAATCTAAGGGTGAGTCTAAACTTTTGACCGGTACTGTATACCAAGTATAGAATGAAAACATATTATCAATTTCAGTTGAAAAACCTTAGAAGGAAACTGAACACAATAGCCATTCTAACTTCTAGATAATACTCCTCCGTCGAGTACTCTTACGTCGCTAATGGTAAAATAATTTCCATCTCGATTGTTTTAAGGAGCTGTCGCAATCCCTCTGGGTGTTACCACAACCTCTCCAGTACCAACATCATAACGTTGGTTCATTCCCTTAGACAAGCAGGGATTTGCTAACCCCGCTCGTAAAACCCGGGGGACGAGACATCCGCTATAAATGAAGATGATGGAGCCGAGTATTGACAATATTCCAGCTGTGCCAGCCGGGACTCGAAAATGCACATTATGTAATTCCGTTGGCAACAGTGTTATGCCATTAGTGGCCGACCTGCGCGTCTTCCTCCGCTGGTTATGCGTTTAATACTCTTCCGTTTGGCGAGAATGGTTGCGGGGAAAGTCCTATTTGATATCTAGACAATTTTCGCTAGATTAAGGAAACTTATATTTTTTTATAATTTTTTTTTATAATTAAGAGAACCGAAGCGGATAACGATTGAAATCCCTTAACCACACAAAGGTTTCGCCGTTCCTTATAAGCATAAGGCATTAAAGGCATAAAAATCTAATTGGAGAAGTAAAAACAGTTAATTTTAAATAATTTATTTTTGAAGAGAAAAGATTTGGCTCCGCCGGGAATCGAACCCGGGCTTCCGCGTGACATGCGCGGTATGCTAACCATTACACCACGGAGGACGTTGACAGAAAGACCTAATAATAAGTATTATAGGAATGGGTCTTAATTAACTTCTGAGGTAATCGATTTAAATAATTGACTACTTAAAATTTTAAATAATTATGAAATAAATATAAAATAAAATAAAAAAATATGGGCTACAATCGTTGGCTGCTTAAAGAGTTAGTTTCGTTCTGAATTCTGCATCGTGCAGTCTCACCGGATATCTACTCCCTCACCTCCAGTTTCTACTTAAATTCTCTTCTAATGTTTTAAAATGTATCGCTCTCCTGCAACAATGCTCATTTATCCTTTAGTTCTAGTATCTATTTTTATTTTATACTTATTTATTATTATAATTATTATCGTCTTATATTTATTTTTATTTTATTTTTTACAGGTACGTAAGAGTTTTTAAACAATGAAATTCGTCTCTGTGATGGCTCTAATTTTGGAGGTATATGGTTAAAAAAATTAATTTTTTTTTAATATATTTAATTGTGTGCTCACCTATTAACTATATTTTTTATAATAAAAATATACTAGCTGTATTTACCGGTTTCACCCGGAGAATTTTATTTTTTAAATCTATAAAATCTATAAAGTGAGACTTAATCGACTCAAACGGTCGATTTCGTAAAAACCGATGTAAAGCGAGATCAAAACGATTTTTGTAACAATAAAGAATATACATACCCAGAGATTGGCTGAAGTTATGCAATTTTAATATGGACAGGTGTTCGCACCTGGTATCAAAGAACCACTGAGCGAAATTTGGAGAATCGTTTGTCATAGATTCATAGGTATGGATTTCTATAAAGAAAAAACAAACAGAATTTCATCTTTATTTATATAGATACCATTTGTCAACTTAATTACATCTTATAAATAACTTCACTAAATATTTAATGTACAATAATAACACATGGGCAGATCTAAGAGCTTTTTAAAAAGTTATCATACTAGCTAATTCATTTACATGTTAATATCAATAATAATCTTAAAATAATAAATAATTTTATAAAAAAAAAAAATAATGTTGCTTACTTGCTTGATGTCGTTATATTGAAAGTACACACATCACGTTATATTCTCATGAGCTAACTGTTAGTTATTTTCGCTGTGGTATCTAAAATAGTGTAAACCGTACAGTTATTGGCACCCTTAAGACTACATTTCTGTGGTTAAATTTTTAAAAAAATACTTTTTATTAAGGGATCAAATAGAAACTTCCTATAGCTCCTCTTTATCTATCCTCATAAAGACTCAAGAGGTTTTTTTGGGTCAAAAGTTCAATAGTTTTACAATAAGGCAATATTTATTGTTAAAAGTGCCAAATCTAGTTATTGGCACCCTGTGGATTTAATTGCGAAATCTTACCTATGGTTAGTTTGTTAAAGTCTTACTTCATAGATGACTTAGGAGAACCCTTCAAACATTAGATATATATATATCTTGTAATAAAATTAGTACTTGTTTACCTATTTCTTTAAGTTAAAGTTGGGGTGCCAATAACTGTACTGAGGGCCAATAACTGTATGGTTTACCCTACGACATAAAAGGGATAAACTTGAAAGATAAGATTTCCTTTTTTATAGTAACTCGTCTTGCCAAAAAAGTCAGCTTATTCCGTTTCTGTAGCAAAACATTTTTGAGCTTCAAGACTCACTACTCGTAACTTGTGATTATTTCCGCTATTTTTTCTTCTCTTGTTTCCTAAGACAAAAAAAGAAGTTTTTTTTTTTTTTTTTTTTTTTTTTTTTGTATTTACATTGATAACCAGTGACCGTAGAAGATAACGAACTAGTATGGATTATATTTTCGAAATAAATCTAAAGACTAGTTTTCATTTGAGTGATGGTACAGCGTATCTCACAATTAGAGGCGGTGATTCACCTTTATCCCCGGACTCCTGCATTCCTTAGCGATAGCGTAAGACTTAACCCAGCCTGTCTTGGGATATATATATGTAATAAATATATTATATAAATAGCTATATATAAATCGCAAATGTGATATTTCAGCTCCTATTTCTAAATTTTGGCTAAGTGTTTTATGCTTTCCCTTACATAAATGTAGGTATTTATGTAATACCTGCATTGATAAGTTATTACATAAATACAGTAATATATTTAAAACATATAAATTCATACAAGACAGCTTAACTTATATTATGTACTGCCTAAATGTTTTATCGCAATTGATGTTTTTATTTTATAAAAATGTTTTGCTTTATAAAGCATTATATTTCGAAATGCAGTTGTTACTTAACTAAAGTTGATTAAAATTCATGCAATGAAATGCTGAAATAATGTTTATTTCTTTGTCTAAAATACCCTAAATAAGAAAAATCAGGGAAAAGAGGTACGAGGAGGTTGTTATAGACAAGAATTTCATTTCAGGTTTCTATTTTTTAATTCCTACTGCCCGAAAATCAGTGGGTTTGGTCGTTTCCCAGACACGGCAAAAACAACATATTCCAACTATCGTTAAACAAAAAAAAATGTAATCGTTATAATTTTTTTTTTCGACTTATTCTTGAAGAAGTCTTGTTTATTCAAGATATTTAATCGAACAGAACTGAGACTCGAATATCTGTCAAGATTTAAGGCAGTTCCTTACGACACGATGGAAGTGGTTTGAAAAAATTGACCTTAAGGTCTTCGAAAATAAAGTATTGAATATTTGAATTTAATCATTTCTTATTTTAATTTAGTACAGTGAAATACGTTAAACTCGGAAACGCTTTTAAACATTAATTATTAAATTAACATTAAATTACAAATTAGCCCCGACATAATGCTATGTATTTTCAAATATTTTTTCCTAGACACTAGACAAAAATCGCTTAACACCAAAAGATTTTGCTTTTCGAAATTAACAGAATACGGGAAACATGGTTATACGGGCGTGCTTGAGAATTAACCGGGGTTTGATATGAAACAGTGCTGAATTGGCTTTGAAATACCGACTCCATCCGAAGAGTTGAAGCTGTTTATTTAAATCTTTCCTAGATATTTTTAAATATTGTTTTTTTTTATTAAATAATTGCATAAGTAGATATCTATGTTAATAAAATGTACTATAATTTTTGAGTATATAGTTAAGTAGGGTAAACCATACAGTTATTGGCACGCTTAAGACTACATTTCTGTGGTTAAATTTAAAAAAAAACTTTTTATAAAGGGATCAAATAGAAACTTGCTATAGCTCCTCATTATCTATCCTCATAAAGGCTCAAGAGGTTTTTTTTGGGTCAAAAGTTCAATAGTTTTACAATATGGCAATATTTATTGTTAAAAGTGCCAAATCCAGTTATTGGCACCCTGTGGATTTAATTGTGAAATCTTCCCTACGGTTAGTTTGTTAAAGTCTTACTTCATGGATGACTAAGAGGACCATTCAAACATTAGTCTCATGTATATCTTGTTATAAAATTAGGGCTTTTTACCTATTTCTTTAAGTTAAAGTTGGGGTGCCAATAACTGTACTGAGTGCCAATAACTGTATGGTTTACCCTATGTATTGAAAAATGCTCTATACCATTATGGTGAAATCAAGTATAAAATAAACAAAATAATATTTATAAAATAAAATATAATACTATCGAATAGTAGCTGGAATGAATGGAAACGTTTAGGGTATCGACTGTGGCGTAGATTTAAATATAATTTGGGCATATTTAAAAATTTGTGTAGGTAAATTTATGTCTCTAAGGACTTGTAGTCGTATCGTTTCATTCACTTAGGTTTCGTATCACTGGTCAAGTTCGGATTCGTTAACATAATAATCGGACAGTCGGACGAGGTCTGGTTATATTATTGTTGGCATTGATCCCAGAAAAATCTTAAAAAATATCAATTATATTTAAAAAAAATTAAATTCAACCTTAAGTTTACGGATGTGATGAGGGAGCTTTCATTGCTCAAATCTTCTACTGTAAAAAAAAGGCACGCTGTTGTCTTTTCCCAAATATGTTGTATTGAAGAAATGGAAATTGTCTAAATAAATGAAGAAAAATTTAGAGGTGTGTAACTAACGGTCATCTGTTTTCTTTTAGATAGATTATCTGGATTTTCATGATTCTCGAACTTGTTTGTTGTTATAATTGTTTCAAATTATCATGATTTTCATTCAAAATTTTTGAGTATCTGTATTACTCTAAACTCGACAAGCCCTGATGAAGATGCACGTGTTTGGATCGAAACGCAGTCTCTCCAAATAAAAAATCTTTTATGAATTTTCAGAATGAAAATCCTGATAATTTATCATCCTATCTTAAATGAGGGGGGGGGGGGGATGTGTACCTATTTAAAAAAAAAAAATAATGATTATCACGATGAGCATTATTTTTTATTTTATTTTTTAACTGGGTCTAGTGAAATTCGGCCCCAAGCATGCCATAGTGTTGCCTCCGGCCTACCTGGGTCCTAGGGTTTCGGCCAGGTCTAAGGTTTTTTGTAGGGTCTCAAAACCATCCTCTTCAAGTGGCATATTTCTTGTAAGGATTCCACCATTCCTTGGCTCCATATGGACCAAAAATTCTTCACTTCATGCTCTTCAACGAAATATTAATTTCAACTTCTTGATGGTTAATAATATATATATATATATATATATATATATATATATATATATATATATATATATATAAGTAATAAGGAATTAATTGTTATAATTATTGTTTATATTTAAATTCATTTACCACCACCTTATAAAGTTAGATATTGCTTTTGATAAAATGGAACAGTCTATGCTATATGATCGTTCTTGTTAAATAAATATTGAATAGAGGATATACTAGCTGGACTAATTTTAATAATAATTCATATGAATCTGAACGAAATATATTTACTATGATTTTAACTCATAATTTGTCAATGCTTATTTTTGTGATATGATTATTTTATATTTAATCATTTTCAGATATTTAATATTAATGTAATGAATGGTACAATTTAACCCTAAGTATACATTCTCATAGTTTGAAGTACTTAAGGAATTGAAATTTTTGTTTTTTACTCACGTATTTTTATCAAGCTTGGAACGTGATGTTGAAATATGAACATTGTTAATTATTTTATTAATTTATTTTTTTAAATATAAGCGGTCTTGACTTTTTTTATTGTTTATCTTATCTATTGAAATAGGAAGCAGTATATATTTTTTTGTTAATATAACTTTTTTAGTTCCTTCAGTTTTGATAAATGAATTTATATAAAGGCCTAACTCAATTAGAAAAATAGATATATGTGTTACAAAATACCGAAAGCTCTCAATTATCATATATTTCATAATTTTTTTTTTTTTATCATGGATATTATCATTTATATTCTTTTTATTCAGTTTGAAAAAAAATTTACAAAATGGTGGGAAAAATGGTAGGGGCTCCTCAAAAGAAGGGAGAGATAATTTGGTGGGTATCAATCCCCGTCAACTTTTTCTTGCTTGCCTGGGAAAAGGTCAGGTACCCATTTCTTAGTTCGCCCTACCCAATGCGGTTCCCTAACTCAATGTGAACACATACAATACAAGATTCATCTCCCATGGATTCCAAAGCATTTAATCTTCCATCGTTAGTCTTATAGAAATTATATATTTATTCATGTATTTAATTTATTAATTATATTGTATCTTGATAAATTATTATGCTATAGTAACTAGTAGTTCAAGTATTCAATATTCAGTCCAAACTCTGATTTTTCATAACCTTCAGAAATAATGCATAATAAACGATAGTTGACCGAATATTGAACAAATATAAGAATAGTCCGTGGTGTTGGTAAAAAAAAATACAAATAGTATTAAACTATTTTATAACAGCCAACGTTTCTACCCAACAATGCAGGTATTCTTCAGGGCTAAATGGACAAGACATACAAAAAATTATAAATACTTATGTAGGACAAAGAATTTTTTTTTTTTTTTTTTTTTTTTTGGCATTGGAGAAGTCCATACAGCCAGTTTTTAAGGATTTACTCGATGTTTAAAATCATCGTATTCTTCTGTCGATTAAATTAATAGTTATGGGTCGTGTGAAATAATTACATTGTATTAATTGTTAATTGAATAATTGAAATAGAATTTTAATTTAAATGTATTTTTGTATAGATTTAAGATAGCTTATAACTCTGCTTATTTGGTCATCGTTGTTTAGTGATAGTATTTGTTTATAGGTAATGTTATTAATACCTAAGGAATGAAACAGAGTTT
Source organism: Aelia acuminata (assembly GCA_911387785.2). NCBI lineage: Eukaryota > Metazoa > Arthropoda > Insecta > Hemiptera > Pentatomidae > Aelia > Aelia acuminata. The sequence goes on along the minus strand of OU426980.1, from coordinate 156,664,085 downwards.
TTCTCTGTGATTTATATCTTTCACATACCATAACAATATGCTCAAGTGTTTCTCGTTTATCGCAATTTTCACATTGAGCAGTGTTGGAAATACCAATACGGTGCAGATAACTATTGCATAAACCGTGGTTAGACTTAAGCCTACAATATGTTTTTATTTCGAACTTATTTAGGTTAGTTGATGAAAACCAGGGCCTGCGTGCGATAAATGGGAATATAGATTTATAATATTGACCCGTTTGAGATTTTTGATATTCTTCTTGCCAGATGTTTCTACAATCTTCTTTAATTGATAAATAAAAATCAGTGTATGGGACCGGAACGCACACTGGCTCACCTATACTTATAGCCTTTTTTGCTAATTTATCTACTTCTTCATTTTCTGATACCCCTAGGTGTGATTTAATCCAGAGAAATATAACCTCTTTGTCGTTTTTTGAAATAGTGTGGTGCGGACAAAGAATATGAACTAACTAGATAACATATAAAGATCTGAAAACATGTACCTCCATGTCCATGTACCTGTGGTATAGCATGGCTACTCAAGGTCGCAGGTTCGCGCCCAGCGGTGACCCTAGGATTTTTTAATGCCTGTACGATGTCAGGTACTCGTTAAAGATTCCTATCCTAATTATACCTGGGTAGGCAAAATTTAGGACTCCTACTGTAGCATCGTCCGATTAGCCTTAGTGGCATAAAGTGGCGTTAAACAAACAAACATGTACCTCCATCACTAATTAATCTGATTATTTTTTGCCTCAATGTTGTTATCAGTTTCAATAGCCATACTACATCTTGTTAGTATGTATTAAATGTCTATTATTATATTTTTACAGACCTTTATATGTTATCTTGTTAGTTCATACTCTTTCCCTATGTATTTATAATTTTTTGTTTGTGCCTTGTCCATTTAGCCTTGAAGAAGACCTGCATTGTTGGGTCGAAACGTTGGCTGCAATAATATAGCTTAATAATATTTGTATTTTTTTGACCAACACCACTATTCTTCCAACGCCATATTGACCACGAACAAATATGGCTGACGCACCCAACGCTAGCTTCTGGTGAAAAAAAAAATCTCCATTATCAATATATATTATTTTATCTGAAAAATAAAAAATAGGAGACGAATTACAAACGGCGCACTAGTATCACAAACAACTGTCACTGGGGAAAAACCCAAATCAAAAGTGACACTAGCGCTACCCCTGAACACAGGCGAACAGATAAAGTACGTAGAATACCCGAACAGTCTTCGTGAAGGTTATTGGAGGGTAAAGTTCGTAGAGTGTCATCATCTAATAGGGGCAATTATTAATTAATTTGTCAGGTATTATGTTATTTTGGTTATGATACCTACCTCATTAAATCTGTTGCCACACTATGCTAAAAAATAAAATAAAAATAGTAGTACTATAAAATAAGAAAAGAAAACACTCGTGTTAATAAATTAGAATAAATTAAATTTAAAATCAATAATACTGTTCTAAAAGAAAATCGGTTCAGATTATAAGAAAGTCGTACAAGGACTGTCATCGAGTGAATATATTTGCACATTTACGTCATTGGAACGCATAATTCATTTTGTTTACTTGCTTTGACCCGTGCACTGCCATTTATTATTAAAAAGATATTTGTTGTATTTGAAAAATATTAAGAATCAAATTAGTGTGATTTAGGTTAGTTGCCTAAATATTAGTAATATATGTTTGCAAGGAGTTGTCAATTTTTTTTTTCGATTACATTTCTATATGATGCTACTTATATGATGTAATCTGTATGACTATAATGTTAAAAAAAAATTAATCAATCATTGGAATTCCAATTTACATTTGTAAAATTCACAATTATTCTGTTTGCCTTGTCGTTCTTATTTATGGGGGGGGGGATTTGGGTTGGTTTTTCCCTAGAAAAGTGGATTAATGAATAAACTAATTTTGCAATTAAGGGGGGTTTGGAGGGCGGTAAGGGGGGCGTTGCCCCCCGGGCAGTGGCCTTCCCCCCAAGGTTGCCTGCTCTTTGTCTCTCCCGCTTCTAGCCTTCCTGGCTACACAAGCTCCCCTCCACCTCCCTCAACTCTTCCTAGCCGCATTTATTGCGATAAAATGGATTGTAAATTCCAACGATCAGTATAACGGGAAACCTGTAAAATAAAAATAAAAAAAAAAATACTATTTATGGGCTTTCATAACGATAAAAATCAATACGGCCAATCCATCTCCATACCGCTATACAATAAATATATAAATTACAAAGACCGGTCAAAAGTTTAGACTCACCCGTAGTTTTGTAAAATTACTATATAAAAACATTTTATTTATTTAACAACATAAAAACTATAATTTTATTTATAATTTGTTTCTTTAACGTCCCATTATGCTACTAAGGCTAATCGGACGATGCTACAGTGGGAGTTCTAAATTTTGCCTATCCAGGTATAATTAGTATAGGAATCTTTAATGAGTACTTGACTTCTCACAGGCTCGGTACCTCCATTTTATGTCCTATCCGAGGGACGGCTTAGCCAAGGATTTTTTACTCCCATTAAAAATTCTAGGGCCACCCCGGGACGCGAACCCGCGACCTTTTCTATTTACTATACTATGCTAAACATTACCCCTATTTATAATTTTATGGTAAACTTAATCATATAATGTTTGAAATGTTACCTCTGGAGTTAAGATGGTGGAAGATATCCACCATATTCTACATCTTGAGTTAGAATTATTTTATTAAACCTGAAGATTGTGAATGAAATAAAAGTGAGTCGAAACTTTTGACTGGTACTGTATATAATTATATTGAGTATATATCGCTTCTTAAATTGTGCAATCCACAATTCTGCCTAACTGAGCTTATCAAGTTTTTCATTCAAATTTTTAATTTTCGAATCCGATGAATCCAGTTTGATTTATGGTTTAATATCGGTAAGGAGTCCTTCAGTATACGATCAGATCACAGTAGCCCTTTCGAAAATCAATAATTTTTCGTATTTTTTTTTACAAATGTGGAGCGGATTAGGCTCTGTCAGAAATTATGTGACGAAATGATACTAAAAAAAAACAACTAATGTAGGGTAAACCGTATAGTTATTGGCACCCTTAACACTAAATTTCTGTGGTGAAATAAAAAAAAAACTTTTTATGAAGGGATCTAATTGAAACTTCCTATAGCTCCTCTTTATCTATCCTTTTAAAGACTCGAGATGTTTTTTTTTTGGGTCAGAAGTTCAATAGTTTTACCATATGACAATATTTATTGTTAAAAGTACAAAAACTAGTTATCGACACCCTGTGGATTTAATTGCGAAATCTTCCCTAAGGTTAGTTTTTTATAATCTTAAATCATAGATGACTTAGAGGGCCCTTCAAACATTAGATTCATATATATCTTGAAATAAAATTAGGACTGGTTTACTTATTTCTTTAAGTTAAATTTGTAGTAAACTGTACTCAGTGTCAATAACTGTATGGTTTACCCTATAATTTGTTATAATAATTTTAAAGTAAAATAAAATTTCTCGAGCTGTTCGTTTACTAGTTGTTTTATTGATTTTTAATGTTATTTATTAATTAAAATTAATGACTAATTAATTATTAATGTTTAAAGACAATAGAGTCGCGCACTTCACTTCGAGGACAATAGCTTTAATTAATTTGGAAACGTTAGTTTGTTCAGTTTAGCTCCTTTTTCCGCAATAGACTCAGTGGCAACAATGTTGAGGATTGAAGGACATTCTAATGCTCAAAATGAATGATCTTTCAATTGGGTTCAAATTTCATTTTTTTTCTAAAATAAATTGTTCCATGATTTGGAACATGGGATTTTTGGGGACATTGGGATTCTGCATAAGAAAAAATGTTTTACGGGGTAAGGCTCCTTTAAGTAACAATTCCGTCCTACAGGTGGGTTCAGACTGCGCCGAACCACGAATAGCCTTCTCGGGCACCTTCGGCTAACATTTCCATTGTTGTTCTACCGTTAAATTAGCCGAGGGTGCCCGAGGCTTCATACGGGTTATGCGGCTATGCGCAGTCTACAAATAACTTTCAATCAACTTACACATTTATTAGTAGATAAATCACTAATAAAAATCAAATCAAATAAATCAATAATAAAAAAAGATGGTAGAAAATCAGTTGAGATTAGAAGGAAATGTTCGGGCCGCGATCATAAAGAACACTTACATCTGAAAGATTGAGGAACCGTTTTGAAGATTTCTTTCCCTTTAGTGCCGAAAATGGTGGGATCCTCCCGAAACCGCGGGAGAAGAGCTATGAAGTAAATAAAACTAAAATTTTATTTGCGCATAACTCAAAACCTTACGAGCTCTTACTCCACGCTTGGGCACACAAAAGGTTAACTCAGTGTTCACCAAGGAATTAACCCAGTTATTACACCTCACACTGTTAACTAACTGTTGAGCAATAATGGTGTAAACTCGGCATTGTAATAGAGGTAATTTTACTTATTTACTTTTTTTTTTCTTTTTTTCCTTGTTCAAATTCTATATGTATTACTTTTTCCTGGTGAATTTTAGGAACCATGAAATATAAAATCCAATCAAACATATTTAAACGATGTATTTTTCTATTAAACCTTCATTTAACCACTAAGGCTAATCGGGCGATGCTACAGTGGGAGTCCTAAATTTTGCTTATCCAGATAAAATGAGGATAGGGGTCTAACGAGTACCTTGACATCGCACAGGCTCGGGACCGCCATTGTAAATCCCTCCCAAGGATAACGTAACTAAGAATTTTTACTCCCTTTAAAAAATCGTAGTGCAATATGCTGTCCTACGAACCTGTGTTTTTCTTTTTAGTCCGTAAAGTAAAAATTTAATATTTCTGTATATTTAATGGTTTAGGTTACCCATTGAGTCTCATTGTTTCGAAACTAGTTAGCATAGATTATAGATATATATATATATATATATATATATATATATATATATATATATATATATATATATTGATTATGAGATTTTTTATAACTTTTAAAATACTATTAATAATTATACATAGAATATGATTCATTATCATTCTCATTGTTCATTTATTTACGATCCGGATGTACGGATTTTATTCCTAAACGCCTCCTCATGCATCAAGTTCTTCAATGCAATGCCCATATTTATAGTACGGATAGTTCCTACTATAATTTTTTAAATTATTTTACGTGTATTGTAGGTACAAATGTGTGATTAGCGTTATGAGCCAGCTGCAAACGTTCTGTCGCTTAGTGGAATTTATTGGAAACTAAGTTGGCAATGCAGTTTTGTATCGGTTGCATGAAATAGTGAGTGGAAGCTTATTGCGAAACTTGTGAACTCCCATGAAGGCTTTTCCTCCTTGGTATTCGATTAAATGGCATATGGGTCTGAGAATTATGTCAAATAATTTACTATAACGGAAACGTACCCTCCCCATTTTGAGGATGGATACAAACGTTAAAAAAATAATAAAATTAAAATAGACTTTTGAGTTTGCAATGTGCTGATTCATTTAATGATTTCGTATAGAACCTATCTATCAACATCAATTAGGTATAGATTTCAATACATATAGTATATAAAAATGGTGAGATGTAGAAATCGGTGATTTCTGCGATGAAGTTCTGAAAATGAAGATGAATTCCAAAATTTCTAACTATATTTAGAAGAAGGGAACCTCGAGAGAAAAACGATAATTAATGGAGGATTTCGAGTATGATAATAATCGTAAAAAAAAAAAATTCTTAAAATATTTTACTGTCAGAAATACATATGTAACCCGAAGAAATATATTTTTAGTGGAAGGATTCAGTTTTTGTTGAGGTGCCTTTACACTTTACGAACAGCCTGTTTGGAACACTGTTCGGCCAATCTAAATAAGACACGAACTCGAACAGGAACTTTATCTGTTCGCCAGTGTGTTCGGGGATAGCTCTAGTGTCGCTTTTGAGTTAGTGAAGATAAGTTTCTAGACCTTCTTTTAGCATTTTTCTTAAGTTGCTTTTATCCATAATAAGTTTGAGCAGAAGTCAGATCAGCCGCTAGTTCTTTGTAATTAAAATTATTGTATTATGTGCATAGGTGCGGTCAGACATGATGGTGTAAATAGCTGTTCTTGGTACGCTGGTAGCGGAAGGTTCGGTGGATTACCTGTTCGCAGAGTGTAAAGACACCTTTATGTGATCAGACAGAAAATGTTTTTTTTTTTATTATTAGGAGAGGAAATTTCGGGTTTGTCATTTATTTTAAAATTTTAACATTTCTTGTTGTTGAGCCCATATACACCTCGATACATGAACCCTTGATTTTTGATAAATAAATCCAAAACCGCTGTTGACAATGTTCATCAAGGGTTCATATTTGTTTTTTATTCCAATCTTATTGATACACTACAATACAGTTGTAACACAACCACGACACAGAAAGAGGGATTGTATTAATAATTTTTTGTTCCAGTACCTTTTTGAACGAATAGAATCCTGAAAAGGATTCGTGTTTGAATAGAATTTTTTATTGCTGTGTATTGTTGCCCCGACTACAGTCTAGTTCAACGGTGATACAAATTACGATTACATTTTTCAAATGTACAACGTGCCCATGTAATAAATGGATGTTTTGTGATGTCGGTGGGGCCTCGAGTGTGAAATGCAGTCGAAAGAAGAGTTGATTTTACTCCCTGGCAGACCAAGGACACTCATTTCTCATAATAGAAAATATGAGGGGCAGATGGTGATAGGATGCCTTGGTAAAAAAACTAGTTGCCTCAGTCTCTGCTTCTACAGCATTCATCCAGTAAAATCTATACCTCTCTCTCAACTATCTCAAATTCTTCCTTTGTTTGCATTTACAATTTCCATTGTAAATCATCAATAAACCTGCATATTTTCATAAATGAGGTGACATTTTGAAAGGTATCTAGATGTACCCAACTGTTGTTATAAATGTTATTTGGCTTTTTTGTTTTATAATTATTAAAACTTTTTTTTGCGTTCCGACAAATAATGACACCGATATATTTATTATTGACTGCAGTGGATTCTATATGAATATTACGTGAGAACACATATTTATAAAAAGCGATATTCCAATATTTACCCCTCTCCCCCTGTTCTTTGCTAAAAACGAGTGTTTTTAGGGGTACTTGAATTTTTAGGTGAACTGTAATAAAAAAAAAAAAATAATTCTGTGCAATAAAATTGGAATAATCTCACTTTCACTCATCATTCACTTTGGGAAAGTAAATGTTTTCTTAAAAAAGTTTCTCATTTAATCATTAGACATTCTTATAAACGTGTATTAAATTATTGAAGTACCTTGTTTAACACGTTAGGTGCGGCGGAGTATTTTAGGGGTATCCTGAATTCGACGTTATCGGTCCCCGGGGTCCGACTGCTAGTATGAGCCACAGACGATATCGGACGTCGGGGTCCGATGGGAATACTTTGACGAAAGCATTATCTTTTGATTAAAAGGGAATTAAATGAGCGTCTCAAGGGCATTATCTCTTGGTAAGGATTGGAACTAGGCATAATAGGCGCAGGACTGGCCGATACAGGATTTACGCCATACTTTATCGAAAATCGGACCTCGGAGTCCGATTCTAAAAAACAACAGAATTTCAGCTGTTAGCAACATTTTCTACACTAAAATGCAATAATCTCATTAAAAATAGATTAAATTGAGTATTTGAATTGTTCGGCCTTTCGAACATTTTCATGTGAAAACCGGCAGTTAAGAAGGGAATGTAAGGCCGCACCTAACGTGTTAAAGACGATTTTATTTTATATTTATTTTAAATCATGTTTTTTGTTTTATGTACAGAATTTAATATAAGCGTTACCAAACATTTTCGATGTATGCTTATTTTCGATAAAAAGAGGTGGAAACAATCTTAGCGTTTTCCGGAGAGATGTCATCAATTTTTTTTTTTTTTTTTTTTTTAATATTATCTGTCTAGGTATGAATGTGTGTTCTTTAATTTTTCTGATTGTTATTTTATTTTTTTTTATTTCCCATTTCTAGGTTCATATTTTATTTATGATTATTACTTTTTTCTTTTTTATGTACATTTGTATATATTTAGTGAGTGAATGTGTCCTTACAGCTCTAATATTAGTGCCCTTGATTGTGGCAGAATGTATTAATTCTTTAAATAAAAAAAATAAAATATATATATATATATATATATATATATATATATATATATATATATATATATATATATATATTATCTGTACTGCTTTTTTTTTATTTATTTTTTGAATTTTTCAAGTATAATTCTCTTTATACTTTTTAAAAAGTTTTGGAAGCGTGGGTTGATTTGGTTCCAAGTTCAATACCCCCTCCTTTTTGGGACTTGGCAACTTTCGGACCTTGGTCAGGTGGAAAACCTTCGCCATTTCCACACGAGGTCAGCGAAAACTCTCCTTTTTTCCTTTCGACGTGCCCACTGTGAGCTGGGGAGAGGTCGCTGCGTGGGATGCTCTGGCGCCTTGTCAGCCCCATCAGCTCTTTCTCTCCAGGCTCCAGCTTTTTATTTTATTTTGTAATATTTACATTGAATGTATTTCGCCATCGCTGGAAATAAATTCCGGTCGAATATTATGTAAGTAAAGGAGCCTTTACACCTCACCCTTGAACCTTATTGTATCGTCGTACCTCGAACAGCTGTTTACACTTACACTAAATGTGAAGTCGAGCGAACAATGATGTCCGATGTCACATGAATACAATAATTTTTATTACAAAGACGGCTGACTTGGAACTAGCGGCTGATCTGACTTTTGCTCAAACTTATTATGGATAAAAGCAACTTTAGAAAAATGCTAAAAGAAGGTCTAGAAACTTATCTTAACTAACTCAAAAGCGACACTAGAGCTATCCCCGAACACACTGGCGAACAGATAAAGTTCCTGTTCGAGTTCGTGTCTTATTTAGATTGGGCGAACACTGTTCCAAACAGGCTGTTCGTAAAGTGTAAAGGCACCTCAACAAAAACTGAATCCTTCCACTAAAATATCTTTCTTCGGGTTACATATGTATATCTGACAGTAGAACATTTTAAAATATTCTAAGATTTTTTTTTTTTTTTTTTACGATTATTATCATACTCGGAATCCTCCATCAATCATCAATTATATCTCGAGGTTCTTTTCTTCTAAATATAGTTAGAAATTTTGGAATTCATCTTCATTTTCAGAACTTCATCGCAGAAATCACCGATTTCTATACATATCATCATTTTTATATATATTTACGTATTTAAATCTATACCTAATTGATGTCGGTTCTACACGAAATCATTAAATGAATCAGCATATTGCAAACTCAGAAGTCTATTTAAATTTTATTATTTTTTTAACGTTTGTATCCATCCTCAAAATGTGGACGGTACGTTTCCGTTATAGTAAATTATTTGACATAATTCTCAGACCCATTTGCCATTTAATCGAATACCAAGGAGGAAAAGCCTTCATGGGAGTTCACAAGTTTCGCAACAAGCTTCCACTCACTATTTCATGCAAACAATAAAAAACTGCATTGCCAACTTAGTTTCCAATAAACCGATTTGTCTAAATATACCTCAGCTTTTAATTCAGTGATGTTTGTTATTTTATATTAGTTAAATTAAGTATATTTTGCGGGGGTGAACATTTTTTTGTTACCTATATTTACCGAACTTATTTAAACTGAGACGGAGAAAATTTCAGTTCCACGAGAGATAAGGGGAAATTTGAAAATTTTATTTTAAGGACTTTTTATTTATCTTTATTTTATTCCTAACCGCTCACAACCGCACACCTATCACTCTCAACCTAATCTCCTGTCATTATTTATACTCACATTATTATTGCAATTAAAGTTATTACACATCTCACAGTTCCTTAACGTTTAAGAAAGGTTGAGTGTTTTATTAAAAGGTCATGGCGTTTTATATAAAGGGAGAAATGTATAGGTGTTTTTGTTTTTTTATTATAGTTGGCAGAATTATTTTCTTAGTTACACACACAAAAAAAAAAAAAAAATACAAATCAGTTGTTATATAATAACTTAGAAAACTCCAAAAAAATTAAGACAAAATTGAATTCAAAAATTTATTATTGGCGCATTGGCAGGGACGATCGGACAAGGGTATAGTATTTTTTGATTAAAAAAAAATTGATCACTAAAAAATTTTCATTGAATTTTTTTTTCTCGTCATCATAGCCCCCCCCCCTCCAGTTTGTGAGTTTGTAGGATATAGTTTATGTTGAGGGACGTTGGAGCGTGGATACGGGCTGCGACTCCCTGCAATGCAGTTTGCAATTCTACTGCGGTGAACCTAGCTCGTACAGCCGGCCGCCAAATCTTTAGCCGGCTTTCCCAGATTAACAATATAATTATATATGTTTATATTATTATTATATAATATTATATGTTTAATGTTAGTGGAATGAAGAGCTTATCTTATACTACAGTTCATATTAATCATTTAGTGTTTATTTAGTTCATATCATTTAGTGTTTTAGAGCGCTATGCTCTACTCCTGATTTTATTATACAGTACCAGTCAAAAGTTTAGACTCACTTGTATTTAATACACAATCTTCAAGTTTTAAAAAATTATTGTAACTCAAGAGATAACATTTCAAAATTTATAGGATTGTTTCGAATACAATCTATGTAATTGTTTGTTTTTTTTCTTTGTTCTGTATAGAAATCTATACAGTTTGTCCTTAATTTTCCAAAGTTCGCTTAGTGGTTCTTTCATACCAGGTGCGAACACCTGTCCATGTTAAAATTACATAACTTCAGCCAATCTCTGGGTATATTCTTCATTGTTATGATCTCGCATTACAATACAATTTTACGAAATCAACCGTTGGAGTCGAAAAAAATCTCATTTCTGTCCTAACGAACTTTTCTTGACCCACCGCTTTTCTCATTGTTTTCCAAATACCCTGGGTGAAACCGGGATATACAATTAGTTATAAATAAATCAAAAATTAAAATTATAGTTGTTACGTTGTTCAATGAATAAAATGTTGTTATTTATTTATAGTACAAAATCTAAGGGTGAGTCTAAAATTTTGACTGGTACTATACTTACTGTAATAATGTCTTAAGTATGATGGGAAAATGATTTTTTTTTTTTTTTTGTAGTAATGAAAATACTCATATAACGCATTTTCTCTTTTAAATTCACATCATCAATAAATATTTTACCTTTTAAAAAAAATGAAAATGTATTTATTTATACTTATATGTAATATTATCCCGCCGTGTCATCACAACTGTCGTAACTTACAAAATTACATTTAGAGATTGAAGTATTCGAAAGATTATAGTTCCAATAATTTACTATTGATTACGATGGTACCATATTTTTTTTTAAATAATGAATTTATCTATTCTAAACATTAAAAAAAAATGGACAATAGAAATAACTTTTCTATTTTGTACAGTAATTAAAAAGAATTATAGGGTGGAGCTGAGGACAGTTTTAGAGAATGAATCTACAACAGTTTAAAATAAGTGTTGCTCCTTTATTTGATTTTTAAATTGTTCGTAAAGCATGATCGGACTGTGCTTGGAAATGGGGAATGGATTTTCACGAAATAGAAAATGCAGACCGGGCTTCCAAAATCTCGTTTTATGATCAAATATTTTATTCCATGATTTGTAATCTAGTGAAGTGGCGATGGTTGTCTGTGCCGTAAGCACTTTATCAATGCTTATTAATAAAGTTTAACTCCTTTAATAAACGCACGCGGATGATTACCTCTTAACCCGAGTCATCATAGTTTTCCTTATTAACTATCAAGAACACCTTGGAAAGAGCAACGAAAATTGTTCCAATTCCCCATTACATTTGTGAGCGTTTTATTTATTTTTGTATTGAGGGGACGGATTTGAATGGACATCGGGGTCAGTTTCGATTGTCGCTGTCTGTTGATCGATTTCGTGCGAGCAGGTGAAAAATTGGAGTCTTCATTCCTTTTCAAATCGTATGGAAATAGTTGAGCAGGGGAACTGAAATTGATTAACCCAAATAAACAAGTGATTGTGTGTTGCGCTCCAGAGCTCACAGGCAGGAGCTGTTCTCAAGGTATAATCATGAGTTCCAAAGGTCTATGTTTGTAGTACGAAATTTTTGGAAGTGACGCCATTGTTTTTTACGATACCATTTGCTTTTTCTCGACTGTAAATATAAAAAGCGGGGTCGTTGCTAAATCGGGACATGGTTATTTCAGTTTGGAAGTTTATGATATTTATTTCGTGTGTTACTATGTTATTGAACATTTATTATTCGACTCAGCGAGTCATAAAATATTTGAATTTTGTTTTCACGTTCTGTTTTTTTCCCCCTCTCGATTCCTAAAACTCAACGCCGATATTATGAGTTAAATCCTACGAAAACACCGAACCCCATTGTTTTGCGTCGTATTAAAAAAAATCTGAACTGGATGTTTTGAGTAAGCAGACATAGAAACATTGGTATTTGTTGTTTTTTTACGATGGAGTCTTAAAACAACACATTTCTCTGTTTTGGGTTGGGAGTTCTAAGTCTGCTTTAGTTTACTGTCTGATTTCGATCATGGGCGACTTTAGTGTTTCATATTTGCTACTATATACATATCACGTGGATTCTCAGGAATGTTATTTTTCTTTTGTAAGTTATATTTACTTATTAAAATTAGATTTTAAACTATGGTTACTGAAATATTATCGTGGACTTGAGAGTTTAGACATGCCAGTGATGTCCTAGAATAAAATGTCAGCATAGTTTATTTTATGTACTCGTTTGTTAGCTATTACCTGTTTCATTTTATTCGTATATAATCTCAAAAAAAAAAAACCAAAAAAAAAACCTATATATCTAGAAATACTTGTGAATGGGACAGCGAAGTAAAATTGAGACACGCCAAAATAAAGGAAAACCATGGTTGCGACACCCCATTAGGTCTACTTTTTTTTCTTTTTTTGACAGTTTTATTTTGAAAGTAAACGTTCTACATTAAAGAATCTGACAAATCGCTAAATATATGATAACAATTTTGTTTCCAAAATCCAAATTCCAAGGGCATTTTGTTTCCTGCTCACTAGCTCATGCAGGTTCATACACATACAAACCTGTTTAGTCATGTTCATGGTAGTGTTAGGGATTCTCACAGCCTTTCTACCCCTCTTAGTTCATCAAAATATTTTTGGCTTGAGTTCTCCTTACATCGTCAATGCGGGTATGTATTTAGTTCCTTTTTTAAGCTGCTTTACGACAGATTCTGACATGGTGCTACATAGTTTGAGTCGAAAACAGATTTAGGATTAACTTATGATTAGAATTATTTTTTTTTTTAACATGTTAGGTGCGGCATCGGTCCCCGAAGTCCAAAAACTTCAAATACTCAATTTAATCTATTTTTAATGAGATTATTGCATTTTAGTGCAGAAATTGTTGCTAACAGCTGAAATTCTGCTGTTTTTTAGAATCGGACTCCGAGGTCCGATTTTCGATAAAGAATGGCGTAAATCCTTTATCGGCCTTTCCTGCGCCTATTATGTCTAGTTCCAATCCTTGGCAAGGGATAATGCCCTTGAGACGCTCATTTAATTCTCTTTTAATCAAAAGATAACGCTTTCGTCAAAGCATTCCAATCGGACCCCGACGTCCGATATCGTCTGTGGCTCATGCTAGCAGTCGGACCCCGGGGACCGATACCGTCCAATTCAGGATACCCCTAACGTGTTTAGGCTCAAGGCCGCGTGATGGTTAAGGCTGGGTCAGTCGTGTTAAGTCCATTAACACAAAGCTTTTAGGACTTTCTTCTTCAAATCTAAAATAAGCTTAAGTCGAAGCGATAAAAATTGTGTTCCGGCTTCCCGAATGCTCCTCCCATAGATTGCTATACCTGGGCATGCGCGACCTCCAAGATTTGAATGCCTCTACCGGCGATCTCTGCTGGAGGCAGAGGCAGAGAACGAACTTCTAAGATAGACGTTCCTGCGAATGTCGAAGACACAGGACTTTACGTTTTCCTTTTTTATCATCACGATAATTACTCCAAAGACATGAGGTAATAAGGCGAGGAGCTGAAGGGGATGGCGAGTGGTGAAGAGGCCATAAAATACTGAAGCAAGACCATATTGGGCAGTGAGTCAGCCTTTCCATAGAATTGAAATCTTTAAGCTTGATGATCCACCATACTTATATTCACACCCATTATAATATTCTGTTATTTTCAATAAATCCCTACTTCATGTACCCAGTTAATTTTATTTTTTAACATTATTTTTTTTACCGATCAAATACAGTCCACAAAATTTTCTAAAAGAGTCTGACTATTTACTCATGAGTCATGAGTTCCATTACAGATTTTTTATGAATTCATTTGTTTAAATTTTACGCCTAATAAAAAGGAAAAGTTGGGACGGTTCCCAGGTTGTATCGTGTTATTTGGATATGGTGTGCATTACTTTGAACTCTTTGAGAAAGCTAAAAATACTTATTGAGGGATCCGAGAAGCCTGAGGATAGCGGCCCCCACTCCCACGCATTCGATAATTACATCAAGATAGTTGTTAGGCCCAGTTCTCCTACTACTCTGAACCATCCTTTTGCCCCGAGTAATAATTTCTTTCATCTTCAATGATTTCGCGGTCTACTGCAAGAAATATAATATCCCTTTGATTTCCCATTAGCTTAGGGAATATTTTGTGGATTTTTTTTTACTTTAAAATGAGCTGGGAAAAAACTAGAGCAGACTATAGACGTAATAATTTTATCCCTATGTAAGCCATTGATAAAGCATGATTCCATCCCTTGAAATGTCACAAAAGAAAATAAAAAAAAAAACCTAAGTTATACTAAGGCTCTCGTGATGACCTGTCATGTGTCGAATTAAGCACATTTTGCTTCGGACCGAACCAGTTGGAAGCAGCTCTATATTAAGGAGCCTCACGCCGCTAGAGCCCTAGGTTTGCGTATGAGATGGGATGTTTTGCAATTATATCGTTGATAAGTAAAATTAAACGTTTTTAAAATGAAAACAAAGGGGAACGAACCAAAGGAAAAAGGAACGAATCCAAGGGCCACCCAGGGACGCGAACCCGCGATCTTTATTATTGTAGGTTACTATCCTAAACACTACACCACAGGTTACCCCTATTTATAATTTTATTCTTAACATATTCATATAATGTTTGAAATGTTACCCCTTGCGTTCGTTAATGATGGTGGAATATATCCACCATATACTACCTCTTGAGCTAGAATTATTTTATTAAACTTGAAGGTAGTGAATGAAATAAAGGTGAGTCTAAACTTTTGACTGGTACTGTATTCAAATGAACTAGAAACATCTTGACAGATATAAAAGAGTTGAAGGCCAGGCAAAGGACTTTGTATCTGCATAATTATTATCGTACGATAAAATCCATATTGCCTTCTTACTAATTACAGTAATTTTAAATGAAATCTCTGTTGTATGATTGTAATTATAAATACAAACCTGGGAAAAAAAATTTGATTCTTTAAAGAAAAGGTTTAATTTTTTATTCTCCTTTAGGCCGTGGTTTCGCTGATGCCGTATGCCTTCAGCACAGTTTGTCATCCTTAAACCTTTTTTTTTTCCTACTACAATTAAGGGCAGGGGAAGATAGATAAAAATATGAAATGAAAAAAAAAATATTTATATTTAACATCTTTTGGCATACTTTCATTTATTGATATTGTAATTTAGTGAATTTGGTACCCCACATATGTCAGTGATTCCCTGAGAGGCTTGGCCAAATCATTTCTTTTTCACTAAAAACAACCGAAATCCTCCCTCTTCAGGTTCTAGCTTCTTTTCATCTGCCACACCATTATATATTCCAAATAAAAACGAAAATGACCTTGCGAATGTTTCCGTGGATTCTTTCAATATTGTTTATGATGGTAACAGGCGAAGGATGAGGGTTTCCACTGCATCAATCAAACAGCCTTCTTCCGACACGCTCTTGAGTCAACTCCTTCACGGACAAATAATAAATTATTAAAACAGGTAACCCTTCTCGCATTGCCAAGAACTGAAAGCAATACTCAAGTGTTCGAGAGATACTTAAAAATACTCACTGAATATACGCATAAAGAGCCCATTTTGGAGCAATGGAATGCTTCTAGAAATGTTTGTTTTTTTTTCCCCGGAAAATGCAATAGAAACCTTTTTTGAGCTCTGGTACACCTTATTCTTTAACACATAACTGTTGAAAGATAAAGGATCCTTGTCCTATTCCAAGCACGTCTCTTCATCGGACCA
This sequence comes from Aelia acuminata, assembly GCA_911387785.2. Lineage (NCBI taxonomy): Eukaryota > Metazoa > Arthropoda > Insecta > Hemiptera > Pentatomidae > Aelia > Aelia acuminata. Next base: position 156,647,816 of record OU426980.1, on the reverse strand, counting down.
GAATTCCAACCATATCCGCTCAATTATTTTTATAGACAATAGTCATATAGCTAAGGTCAGCGAGTTTTGTTGTGAATATTTTCTAAGCTTGGTGAAGAATTGGGGTTGCAACCCTTGTTCAGTCAAAGACCCTTTTCAGGGCCGGCAAGTTCTCGGAAGAAACCCCCTCCCTACCAGCCCCCCTACGAGACCCCCCTGGGGTCCAACCCTCCTCTGAGTATATATCTTCCGCCCCTCTTGGATATTTAGCATCCGCCCTCCACTCTGCCTCTTATTCCTTATTGTTTGTTTACCTTCAACCTGTTTGTTTAATTACTAGATCTGCAGGACTCGAAATATTTACTTCCTAACGAAATACACCTAGTTATAGATTAACTGAATTTTTTTTTCTTTCGTCAAAGTTAAAGTTGTTGAATGAGCCTATAAAGAGAAGATATGGTGTAATAATCAAGGCATGTTATAATTTATACATGTCATGAAAGTAAATCAAGGTCGAGTTCAAAACTCTAATCACAATTCGGAATAAAAGACAAAATATCAAAAATTTGTTTGCTTCTATTCGAGAAGTTTACCATAAACAACGCCTATTTTCATGCGTTTTCTTCATATTTAAATTTATCCATCTTTCAAGTGTAAATACAGTACCAGTCAAAAGTTTAGACTCACCTTAGATTTAATGTAAAATAAATGAGTAACGAAATTTTATTTATTGGACAACGTAACAACTATAATTTTATATTTAATTTATTTATAACTAGCTTTATATCCCGGTTTCACCCAGGGAACTTGGAAAACGATTAGAAAAGCCGTGGGTCAAGAAAAGTTCGTTAGGACAGAAATGAGATTTTTTTTTAATCCAACGGTTGATTTCGTATATAATAATAATAAATAATAGTATAGTAATAATAAATAATATACCCAGAGATTGGTTGAAGTTATGCAATTTCAACATGGACAGGTGTTCGCACCTGGTATGAAAGAACCACTAAGCGAAATTTGGAGAATTTAGGATAAACGGTATGTATTTCTTTAAAGAACATACAAAAAAACAAACAGAATTTCTTCTTTATTTATATAGATTGTATTCGAAACAATCATAGCATTTTTGAAATGTTATCTCTTGAGTTACAATTATTTTTTTAAACTTGTTGATTGTGAATTAAATACAAGTGAGTCTAAACTTTTGACTGTTACTGCATGTTGAAATCGTCCTAACATTTTAAATTATGAATGTCACTATGTATCATTTATTTTTTCTTACTGTAAATCAAATTCGCATTTTTCATTATAGACCCCTTTCCAGTCATTGATAAATACGCACTCTTCCTATAATTTAAAACAGCTTTACATGCTTTCGTAGATTAATTTACTAATTTCCTAACAGACGTCGTAATAAAGTCTCCAAACGGATCACAAGTTCTCCAATCCACTTGTCAACTTAACCTTTGCCTAACATAATAATTTTTTATTTACGTAAAACTTTATGTCTGATATACTGATAAGTGAGGAAACCCGGGCACTATTATGCTAACAAGGTCCGGACCCTGAAACTGACTTGTACGTGCGGTGAAGACTGAGTACCCAAGCAAGTTGTACCATTCATCTCGTATTTCCGATAGCACTCCTTCCTATTCTTTTGTTGTTCTTACATAGCCTATTCACTTCTAAGCCCATTTTATATTTAATCAAAGTCATTGTGCTTATTTATTAAAAAGGGAATAAACATTAAAGTCCAGTCTAAAGTTCAACTGTTAAAAATTCGTAACCCCGCTTCTATACGAATGGAATATTTTCTAATTGTTTAGTGTCGCTGAGAAGCGCTGTGAGGGTTACGGTACCCGTTTTTAAAATAATATCCCATTAAAATAGCGATGAGATGCCTGTCCTCATATTAACCCACACTTGAACCATGAAATGAACTCGAACCGCTATGTTCAGTAAAATGAATTCCATTCTCCTTGTTGGCTGGCTTCTTTCGACGGTGGTTAAAGCAGGACTTTTATTTCGTTTTCATGATTGTTTTGGGAAAATATAATCTATGACGGTTGCAGCAGCGACTATGAATATTTAAAACTAGAAGATAGTTTATAGTTATTATTAATCGTTTCAAAAGGCATTGTGTCTTTCGTTCCCTAAAGTGGTGATGGTATTGGCATCCTTTCCTTTCCACGCCTGCAAAACGATAAGGCTCTTGTAATTAATCCTCAATAATTACTTATAAAAGTATCTGAGGTTGGCTTAACATTTCAGTGTATTTCAACATCAATAATAGCCCGGAAATGTACCCGAAACATTTTATTGCATCTTCGTCAGGCTTTTGGAAGCACTTCAAGTAGAGTTTAAATCAAGAAAAAAAATAATGCACTATTCCCTTTACCCCTTAGTAAATGGACTTGATGGTCTGGAGATATGTGAGGGATATGTATTCTTTCTCCAGCCATGGCTAGGACGTAAAACGCAGGAATAACCTTTTGATGAAAGTGTAATGTAACTGTGATAGGTAGCCACTTTCAAGTGTCGGATTTGAGAGCGCTTATTGGGGTATTTATGGGAGATTATCTTTTCCTAATGTAAAATTCATTTGTACTTTGAGTTGACACAGTGTTCACTTATTGCTTAGTGTTTTCCATTCTGTAGCTACTATATCCACCCTTTTCGGTAGTCCCTTAGGGGTTTAAGGGATAAGCCCTCACGGGATAGAAAATTTTGTTTGTCAATACAAAGAATATTGCTTGCTAAGCAAATCAAAAATTCTCTCCTGCAAAATATGGGTGTAAGTAATCAGTGCTCATTTACACTTATAAAATTTATTACATGTATATAAACATGCATATTGTAATAAATTGTATGTTCCTCAATGAACAAAAATAAGTATCTACAAACACTACAAATAATTATAAAAATCAATGCGATTACAAGGTTATTTCTTCAGTTATTTGACGTTTTCCCAATTATGGGTATAACCACAAAAATAAAATAAATTGAAACATTATATATATAATACCATAGAGATGCATATTCGATAATCGGTTGTACCGGTTAATCCTGTAAATTGCTGAGTCTCTGGTTATTTTTAAATCGCTTAGTATGTCGAGAAACGGAGCCCAGTTCCTTGTTAGATTTTAAAATGGATTAGTTGATGTGAACATCAAATTTGAATTGATGTTTCATTGAAATTCCCAAGTCTTTAATTAAGTCATTAAACTATTTAAAATCATGTTATGTATTGATTAATTAGTTAGTAGAGAGTTGATGTTTCTATCCAATGAAATGACATTACACAACATTTTTTGGGCTTAAGTTTAGCCGGCTGTTCACGTACCAGTGTTCCAATCAGGTTAGGGAGTCTTTGAAACTTCCGAGGGTTAGGCCGAGATGGAGATGGGAGGATTGTGATAAGGCTGATCTGTCGATGTAGAGTCTGGACGGAGGTCGGTGGATAGAGGTGTGCAGGGTGCGAGTTGTTGTCGGCATCGAACCTTTGGGTTCATTTAGCCTTCATTATTAATATTTTTTTTTTGTTAGTATTTGTTATTTTTTTATTAGTTTTTCGTCATTCTTATCGGTTATTGTTAGTTAATGACGTTGTTTATGGCAGGCAATCCATATTTCCAAGCAGAGAGGAATGCACCTGCCCCTGTAAGAGTGAGAAATCAAAAAGCGATGAAATCTTCATATCATCCGCAAATATTAAAGCTTCGAAGCGTTCATATATTGTGCAAGATTATTTATATAAATTTTAAAGAAAAATGGACCTAAAAATGATCTTTGAGGAACTCATCTAGTTTTGATGAACTTATTCCATATTACGCTTTTTAATTTTACTCGCACTGTTCTTCCAGCCAATCAGCTAGCAAACCAATCCAAAAGTTAACCACGTATTCTAGCAATTTAATTTCTTGTGTTTTTGGTTTTTTATGTTACGTTAGTAATAAATAGTTCAATGATTAAAAAAAAAAATACAAAATATTTTTTTGGTTTATTTGTATTGCGAGAGCATTATTTTAGTAGGATTTAAAATAAAATAAATTTTGCTCTGATTTCTCAAACAACAATAATAAAGGGTGTGCCCGCACTTTCTTATGTGTAGAGGGCTGTCTTTAAATGAAGAAATTGAAACCAATTATCAATTGACTCATTCTTTTGTTACCAACAAATTGTTCCTCAAAAGAGTTGTGGTCGTAGCTGTCTTTGTTACTCTTTTTTTTCTGGGCTTTTTTTTTATTAAACCTGGTAGGTCATAATTCATACCATTTGATTCTTTGTGACAGGATAGGTGTGAATAATTAACCGTATGAGTCAACAGCGCCCCTCCCCCTCCACTCAGGCGTTTCCATGGTTTCTCCAATCGGTTGTTCCAACAGTTTTTCGAAGGAGGGGGTTAAGGAGATACTTTAATAAATAAGTGCGCGGGTATTTCTGCGAAAATGAGATTCCTGGCTTAGGGGACGACGAAGAGGGCGGCCATTTGGTAAAGCCATCGCCTCCTGCCCAGAATAAAAATCAGGCAAAAAATTGATTTGATAAAGGAATAATGTAATACAAGCCAATCTCGGAACTTTAACTGAGATTTCGCTTCCCTTATTCTATTCCGCTATAGTAAATAGTTTCATCTGCTTTGGGTGCGTATAAGGCCGCGTTCACACCTGGGATATAAAACATTTCACATCGATTTCGTAAGTCATGAGCGATAGTTACAAGAGAACAATTAGTTGGCCTGAAACAAGGAGTATCCCACACGCCATCGCCTTTTGAACATTTTTTTTGTTTCATTTATTCTTTCCAAAAACTGAGATATTGTGCCATTTTCTTCATGTTACATCATTTAACCGTATTCATGTTTTTATGGGTTACCATTTTCTTACGAATGAAGGTCGACCAACATGCTGTGTCTCGTGATAAAAGGATCTTAAGGCGGATTTCGTAGTCATACTGGTGTGTTCCAATGTCTTTGTTCATTTTTCCAATGGGCCCAGCGAAGTCTCTTCCTAAGGGTGCCTTTACACTCTACGAACTTTAACTTCGAACACCACCCTCGAACAGCCTTCACGTCGACTGTTCTGGTATATAGGTACTTTATTGGTTTGCCTGTGTTCGGGGGTAGCCCTAGTGTCACTTTTGAATTGTTTTTTTTTTTTTCCAGTTGACATTAGTTGTTTGTGATATTATTGCGCCGTTCTAATTCGTCTGCAATTTTTTTATTTTTCAGATAATATAAAATATATTGGTAATAGAGATTTTTTCTTCATCATAAGCTAGCGTTGGGTGCGTCAGCCATATTGGTTCGCTTAACGTCACGTTTAGTATAAATGGCTGTTCGTTTAACGCCGGTACGGCAAGGTTCGAGGGAGAAACTGTTCAAAGGTGAGGTTCGTAGAGTGTAAAGGCACCTTGAAACCGCCTATGACTTAGATACGCGTATCGACTCTCTAGCGTGAACTCATCTAAGATTTAAATAGCCGTGACAGATTTCGGAATTACAGTGTATGGATAAAAAAAGATTCCCATAGTTGAAAACTAAATTAAGATTTTATTGGGATGCTATACGGAAGTTTGTCATAGCGAATATAGGCTCCGATGTGATTATGATTTTTCTAATTATTTTTAAATTATCTACGAAATATGCTTGCAGTGTGATGATTTTTTAAAATATTATTATACGTATTCATAAAAGGATTTGAATTTTGGCGGTTTTGTGAGGAGCTTTATTTTTCGTCTAATGAAGGTGCCTTTAGACTGTTTGAACCTTGTCATACCGGCGTACCACAAATTAACAATTAAGCTATTTACAGTACCAGTCAAAAGTTTAGGCTCGATTGTATTTAATTCACAATCTTCAAGTTTAAAAAAATAATTGTAACTCAAGAGATAACATTTCAAAAATTATATGATTGTTTCGAATACAATCTATATTAATAAAGATCAAATTCTGTTTGTTTGTTATTTGTTTGTTCTTTATATAAATACATACAGTTTGTCCTAAATTCTCCAAATTTCGCTTACTGGTTCTTTCATATCAGGTGCGAACACCTGTCCATATTAAAATTGCATCACTTCAACCAATCTCTGGGTATATTCTTTATTGTTATAAAAATCGTTGTGATCTCGCTTTACATTTTTACGAAATCAACATTTTGAGTAAAAAAATATCTCATTTCTGTCCTAAAGAACTTTTCTAGACCCATTGCTTTTCTCATTGTTTTCAAAATTCCGTGGGTGAAACCGGGATATAAAGCTAGTTATAAATAAATTAAAAATAAAATTATAGTTGTTACGTTGTCCAATAAATAAAATATTGTAACATTTATTTTACAAAATCTAAGGGTGAGTCTAAACTTTTGACTGGTACTGTACTCTTAAACGTGAAGTCGAGTGAACAATGATGTCTGGCCGCACTTATGCACCTTAATAACAATATTTTTTTATTAAAAAGACGGCTGACTTGGAACTGGCGGCTGTTCTGTTTTTGCTCCAACTTATCATGGATAAAAGCAACGTCAGAAAAATGCTAAAAGAAGGTCTAGAAACTTATCTTAACTAACTCAAAAGCGACACTAGAGCTATCCCCGAACACACTGACGAACAGATGAAGTACCTGCTCAGCACAACAGGCTGTTCGAGGGTGAATTAGCCATGTTGAGGGTAGCTGTGCTGGAGGCCTGGAGTGCTGGAGAAAGGTCCAGGTCCAGGTCCAGGTAGTGCCCATTTCTTGGTCGTACCCCTAGAGAGAGGAATCTTCCACTTTACAAAGTCATCCAGTAAGAATTCACTTAGAAGAAATCAGTTATATTATTCGAGGTACGCCATATGCTTATACACACCATAAGTATATTCTGATCTATTCCTTGTATTTAAACGTTCTTTGCTTTGAATATTATTTTGAAAAAAATTTTATTTAGTGAATTTCTATTTAGAAACATGCTTTCCCATTGAAAATTATTTCAGCCCACCTGAACACAGGAGCTATAATATATCCATTTCTGATTTCTGTTTTATTTTGTTATCGTTTTCTTAAATTTAAGTTTTATTATTTTATTTTATATTTATTTGTAAAATCATATTTTTTTATCAGCGAAGTTCCATTTGCGAATAATAATAATTCAAAATTTAATAGTAGGCTTAATCTAACTTTCCGAAACCTTTAAGGCGATAGCAGTCTTACGTGATGTGCAATTCTATGCAACTCTATTTTTAATTAATATGTTTAATAATATTTTTCTATTTCCTGTGGTGCTATGAACATTGGCGTCTAAGTAGGAATAAATTCAGTTTTTACTAAATAACCTATATTTTTTTTTCTTCAAAGAAATCTAGTAGAAATCTAAGGAATATTACAAAAAAATTAAATGTTATATTAATCTGATAAAGTTTTGGTGGTATAAGTGAACCTTTGAAGAAAAATGGTCTAAGTGCCTATTTTTAAACCTCGAGTTATATGCGGAATATGGTAGTTGAAATGTCCTTATTTGACTGTTAAAGAGATATAACGTTGTAGGCTAATAAATTGCGATGTTTGATAATCAGGATTTTCAGTCAACCTTTACTTTTCTAGGTTAATAAATGAGTGTTTTAAAAACCAGTGTGTGGAAATTTGTTGAAATCGGATAAACCAGAAAAAATTAATATTTCTCCCCCCCCCCTCCCCAGACTCAAAACATATCAATGATAACATTATTTGGAATTAACCTTCTTATACAACACCCGAGAACGAAATGTCTTTCAAATTTCTTCGCAATCGGATAGAATGGTAGAGTCAATAAGTACTGAGTGAGGGGCACGTGTTCTGCCTTCAAGTGATAGTGTCACTTGTATTAAAACCTACTAAAAAACGGATGGCAGAATCACAGCCAGGATGATGTCTCGATTTAAGAGGAGCATGTCTCGATTTACGGATGGTAAAGGAAGGTAGAACCGAATCGGTGGGGTGACTCCGGGAGTTGTGGCTTGTTGCAAGATATTGGGATTGGGAGGGGTTGCCATGGATACCTCACCCCCGACCTCCCCTCAGCTGGAGGCCTCGCAGGGAAAGCATCAAACTTTTCCAATCCTCTTTGGAAGATTCCTAGGCGCACTTACTACGATGAAAAACAATTTTTTGGAGTTTGAAGGAAAAGTTCCAAGAGCCAGAGGTGAATATTTGGTATCAACGGTTGTCGGTAAATGAAAGGGAGTGGGATAAGATAGAGTTGCATGTTTAAGATTTATTTCCAAGATTTTTGCCTGGTTTAATGTTCTTCGAATTAAAAAACGTACTTAGTAAGCACCTAAATCTAGCCCAACTTGTGTCACTTAGTTTTTAAAATTTCTTTTTTTTTTTCTTGTGTAGAAAATGTCAGAAACACAGAAAGTGAGATGTCAGACCTAACTCTATCTGATCCCATGTGAGACCAGCGTCTCTGGTCCTTGTAAGACTAATATCTGATTTAACTGAAAAATATTGGAGGGTATTTATACCCTTACAGGGATAAGGGTAAACTGCTCCCACCATGTGGCGCAGCCTACAGTGAATTAGATAGGGCATGACATCCGAGTTTAATTTATTAATTTTTATGATTTTACAATCCATTAACTTCAAAGAAATTATCAAATATTCACGATTCATTGTTGAGTATGCATTCTATAACAATTACGTATTTACGAAAGTAATACCGCTATGTTTTTATGCAAGCTTCTGGTTCTGGCCCCAGATGGCGCTTAAGTTGCCATTGTTTTGATTTAGCAATTTTTAAATTACAGTAGATAACCACCAGCTGCGAAACTTAAATTTTATAGAAAACTACCATTTAATTGTACACTTATTTGAGTTCTTCCCAGTTCAACTGCTCAAATACAAAATCTAGAACCAGGTTGAAGAGGTGTTTGAATATATTGTTCTGCTGATATATTGTTTCTGTTTTAAGACAAGCTTGTAGAGTTCCGTTAGTGAATCCAGGATGACTTGCACTATAGTTTAATATGCTCAGTTCTTATGTTGTCAGTTCTGGGCTCTTCCCTGGTTTTAATTTCTTAATTACATTCTCCACTTTTTCTTTTGGGAAAGGTACTGTATCTTGGTTCCGTACATCTTCTCTATTAATTTTATTTTCACTTGTGTCCTTTTTACTGTAGAATGATGTAACTGTGCATAATGTGTTGTCTCTATTTGTGTGTTTCTTCCCATCTCTTTGCAGACAAGGTATCCATGTCTAGTAAGGTGTATTGGGTTGAGAGCTATTTTGTAGTTGTAGTTTTCTAGAATGTTACTTATCCTTTCTGATTGATAATCTTGCTAATTTGCAGAGATTGTTAGAGTTGAGTTCTGTTTTGTATATTTTTAAGCTTAATCTTTCAATTTCCTTAATTAAAAAGGTATTGTTTGGAAATAGATAATTTTATTGATCTATGATCTGACATGTAATTGAAGTTATTTTTAATACTTAAATCTTTTATTATTTGTTGTCATGGAGATAGTGACTCACAATAAGCTAGATTCGCATATCTCTTCCTTTTTGTCAATAGTTGGTGCAAAAACTTGAACAATAGATAACTTTTTGTTTTACACATCTTCGAAGGTGATGATTTGCTTTGCCATTTGATGTTTGAGAAAGAAGCAGACACCTCGAAATCCTTTCCTTTTCAATGAAAATAATAAAATATTTAACCATTTGGGTGTTTAATATTTTTTTTTTAACCAATTCTTCAAACTTCAGCTAAACCCAGTATTTCCCTTTTTGTTTTTTTGAATGCATGTTCAAAATTTACTGATCTATTTTCTGAAAGAAGACTTCTAACATTCATAGCTCAGATTGTTAAGGCTGTTTAGTTATTCCCGATGGTTTGTAGTTGTATTATTTTTCAGTTTCTTGCCGTTTTGAAGGATTAGATTGATTGATACCATTTGGTTGGTACACATTAGAATGAAGTGTATTAGATCTTTCTATAAAAATGGTAGTTAATCCTTTTTATTTTATCGTTATTGTAAGAATTATTATGTTTATTCTTTTTAATATGTGTTTCTTATTACATTTGTCTATGTTCTAGTATTTGGTGAATAAGAAAGGGGATGTTTTATATCATGTTTCCTTCCATCCCATTCTCTTATTATGAGGATATTGTATCTGATCACTGCATATTTGCCTTATTTCCTAGCTCTAATAAACCAATTCTGGTATCAGTTGCTTCTTGGTTTCAAATATTTCCTTTGAGAAATCTTCTGTCATGCGTATGTTTGATTTTCGCCAATTTGGTTAATTCGCATGATACTAATTTTCTTTTGATTGGTGGTGAAACCTACTTTCAGTGGCCTAATTTTTCCTGCTGATGGTTTGCCGAATCTATGGAAGAAATCTATGTCACTATGAGTTATACTAACTTCCATTACTTCTTTAATGAACTGTATTAACTGTTCTTCTCCTGCTTTCACCATCAGTGTCTTTCATTCCATTTTTAATAACAATTCACTTCCTTAGCTCTTTTTCTTGACTGTCTATTCTTTTTGTGTTTTCTTCTGTTCTATTTTCAATATCTGTTATAAATTGTCAAATATAGTCTGTGTTTCCCAATTCATAGCCATGCTTAGCTCTGTTTTTATTTCATTTAGTAGAGGCTTTATAGTGTACTCATCCATTTTATTTGCCTTTTTTTAGAAGGTTTTATATATGTGCAGTCTGTTAATCCTAGTTATAAATGGCAATAGATGATGTTTGATAGAATGAATTAAGCAATCGTGCCAGCGCACTCCACTATCTGAAGAGTAAAACAGATTAAGTTTGTACTTAAATGAATTCATAATTAAATCTCTTGCTTGAGAAAATACTTTCGTTCCATTTTGATTTTTTGACAACTGGTGTGTGTGTGTTTAGTAAGATATTAATTCTTGAGGTTCAGATAATAAAACCTATTAACCCTTTACCACATTATATAACTATTACCCTACACTCCCATACTTGATGTTGTGAATTACAGCTATGGTTTGTTAGTCTCTGTATATCTATGTGGTTTATGTAGCATTATCCATCAGTAAAATTTTCAGTATATTTATACACTTCCATGTCATTGTTTTGTCAAGCCCATCTTATATTGTTATGAAGTACTTTAATAGTTACTACGATATTTTATTTTAGCATCACTTCATGAAGTAAAAGGCAGTATTCTGTCCTGAATTTATTATTTCATTTGAATTAAAAATCATTTGAAGTATAAAATTTAGCTTCAAATTTAAATAGAATCCCTTAAAAAAAATTTTAAAAACTGCTATATTCATTGGTGATCATTTTAGAAGTTTTGGAATTGAATTTTTTCCTGTAATCATTATTTTTTAACTTATTTATATTGCAAAGTTTAATTATATAGCATGTTTAATTCCTTGAAAAAAATTATAATTTTTATTTTATTTATCAAACATTAAATATTTTTTTCAATGTTTGATAAAGAAACGTGCCATGTTTTGTTTATATTTAAAATTTTTAATACACATTACAAAAAAATTTGTTTTTGTTTTACAGGAATGTCGTGATGATGGCATCACCCGCCCCTTCAGTTGATTCTTTGGTTGGGATTAATTCAACAAACCCTCATATAGAGCAAGAATATACATCATCATCGTACCCAAGTGATTCTCCTGTCACAGTTTCACCAACATCAGTTACCAGTAGTAGCAGCATTGGGAGTGGTGGTCAACTAAATACTCGTTGTGGATTATGCCACGAAACTTTTGTCAATCCTAAAGTACTACCCTGTTTGCACACTTTTTGCCAATATTGTTTAGAAAGAAATCAAGAACATACTGACAAACTTAATTGTCCTCGTTGTCAACAAGAGTGTTCTCTCACTTCCAAAGGTGTTTCAGCTCTTTTGCCTGATTTTGCTGTCAAAAGTGTTATTGAAGCACTCGAGGATCCAAAAGTTCATTGTACAAGTTGTAAGAGCAAAACTTCAAACGCTGTTGCCCGCTGTTACGATTGCAATCATTACTTGTGTCCTAATTGTGTGATGGCACATCAGTTTATGCACTGTTTTGAAGGTCATAGAGTCCTTACCCTATCATCTGAAAGTGTAAAAGAAGATTCAAAGAACGGTATGGCTTCACCTACTGAAAAAGTTGTTCCTTGTCCTCGTCATAAAATGGAAGCTCTCAAGTATTTCTGCAGAACATGCAATGTTCCTGTTTGCAAAGAGTGCACAATGATTGATCATCCTGCAAGTCTTCATGAATATGAGCACTTAAGTGAAGTAGGACCTAAGCAAGTTGAAATATTAAATCAGACTATACAGGAAAGCAAATCAAAAGCAACTGATATACGAAATATGTTGAAAACGTTGGAACATTCTTCTGGGCGCTTACAAGTTCAGTATCATAAAGCTCAGAATGAAATAAATGATACATTCCAGTTTTACAGATCAATGTTAGAAGAAAGGAAACAAGAACTCTTGAAAGAACTGGAGAGTGTTTTTTCTGCTAAACAAATGTCACTGAGTGTGTTTAGCCAAAAAGCTACTGAGACAGTGGATAAGATATATAATGCCTGTGAATTTTATGAAAGACTTACTAAGCATGCAAGTATTGTAGAATGTTTAATGTTTAAAAAATTGATTGACACCAAACTGCAAGGTTTGACTACATTTAATGTTGATGCGAACATCCAAACTGTTTATGATTTAGAATTTGTTTCAAATTACCAAGCGATTCAGGTTGGGGTGAGAAATACTTTTGGCTATGTAAGATCAAGTTCTGATGTGAATTTAGGACCAAGTAAACAACCACCTATTGCTAGACCAATAAATGGTATTCACTTAAATGGTAGTTCAAATGGAGTAAGTACTTCCTCTATCCATATTGTAAATGGAAATACTATTACCAATGGATTAAATGGACTTTCTGAAAGACCTTTTACCAATGGATTGTCAAATCCAAGCTCCCAATTCGAATCAAACATTATTTCAAAACGATTTAGTACTGCAAACTCACTAGGTCCATTCTCAACTTCCTCTGTTAGTGATATTAATAGTGTGAACTCATATGAAAAATGGTCCAATGGTTCAGATATGTTTCAAAATGGAACTTCAGACCATTATTCTTTATCACTTGCAAATCATGGCGATTCTATGTTGGATATTAGCTCAAAGCTTCTTTCAACATCAATTTTTCCTCCAAAATCTCAAATAAAGCGGCAAAAGATGATTTATCACTGCAAATTTGGTGAGTTTGGAGTTCTTGAAGGCCAATTTACTGAACCTAGTGGTGTAGCAGTTAATGCTCAGAATGACATAATTGTGGCTGATACAAACAACCATAGGATTCAAATATTTGATAAGGAAGGTAGATTTAAATTCCAGTTTGGTGAATGTGGCAAAAGGGATGGCCAATTACTTTATCCTAACAGAGTGGCTGTAGTTAAGACTTCTGGTGATATTATTGTAACTGAACGATCTCCTACTCATCAAATTCAAATCTACAACCAGTATGGACAATTCGTTAGAAAATTTGGAGCAAATATTTTGCAGCATCCTCGTGGGGTGACTGTTGACAGTAAAGGAAGAATAGTTGTCGTTGAATGTAAAGTAATGCGAGTAATAATTTTTGATCAGAATGGGAGTGTTCTTCAAAAATTTGGATGTTCAAAACATTTGGAATTTCCAAATGGTGTTGTTGTAAATGATAAACAGGAAATATTCATCAGTGATAACAGAGCACACTGTGTAAAAGTATTTAATTATGAAGGTGTTTTTCTGAGGCAAATTGGAAGTGAGGGAGTCACCAATTACCCAATAGGTGTTGGTATTAATTCATCAGGTGAAATATTGATTGCAGACAATCACAATAATTTTAACCTAACAATATTCACTCAAGATGGCCAACTTGTATCTGCACTGGAAAGCAAAGTGAAGCATGCTCAATGCTTTGATGTTGCTTTAATGGATGATGGTTCCGTTGTCCTTGCCAGTAAGGATTATCGTTTATACATTTATCGTTATGTTCAAATCCCTCCAATAGGGCTTTAAATTTTTTAAAAAGTTGACACTTTTGTATTGACCATTCCAGACACTTTGTTGGTGCATTGTTATTTTTTTTTTTTGGAATGGAGTTTATCTTTTTACCTATCTATTTATGTGGTTTTAACTTATGCTTATTGTTAAATTGTGACAGTTTTAATATTATAATATCAATTTTGAGTAGATTTCGAAAGATCTAGTTTTAAGAGTTGTTCTCTTTATCTTTAAAAGTATGTTTGATTGTAGTATTATGTATTATTATACTTGAGAGAGTGTTGCAAATTTGGTTGAATGTATTTTTTTTAAACTTTGTTTTGACTTAAAGGCAGCATAGTAATATATATATATATATATATATATATATATATATATATATATATATATATATATATATGTATATAATCTTATTGCTATGTCGTCTTATTGGAAGTTTTTAATACTTAGGAATTAGTTATTTTTATTCATTTTTTTTATTAAGGTGGTGAATGAGAGAAACTTACTTGTTGTAGTATATTTTATGGATTATATTTGTTTGCATTCAACTGGTAAACTACATAATGTTAACAAAATGTCTCACTATTTTTTTTAAAGTTTTTCAGCACATGCAAACAGATATAAATGCATATTTATATAATTAACTGTTAAAAAATACTTAAAATTATATTCTGAAGTATGTTATACAAAATTTCATGTATTGTTACCTTGATATAAAATGTAAGGAATTGTGCATTGACCACCGAAGTTCCCTTCACTTTGCATAGTTAGTTTGATAACTAGTTGTTATGTACAACTATGTGTAGAAACACTCCTATTTTATTCTGATATTTTTTACTATATCTCTATAATTATACATTAAATATTTTTTATACTGTTTTTAAATATCCTCTGTTTTTATTGTCCAATGTGGTTTTTTATATGTATAAAAAAGAAGTATTTTATTGTAAAATTTTCATTTAAAGTCTGTGAGTAACTTTAAAAAACAAAACATTTTTATTGTATGATGTGCATCTACTTTTTTTCAGAAAATATTTGTAAAAATCTTTCATTAGTGATCAGTCTTAAGACTTTTATAGAAACCTATGGACTGCACGTTAAAATCTCTAAGTATTATAATAAAATATATATTGTAAGAATTTTTGTATTTTAACAATGAAGGAAGCATCACAACTAATTGTTTGTGATTGGGTAAACCCTGCTACGGGGCAATATTTTTGTATTTTTTAGATTTACACTCTTTGTTAAGATATCATAACTTTTTTGTTAAAAAATTACTGGCGACACCAACATTGTTGAGCGATGAAAAATACGCACCCTAGTCACAGTTAGTTGCGTTGTCTGCTGGTGCATTTCCTTTTAACATTATAAGAGGGAAAATTTTATACTATGTTTATCTGTATTTGATTATTTTATTTTAAGTTCTTTTCCTTTGTTGTTAAATCTATTTATAATAAAAGTTAGGGCATTCAAAAAAAAAAAAAAAAAAAAAAAAAATTATATAAAAAGAAGACAAATTAGTTTCAAAACTCTGTTTCAATCACTATTTTGTGTTCTTTCAGTTTTGTTGTTTGTTTGAGCTGTAGTATTGTTTAATTTTTTATTTGTACTATTATAGATTTTTTATTTTTTTTTCCATTTTTTTAGTTTATTCAGTATATATATATATCATTTACTAGTTTGTTTTAGCATGCCATGCATTTATAAATATTTTAAGTGTTGCTTATCACAGTAAAAACGAAAATATTGGTTTGATTGAGTCATTCCTCTTTTAGTCCCTTCATTACAACTATAGATTGACCATGTAATAATTACATATTATAGTACCGATTAAATTCATTCATTTTATAAAAGAAGAAAACAATTCTCATTATCAGTAACAGTTAACTTTGGGTAGGTTTTATTTCCTTATATAATTCTTCTAGAGCATTTATTTTTGATCGAGTGAAAATACCGTGCAATAGTCTAATTTTCAGTGTCTCTCTAAAGACTTACAATTGCTTATGAAAATTACAGCTTTATGAACTTAAAAATTGTAGTTTGTATAGCTCTACTTTTCGTTAGCTTCCTTCTTCATTTTACATGTATATATCTATCCCTGCTGAAAAAACACAGATGAATTAATAAACCAACACTTGTTCAATCTATTTCCATATACTTATATATTTTATATAGTATATGAAAATCATCAATTGTTTATTTGGTCTCAGAAATCATTTATTATTGTTTATTTATTTTGTTCAGTATTTTAATAATTTAATATTACTTTTATTATTAATATTATATTTTCTTTTATTATTTCAACATTTTGTTTTTCTTTGATTTGTTGTAAAATGTTCAGTTTTATTAATATATGGATTTTTCTAATAGGTTTTTGCTTCCTCACATTTCCTTTAATCCAAAATCTAGTCATAAATCGTTAAGAAATAAGCAGCTAATTTAAGATTTTTATCTATTATTTTTTTTTAGCCATGGATTTTCTTTAAAAGTTTACATTAAATTTATTGATCATCCTTATTATTTGAAACTTTTTAATTTTTTAAAAAAGTTTATTTCATTACTGGTTAGTTTTCTATTTATACAAATAATTTTGTTTATTTAAGTTTTTAAAGCAGAAACAAATATCATTCACAGTCAATGTACATTTGCAGATATTTGGTTTTGTTTAGTTTCTTTAATTATCACTATAAGTATATAATTTCTGCCATTACTTTTAACTGTATTATTCTTAATATCCAAATGCAGATTGATGAAAAGAATCTGTTTTATATTATTTCACTGCTATTAAAACATAAACTTGACTTGAATCAAAGCAAAATCATTTGAATCATTATCATTTTTAAATTATGACTACTGAGGCAGGTTTTGTCTTCAAATCTTCACTATTGGTCACTCTTATATTCTCTCTTAGCCTTTTTATGCCATTAATCAAATAATTCTGTTTTGATAGTGGCAATGATTGTTGCAGATACTAGTATTGACTTTTGTAAATTTTCTGATGAAATTTAAATCAATCAATAATCTGCTTATTTATTTATTTTATTTTAAATTTTGCTTTTTTAACTACTTTTAATATTACCTTCCATTTTTATTTCAATATGATTGAAGAACATTGATTATGACTATTAAACAAATAATACCTTGATTGACTACTGATAGGTCCCTCATCAGATCCATTTGGATTTATTCTAATAATTTAATCCACACTTTTGGTTATATCCACTACATCAACTTATAGCATTATTTCAGAATGAATATCATGGTGCCCTCTTTTGTTTAATTTTAATATTTTTCAATTGTTTAATTTTAATTTTATTATGTTAATCTTTATTCAAAAGGTATTTCCAAAGTTTGATTAATAGCTATATTCCAAATAATAATTTTTGTCTGGGATTCTTAAAAAAAAGAAGAAAAACATAAAGGCATTGTTGCATTTAGTTTTCATTTAAATCATGACAGTAAAAATTTTGAGAATTGGCTGTAATTTTAAATGTTATAGTAATTTTTTTTCTTTTTTTAAATTCATCTGATCCAAAAATAAAAATTAATAAGACTTGCCATCATACTCAAACCCTGGCTACTAAAAATATAACAATTTTCATCTATGGAAGTGGTTCTATAACAGCAAGAAAATTTACCCATTAAAACTATTTTTGTATTTGCACACTTGAAAGAAAACATGTTTAATTTTGAGTTATTCTTTTATTGGTTTTTACTTTTATGGAAATGGCATGATGTAAAAGTTGCTTTTAAATGCTTGCTTTGTGTATTGTAAGTAGGATGTTATTTAATTTGACATTATTTTGCTCTTTTAACCAGTAATTTAGGCGATAAAGTATTTTTTTATCTAATTAGTTGATTTTTTTAAAATATTTTTTAATGTAGTTTCTTTATTGTATATAAGACACATCCCCTCTGTAGATGCTTTCTTTCATATGATGTCATCTGTAATATTTATTAACTTCAATCAATTAAATATTTATTGTAATTGCATTTTCATTTTTCATAAGAGTATAAATAGTTATAGATTTGCATGCTTTATTCAAGTAATCTCCATTTTGAGTACTTCATCTAAACTATTATAAAGTAATTATAGTCACACATATCTATGGAATAAGTTGCTGGAATCAATTATGATGGCAGGAATACATATAAGTAAAGAATATTTTTATTTATGTCATTTAGTATTAAAAAGTCTAATTAGTAGTAAAACTTATTAGACAAGAAAACCATTAAAACCATCTCCTCCTTATACAGTTATAGTAGCTTTGTGAATGGGGGATAGGGGGGATAATTTATGAGATTTATAGCAAGCAAGTAACTTCAATAGGTATTAAAAGTCCATGATTAGTTATATCTATCATGAAATCAGCATTATAAGGAGCTGTTTGTATCTATAATAATATTTGAACTAAAATATCATTTTTGCTGCCAAATATAATTTTCTATATTTTTTAATATATGTGGAAATGTTGATCCATGTTAGGGATTAAGATCTTATTTTGCTCACATTATTTTTCTAATAAGAGGTGATATGATGTTGGTATTGCACAAGAAAACATTTTAATTATTTATTTCAAAATGACAGTATTGTTAGCATTTTACTCTTTAAAGTCAATTAATATAGGGAACAGCTACAACTTTAGCTTACATTGTTTCTTGTAGAAATTTATATATTTGTAGCAAACCTTTTCATCTTAATGTAAGCTTTGCTTCTGACTTGCCTGGAATGAAATGTGACTATTTTTTCCACTACAGGCCCACAATCTAGAAGCACTATGGTCCAATAATCATAAATTGTTTAATGTTATGGTAATAACTTGATATGAATACTTTCAGCATTAAAAATTGTACTGTAAATAATACTATTATGAATAATATTCAAAATATTTTGAATATTTTTAAAGGTATAATAAGGTAAAGGAGTCCTATATTTGTTGAGGTTGTAATTTGAGCCATTGTTAATAGCATGTTCATTATATTTAAAATAAATATTAAAATTTATATGTTTACTAGTATTGATTGTTTGACATTCATATTTAAAGGTCTTAATTATTCAGTCTTTACTATTTCTTTTAAGTGATGTTGGTCTGGTAGTCCATTGCAAGTATATTGCCTACTTCTAACCGAGTTATTTAATGTTCCTTTGGCATGTTTTATTTTTCTGCTAAAAGACTCTTATGGCTGTTTTTACTCTAGTTAAGACTGTTATTCAATTTGGTCATGGATGGAACATTTCTTTACACGATGGGAATCACTTAATATAGAAATAAAATGTAAGTTTTGTCTCCACTTAATGGAGATTAGAATTTAAATGACAAAAAGTCTGAGATTGTGAAATTTTAAAAATTATAATTTTAATTTTATATTCTTAGGAGCAATTTTACTGAAAATTGATTGTCTAGTATGTACTCATTCATATACATATGTGTTTGTGTGTATGTATATATATATTTATATTGCAGCTGATTAGTTGTTCTATTAATTTTTATTTTGCAGTTGTTATTTTTTTTAGGATTTAAGGAAAAAACAGGTTTTTTTATTGTGGTGAAAGAATTCATAACATAATAAAATTTCAAAATTTTGCTTTATAGATTCCTTCCAGCTTAACTATAATGATAAGTTTCTTCATTAAATTGTATTTTAATGCAATTCCTAGAGCCTACGTGATTAGACTCACCCTTATAGTTTTGGATGCATAGTAATAATGCCCTTTTTTCTTCAACTTGATAACATGTCTGTGATTGTTGAAATTGCCTTCCCCTTCTATTTTCCATGGAATTCAAAAGTTGCAATGATTGTTGATCTTCACTTGTTAGATGGCACCCCAATCGTTTTGATGAACCAATGTTAAACTCCTTTACCTCCCTAATTTTAACTTTAGAAGTAATGTTTAAGTTTTTTCTTAGCTATTTTTAACATCACTTTCAGCTATTTGGAGTATAGACAACCTACTTAACCATGATTGTGCTTGTTCCTATTTTTTAATCATTTATTATATATGGTGTTGTTTGCTTGTAGTAATAGTTTAAAGTTTATTAGGTATAACTATTTACAACTGTTATCCCTTGACCGAGTGCACATTGCCAGTTGTGGTAATATTAATATCTTTGTAGTATTTAATATCCAATGTGTCTGCACTCATTGTTGTACCAATATTTACTAAATGTTAGATGTAGTATTACCCATTTGTCTTAATGGATATAAGCAGGGTAGTGAATGACGATTAAATTACTTTATATAAGTATACTTTCCTTCTCAGCTATTTTAAACTTAGTTCCTTATTTTTATGTTAATGTGTTTCCTCTTGAACAATAGATTTTTCCTATATTTATTACTCTAATATAATCTATTGTTTTACTTTTGATAACTAATTACAATATAATAATAAGTTCCTTATGCTTTACAAAATCCAAATTTTGTTTTTTATTTTTTCATTTGTAACTGATATATTGTCCAATTTTTTAAGCTTAAATGGAATTGACTGGTGTGACGTAGTGTAACAGAAAAAGCAGGTTAAAAGAATTGTTATTGATGATATAAATATATTTCTATGTGGAAAAAACTATTACTGTATCAACATATCAAACATATTTTTCAGAAAATAGCTTTGGATTGAAAACGTATTTTTTTTTTTAGTAATTTTTATGTTTAATCAACAACTTATCTTACCTTGCTTATCAGTTGACTTCCTAAAACTTCCTTAATATTAAAAAAAATTAAGAAGTATAGACTTTTGAAGATGTACACTCTCATAAATATGTAAAAACATGCATATTCCGAATCTTCTATATCTGGCATAGCAAAAAAAAACCTAAATTACTTTATTGAATAATAGTTTTTAAATGAAGAAATAGATTGATACTTCTGAATTATCTATTATTTTTTTTTAGTAGCTGATTAACACTGTTGGAAAATGTGTTAAGTAACTTTTTTAATTGAGTCTAGTCAAATATAATCAAATTTTTCCTTCTTTCCTTTTCTGTTGACAAGTTTTTTTTATTAATAGTTTTTAATTTTTAGAATTTAATAATTCTTTGCTGAAGCAAACAGTTATTTTTCATTATATCTATCATTGTAAATGACTTGTGAATGGAGTTTCATATCCCTGCATGTTCATCGATAAATAATATTTTCAAGATACCAAACTCTAATACTCAACCAAGATTACGTACATGCATATGCACAACATTGTGTTTTTGTAGACCTATTCTGTGTGTTACTGTAGGCCTAGGACAGTTAAATGTGTGGTAGACTATTTTTCTAACGCAGTTAGTTTTTGCTATTGTCAAGTTTTCCTGCATTTATTACATATTGTTGAGCATTTCTTCCATTTTAATTTTATATGAAGTAAATGGGGACCATCAGCACTGAAGATGGTTAATTACTTTTACAAATAAACACTAAAGTTTTAGACTGGATATACATTTTTGAATTTGTTGAAAAACTTTTCTTATTGTGTGTATTTGTGTGTTTTATTATTATTAAAATGATAAGGCTAGTCTTAAGCTTATTAATCGTTGTTATTGTGTGAAGGAAAAGAAGTATGATATTACAGAAAGTGACTCAAGTCTTCAAGTTAATGATTGAATGATGTAATTTTTTAGAAATGTTGAAGGTTCAGCATGAATATGTCAGCGGCATATCCTATATGTAATTGGTAAATAGTTTTTGTATTTAGAAATTTAAGCTTTTTTTATGTAAGATGATAAATAAAGTATTGTATTTGTATTATAGAATATATTATATATATAAATTGAGACATTAATCATCTTGTACTGAAAATAACTTTGAACAATTTCTAGTACCAAAACAGGAAAATATTTTATTTTATCAATCAATATTACTGAATTTTAAATTATTTTCCATGCATCGTTTGTATTGTATTAGTTGCTTTTTGTTTAATACAGTTATATAATACCTTAATTTATATTATTCTGCCACTGCAACATTTTTTTTGTATAAAAATTTATTATTCACTAATGTTTACATGCATCACTATGGTTTGTTTCTTATAACGTCTTAATGTAAGTTGCCTATCAACAATGTAAGGCATGAATTAATAGTTGTATATTATTAAGTTGTATCTATATTTTAAAAAAGATATATCAATGAATATTACAAAAATTGTTGTGTATGAATTGTTCATATTTTAGTGAGTGTTGATTTACTGTTTATTAACTTTTCATTAGTTGATATGATGAAAATGTGTTGCGTTAATTTTTGGCCTATTTATTTTAATGGATAGTACATCAAGACTGAAGTTACATTATATTTTTGGGATGAAAAAATGTTTGTAATGGTATATATTTTGAGCATGTTAATATCATTGATCAAAATCACTTGACTTGTTTAATTATTATAGGTGAAGTAGAAAAAAAAGCTGTAAAAGAGGCCTACTTTTTAATAATGTTTTTGTTATACTATCATGTTGCAGCAAGGGTTGTCTGTCATTAAATAGATAATTTGATATTATCATAAATATCTTGAGAAATTAATAAAAAGAAAGGAAAGTGAAAGTATGGTTCAAACCCCTACCTTAGCGTTACTGTTACTCTAATGATATACTCCTTTCCCATTCTGGTTTGCTTGTAATACAGTTTAATAAATCTTTTGGCTGTAGAAAACATACTTAATAAAAATCCATTAAATATTCAATTTTTTATTGAAATATAATAATAATTAACTTATATTATTCTTCATTAAGTTTAATGAAATAAGAAATAAGTACAAAACTCAATATTATTTTAACATTTTTATAACCTATTTATAACTTTTTAAGCCCCCAAAAAGTCTATTCTAAACACACATCCGCATATATATATATATATATATATATATATATATATATATATATATATATATATATATATATATATATATCTGTGTGTGTGTGTGTAAATTTTAACTCAAGCTTTCTGCAACCCTGGTTTTCACTACTACTTGAATTTAGTAAAATAACTAAATTATTTTACTATCATAAATAAATTAAAACAACAATGGTATTATGAAAAGTTTAATACATATCATCAATTAACTTTGTTTAGGCCAGAAAAATAGTGTTAATATATTATATACTTTTGTATTGTGGATCAGGTAGTTCATGACAATACCACTTACATAAGAAACATGTTTTTGAAGTTATTTATCAATATATATTAAATTTTGTTTGCAGTAAAATATATTTGTGTATTTAACATTACATTTACCTCATTGCTCATAAATATAGTTAGATAGATAGATGATAACTATGGTCTCATTGTTTGTTGGATTGACTGAAATGTCTGTTATTATTTTGACTAAATTTTTATTATAAATCAGTGGCTGTTGGTAATCACACATATATTTAAGACATAAGGCAAAATGTTGTTTATTACATTTGTTACATAACATGTAAATGTTTTCCACTAGAAAGGAAATATGTCGCTGATGGTTTATGTATGGGATAAGGAATGACAATTTATAAATCGTTTTATTGCTTCATATAAACTGCGTTGAAATATAAATAAATAACAATTATGTGTTGTATTTTTTTTTTTCTTCTGTAAATAAACCATCTCCATGAAAATCAACCTATAAAAGTAGAAAAAAATACTTTTATTATGCCAATTACATGGAACCTAATGACAAGTTTACATACATTTGAAAATCAGAAATTCACAAGAAATGGAATTATGATTATATTAACAAGTCATACAACCCATGCAAGAAATAGACATTTTCATTTAATAATTGATTCAAGAATTCATTGATTACTTCAATCCTATTTTGAGTGGGCACCCCTATATCTAATTCCTGGCAGTTGCCAAACAGGTGAAAGTGACAATTGCTTAAGTAATATCACTCAGTGATAATTTTAAATCAATTTTGAAACAACAAATTATGAAAGTAAATATGGGGTTCTGCTTGTCTGCTTCAAATGATTCATATGCTATATGTAGGTGGATAGTTATTTTTTAATTTATATTAAATAATATTTATCTGAAGAGAAAAGATTGATAATTGAACCTGGGTCACCGCTGCAGCACTCAACTATAGGGCTAACCATGTGGCCTAACCCAGCCATTTAAACATTGTCTCTTTAACGATCCCACCCGCCAGGTCTCACCACATTGCAGTGATGTAACTGGGGGCTGCACTAACAAATGATAACATCTAATTGACAGACCGTCATAGTAAAACGTTATATATAGATAGTTAGTCATTTTTAATAGTTATTAGATAATTTTAATCAGAAGGAAAAAGATTGGCAAGGCCGGTAATCAAACCCGGGTCTCGGTATCACCTTGCAGCGCTCTTAGCCATTGAGCCAACCTGGGGCCTATCCCAGCCATGTCAACCTCTCTGTATCGATGGTCAGTTATTTTTAATAATTATGAAATTTATACCTGAATTCATTTATTCATGGCTAAATTCATTGTCAATGGCTAAGAGCACTGCAAGGTGATGCCGAGACCCAGGTTTGAATACCGGCCTGACCAATCTTTCTTTTCAGATAAAACTTATTAAAAATGATTCATACTCGAATAACACTCGTATGCTTATTAAAACTCAGATTTATTGATAGATATCAATAATAAAAATTACTTAAGTATTCTATACACATATATACTTACAAACCGATGATAAAATATCAAGCAAATAAAAAATACCAACTGATATTATTATATTCAATTTAAATAATAATTGACTATGGTTAAATTTACTATTTAATCAATATAAAATTAACATGTATGGTTGGTAATTATAAAAAGTGATAGCATTGCCAAAAATAAAGCTATCAACAGCAATCAATATTGGTCATAATATCTCTAAATTTTAACTAAACATCATCAATTAAAGCGTTTAACTTGAAGCTTAATAAGAATTTTAGTTGTGAACATCCCAGCTAATTTTTAAGTTTGACAAATTAAATCATTGAACAAGAGCGAGAGTAATCCAGGTCACTTCTTGACTTTCATCAATATTGCGGCAAACAATCATTTTTGATTTTATAAATGTTCAAACTACCGTAAACCTTTCTCTTGGTCTCATATTGACGAATTTAGGCGTATAAGCCATAAAATAGCTCATTGTTCCTTTATTTAATAATAAGTTTTCATTTTATTTTTTTTTTCGGTAACTATTTAGTCAAGTGTTGTATATTAAGAGATATGAGCAAACCTGTTCTAACCAGGGTGAAAAGGTGGAAATTTTTGAAGTAACGCTATGGTAAGTAAAATAGGTGGGGGGGGGGAGAATAGAATGAGGAACACATGCATACTAGCACATTACCATTTATTTACAAGATGAAGGATATACATCATAGTGTCCCAAGCGGAGGAAATAATAACCTACCATAGGATAATGTTGGCACTGGATTACAAAATATAAAATATAACAGAGGGAACTTTCCCAATTGCAGATCATAAAGAAACTGACCTATAACTAATATAAACTGATATACTGATATGGCCTATGTTAATATTGATCCAAATTGAAATACCTTATAGTAATAACTTTAAATAAGTTGTAAAACTAAGCTTAGCAAAAATAAATGGAATAATTTCAAAATACTTATATTGATTTCATTATTTTTTATCTTATTCAACTGAATAAATTTTCTGTTGAAAAGGACCCATTGCAGATTTGTAACCCCTTTTGAGCGAGCGGAAGTCGAAAGCCGAGATTTAATAAAGCTAATCAAGTCCCCTGATTTCTCATTACCCTAATTTATGTGCCTTACTTTTCCATGTTTAACATTTTTTTTTTGCAATTCCTAATATTAATAGTACTTAAGTGTGGTGCCATGCACACTTTTTTTTGTTAAGACACGACCCATGCTTGTGATTAGAACCTTTGTTTAGTCCAACATCCGGGAGATAAAATTATAATCTCGCCTCCATCCAGCATTACTAATGGGGTGATCGACACCTCCTCCTAGTTAGAGGCTATGACATCCTTCGATAAACATTTGCAGTGTAAAAGTTAAACACAATTGGCCCTCCCGAACCCTCTGCTTTTTGCAATATAATAATAAAAATAATAATATTTATTTGAAATAAAAATACAATCATTTACAAATTTAAAATAAAAACAAAAATTATGGAAGCTTGGCACTTATGGCCGTCAGCTCGGAGTTAGCCGCTGTTTTTACATCAAAAATATAATTATACTCTTATATTAATAATGCTTAAAAAAATAATTATAAATAAACAAATAAAATAACAAATGAAAATAAAGCATTGAGAATACAAAACTTCTAAATTGATACAACAATTAAGAAAAAGAGAATAAATAAATTATATATATTCCTACACACACACACACACACACACACACACACACACATGCATATATATGCTACTAATATTAATACTAAATTTTATGATCAATAATTTAATGAATTTTCCTTAGTAAACATATTTTGAGTTTCATTGACATTTGCCTACACAAATATTTAGAATAACATTGATACTTTACAGCATTAACGTGATAAATAACAGTTATTGATATAGTATTACTAAGGTAAACATTCCAATTCAGGAATAGTTAAATTCTTTTGTTAAATTATATCTATGTTATTATTGACAGATGTGAATAAAAGTTATCAGTTAAAAAAAAAAATTATATCTCTATTTCCAAGCTAGTTTACAATATTTTATTAATGCTTCCCAATTTTTTTCCCTTTAGGTACTGTAATAATTCCTCATTAGACAGCTTATTTTTATTAAAACAAATTTTTCTAAATTCTGATAAGATGGCGCATGTTGCTGAGAAATGAAGAGTGTTTTCAACTTCATTTAGGTTCCACAGAGAACACAGTTCGGTATTATCGGAGCTGTATACTTTATAATTTAAATTTAAAAGTTCTCCTCTAGCTTAAAAATCCATTTAATTTCTGATATATTCTTATTGATGTTAAAATAATTATTTGATGAGTCTCCTTGCAATTGTTTATAAAGTAAATATTTAGTTGACCCACATGCTTTTTCTACAAATCCCTTATAAATATTTTTTCCGATTGTGTCTCTTATGTTACTTAATTGTTGCTTGAGTATACCGGTGTCATCTGAATTTATCTCTATATCCAAATTACAGTTTTTAATAACATTAACCAGGTCATCATACCTAAATATTTTATTTTTAATTATAAAAATTATTATACTTATAAAAAATAAGAAATTGGTCAGTCTTTCTTTTGGTGAATTCAGTACTTTAATTATGTAGTTCTGGTGTAATTTAAGCGTCCATAAAAATAGTGGTTGTATTTCTGTTTCTAAATGTATAATATAGTGGGGCGCATATTGGGGCAGATTGAACAATTTTTTAATAAAGTAGTAAATCATTTGTTCTATTTTGTAATATTGTTTGCTGCCCCAGACCTGAGCAGCATATGCAACAACAGATCTAATGACAGAATTAAAAATTTGTAATTTTGAAGCGTATGTTATCTGATTGCGGTCTAAGAAATCCTTCCACACTACGTTAATTGTCACTTTCACTTTCTCTGATTTTGATTAAAATATTTTTGAAGTGACATTTTACTGCTTAGTATGAGGCCCAGATATTTGTAATCGCTTACGATTTCTAATTTGTTATTATTCATGACACACCTTTCCTTACGGCTTAGCTTTCCCCCATTTTTAAATATTACCACCTTTGATTTATCCAGATTAATTTTTAAATTCCATTTCTCGCAATATTTTGTGAATTCATTAATCATGATTTGTAATGTTTTGGGATCTTGTGCCAGTAATGCCATGTCATCCGCATAAGCTAATATCTTTACTCTTCTGTCTTTAATGAGTATTCCTCCACTTAATTCATCTTCGATATCATTTACATAGAACGTAAAGAGATAGGGGCTTAAATTACATCCCTGTTTTACTCCCCTCGTGGTTTCGAAAAAATAGATTATTCCTTCCCTACACCAGACAGCAGACTCGGACTTATCATATAAGCTCCTAATTATTTTATTAGAGATTCCCATATTATATAGCTTAAATATTAAAGAAGCTCTGTCCACCCCATCGAAAGCCGCCGAAAAATCAATAAAGAAGCTTTTTGAAATGTAATAAAAAGTAAAAACTGACTTACCAGGATTCGGTTGTATTTCATATTTAAACTTACTTCTGTGTCTTGCCTAGTTGATATTTTTTCAAGTGTCCTTTTTATTTTTAATTAACATACTGCATTTGTTCTTGTAGATAATATTCTATTGGTTTTTAGCTTACTTTTGCTAATCAAAATGTTAAGGGGAGGAATGATATTTTCAGGCCCCTAAGTTTAAGCCAGAGAATTCAGCTATTCATGTGCACAAAAACTTGTTCATTGTTGGAAATTGATTTCATTAAAAATATTCTAAAATAAATTACATCAAACTCAATGAAAAATGTTTTATTAATAAAATTGACTTACTTTCACTCTGAAAAATAAATTTGAGACTTAGTCAGGAAAAAATGAACAGGAGAAAGAACTTGAAGCAGCATTGCCAGTATGTTCAAAACAGAACAGAATTTTCTCCTATTTCGTGTGAAATTTTATGAGAAAGTGAGGATTAGTACTAGAGTTTCCTTTCATTCAATACGTATATCGTCGTTGATATTGCAAAAGGTTGTATGTCAATTAATGGCTGATTTTCAGAAGAACAAAAAATCATTTTATTTGCAATTCATTTTTTTAATTTTTGTGTTTGATTATCGAGGATTTTCCTTATAGGCTGGTGTCACTCAGGATTTCTTACTGTGTATGATTCTTCTTTTCTATTTGCTGGTGAAATACTTCGTCTTTTAGGACCCTAGAGCTACTCGTTTTGATTAAAAATTCAATAAAATTGCAAAATTGAAAATTTGTGTCATACGATCCTTTGCAGTATCAATGATGAGTTATTAATATATACAATATTGGAACCTTGGAAATTTAATATTGAATAAAAGAAAACTTTACTTTGAACAGTTGATTACAACTTTTTATCTTTGTGTGATTGAGTGATTGAACTTAGCCATAATATCTATTCTCAATAACCGTGGAATAAAAACTCTTCGAAATGTCCAGGAAGCAAGCTCAGGGCATAAGAAATCAGTATTTTCTGGTCATATAACAGAACATTTTGTATCTAAGTAGTAATTCAAATTTTTGAATTCCTTAATGCACTAATGACCCTATTTTAGGAGAATTAAAGGATGAATATGGCGTGGGACGCTTAAAGCTCCTTGTAATTATACCAAATAAATTTATATATAATGAGATCGTCTTGGTGGATATACTTTGAACAGAACATTTATGAAACTATAAATAAGTAAGTATGCTCCTAAATGCTGAGTAAAAATTACGAACTGTTTCAATTGATCTGACAATATATCACCCAGTTATATATAATATATCACCACAATGTCACTAAATCTTGAAATGAACCTAATTTAGGTTCAGTGAAAATTATTATAAAAAAAATGTTTATTTAAGAATTGAATGGCGATTATTGAGCTATAACGATAAATATAATATAATTCAGGGATAATAAAAAAAAAAATAAGGATATAAATTAGACACCATTTCAATAGATAAAACAATTTTATTTTACAAACATCATATTATGAGCATCATTTATCATGTATGAATCATTGAGCAGTAAATTGGCCACTTTGTAGAGAGCAATTAACTGCATTTGTTTCCTCACAGATTACTTAGGTTTTTAAACTTTCTTTCAACCCATTTAATAGGAGGAAATAGAGATTCTTGATTGAATCATTAAAAGTGATATATATATTAGTTTAATTAATAAGTTTTGTTTATTAAAACTTTATACAACCATCAGTGAGCAGAGGTATTCAATATAACTCAAGTGAAATAAGAAGATGTGATTATTGTAACCAGTTGTTAAATTATTTTATAAAAAAAGAGAGATTTTTAAAATAAATTATAAAAAAAAAAAAAAAATCACTGTTCATGACCTTGTACTGAACAGTGAAATATATTCACTAAATCAGTTTGTAAAATTGCACAAAATAACTGACTAATGACTAAATAATAAGCACATCCTTTGAACAATCACATTATAAAAATAAAAAAATGGAGTTAGATAATTTGTCAAGTTAATTGTTATGGTATTATAAACATAAATATTGAATCAGTCCAAAAAAGACTGATCAATCAGGACGAAAGATGGTAAGAAGAATTTTTATTGAAGTATAAAGTAAAAAGTCTACATTAGCTACATTTAAAGAATAAATGAACCAATTTTATCTGTTGCTTATAACCATAGTTTTTTAACAAATAAAATAAATTATTAACATTCAAACACATATTCAGTCCTTGATTCATATTGAATAATTAAGTTTAAAATTATCAGTTTATGAAATAGAAAGAAACTTTTAAGTGATTATTGTTCAAATAAAATAACTGACAGTGAAATAAAACAAAAATTTAGGCACATTTCCATAGAAGACACATTTCTATCAATGTGAGTGAATATTATTTTGATGATTATTGTCATAATCTTAAAATTGGCATTTAATTTTGTAATTTTAGATAGAAAGGCAGATTGCTTTTATAAAAAAAAAAATAACTCAATACCATATAAAAACACATCAAATGTTTCATTATGGCACCACACAAACTAAAGAATTAATAATTAACAGGATTTCGTCATACATTTAAACATTTATTTCATAATTCATATTATTAATTATATTCTTTATAAAAATAGAACATAAACCTGTAATATACTGAAAAATCATACTTAGTATGCATTAGCACATTTACATGTATTGATTATTGAAAAGAATTATTGACTATTTACATATGTGTATCAATCAACATTTAAATAAAATAAAATAATAGCAATTAGTGAAAACAGAATCATCAAAAAGTGATTTTATTGGTAGGTTTATTCATTGCCTTTATATGTATATATAACAATCTAAGTGTATATAAAATTTAATTCAAGTTTCACTAAAAATGAAATAAAATTAGTTTGTCCTACATAAACCCTATGTAATCACGCATGCAAGTTTGTAAGTACATAACATATATGTGTGTGTGTATATATATATATATATATATATATATATATATATATATATATATATATATATGTATATATGTATATACATATAGGTCAAACTTATACTACAATGAAAATTTGGTAATAATTAAATTTTATTTAAAAATAATAAAATATCCTTTGATTCATGGTAGAGTTAAATTGCATTAGTTTTCTTTTCTACCATAAAAGATAAGAAAGAAATAATATCTTTTTTTTTTTTAATATCTATGCTTTTACTTAAGCAATAGTATTTCAGAACAGGATAGGACTTCATTGAAAATCTTATGCTGACAAATGGTAATAAAAATTAGTATTTCAAAAGAAGTTATTCAACAAAATTGTCGCAACAGAATTGACAAAGTTTAAATAAAAAAATTGTTTGAATGTGCACAAACTCCATCAAGCAACAATTTGTTTTTGTTTTTACTTCCAAAGTATTCTTCTCATATTCTTTTTGGTCTTCTTTTCTATCAAACCAAATCTTATTACCAAATGTAATCTATAATATGTAAGCAATAATTATAGTAAAATAAAAAATAATATTAAATATCATTGTAAATATATTTTTTTTTAATTCTCAAAAATAAGAGAATTATTTTTTAATAGATCATATTTTAAAATACAACTTTAAACTATTTTAGGGTTTGCTAATAAACTGCAGCATCGTTTATGGTTTATGTATATATAGATATATATTGGTGTAGGCCAAACTTTACCTCCAAACTTCATACGGCTTAACTTACTACTTATTATTTGTCTAAACCCTGAATTTATGGTTTTAATAATTCAGAGTAGCAAATGAAAAACTATTTTGCTTGATGAAGTCTGCAGCTACAAAATGACTTTTATAAACATTTAAAGGAACAGTTTATTCATACATTTATTTATTTACAAACTTAATCTCCAGTCCAAAATTGATTTTATTTAATTTTAGGATTTATTTTTTTATTTCTTAGATAAAATGGAGTTTCATACAAAATTCTGTGTGTGTGTGTGTGTGTGTGTGCGTGTGTGTGCCCGCGCGCGTGCGCATGTGCGTGCATTTGTGTGTTGTTTATCCTTTTATTTCGAAATAAAATAAAAAAAATATTTTAATTCTTTCTATTACTAGTTACAGACAAATAAAAATACTATTAAACGATATATTATTCAGAATGTATTTAATAATACATTTTACTCTTAAGATTTCTCATTTAAGTACAAATTTTATGTCTTGAAACTTTTATAGGAATTATAGAAGGAATTAAACTACATATGGTTCTAATGATTGTTTGATTAAGAAAACCATCATAAATTTGGATTATGTATGAGCTTAAGTTCAAAAATTCTACCACATTCTAAAGTTATTTCAATTACTACCACATAAGGCATTTCATCCAAATATTAATACCAAATGTAAAAAATCAAATTATTAACATTCATTTTGGTAATTTCAAGCACACTTTTATTTACATTATCTATATACACATAAATTATAAGTACATATAATGCAAAGTTACATTTACATTAGTTTTAAAAATTTATATCCATATTAAATTTTTAGTCAATTCCATTATAATACAACATTAATCAATTACTTGAGCTTATATTATAAATCAAATATGTATATATAAGTATGATTATGAGTGTGTGTGTGTATATATATATATATATATATATATATATATATATATATATACACACACCCACACACTCACACACCCCACACATACCCACACACACACACACACACACGCGCGCGCACACACACACACTCACACATATATACATATATAAAAACAAATACATATGACTATTTATTCATGTGAACATGCACACACGTGTCACCCACACAGTTTTTTATACCTATGTACACTTAAGAAAGTTATGACAAAAATGATTTTAGATTTAAGGACAAAAACAATATTCAAACAAGAGTTGGTCTTGTTACTTTCAATTATTTCATATTCAATGAATATATTTAAATAACCATGTCAAGTATAATTAAAAGTAATTTTTGTATTAAATATCTATGGTAGTGCCTTCAGATATAGTTCATACTAGGAATATCATACCACTATGATATTAATTAGTAAAATTTCATATTATTTTTATGGTTTTATGCAGAAAAACTATGGCTTCAAAACAAAATAATCTTTATATCAATTTATTACAGATTATGAATTATCCAAGTATGAAAATAAATAAATATTAAAGTATTGGTATTGATTATTTTGAATCCATGGTTTAAATGCATATTTCACCTGTATGACCCTACATTTAAAAGACAACATCGAGTATAGTTGTCAAGACCTATATTAATACTTAGCCTATTATAACAAAATATATGATACATTAAGTAGTTTACATTGGTCAAAGTTAATATAAAAGGTGTTTATTGACAATATCAGTGAATTGCAGAAGTGTGTCATAAATATTTTGTATAACATATCACAGACACAGTTAAGATGTTGGCATTTTACTCATATCAATGACAAAACTTTACATACTCTAATTGTTCATTTTGATTATTAAGGCAAAACCATTTTTCAATTATAGATCAAAAATAATCATTGTATGTTTTAACTGTGATGAAAAACACAATATTCCTTATTGAATAGATTTTTTTTTTAAATTTAAAATATATTTTATGAATAGAACCTTGTAACCTGAAAACTATAAAACCTTTCCAATCAATATCTATCTTAGCTTTGGGAAGAGTAATTTTATCATCTAGAGCAAGGGTTCCCAAACATTTTTAGATTCCAGAGCCCTTTAAACATCAGAATATTTCTGTGGAGCCAAATCCTAAATCTCAGGGCAACCCTTATTTTACTAACAGTTTTTCTTTATTTCGAATTCAGATGAGCATTGATATATCTATGCCTATTATGTTAAAATGGGACTTTAAAATAAGTAATGAGATAGATGGACTTGTTATTCCCTACACATTTTACAAAGTAATATTATTAATATAATATTTGGTACAGGAGAATTTTCCTGTACCCCCAAGAGAACAGCTGTGGGGCTGGTTAGGGAAAGACTGATCAAGAGGGTTTTTGCTGCTAGCATTACATGCTTAATGCATTAAGTGAGCATGGGAACTCGACAACCTCATTGAACCAAATATATTTTGACATATATACTATGACTGGTTATTGTTATAAGAGAAAATTATTAGGCGACATTAAAGACTAAACCTTACTGTAAAAGCACATGTAGAGGTATATTATTAAAGTACTAATTGTAATTTTAAACTGAAAAAAATATATTTGATTTCATAGAATATAATTTTATATATATTCCTATACATTTTTATTATAATTTTAAATGAACATCAAAATTAATAAGAAATAAAAAATATAAAAAAATAAAAAATAGGCAAAAGTGGCTAGTTCCCTAATAATAACTACTTCACAAGCTATGGTTTCCAATTATTTATTTGGTAATCAGTAATGGTACTTATTCGTTACATATGTATTAACACATTATGAGCGGGGCAGGTATTTGTACCCGTTGTGAGGATTGCCACTTATAAGCGGGGCAGGTACTAGTACCCGTTTAAAATAATTAATTTTAAGTGACACAAGGGAAGAATAATGTTTTATCAAATATATGGATCAATGTATTTTTACAAGGAACACATTAAACATAACATACAAAGTCATCATAAATAACAAAATTTGTTTGCTTCTCTATCAAATTTCACTTATGCTAGGTTTATATTTCCGAACTTCGTTTATTATGAGTTTGACGAAGTATTTGTCGTCTCGAGTCTCATTAATTATTTCCGTTTAATAAATATTCGTCAGACCGTTTATTTTTTATTTACACAGGTCTTATAATATTTTTTTTTGACTTTTCGTTTAGTTTAAATTCATAATATAGTTGCAGATAAGACTCATTACCAAATTTAGTAAAAATCTAACCATTACTTTTACGTCTATCAAGTTTATTATCACACGCATACATTTTGCTTAGCTGGCAAATAGGCCCGCTATGCAGCACTGTCCTATATCCTAAGCTAGCTGCTCATAATGTGTTAATAATGAGCTTAAAATCTTGATATTGTACACTTAGGCTTCTGTACTCCCTTTCACCCTCTTGGGGAAGGGTTGAAGTGTAGTATTCCTACTGGAACCTTCTAAATGCTTTAGTAAACCTTGACTTATGGTTAGATGTATTTTTTATTGCAAACAACAAAGAACTTCATTTTTTTTTCAAGGTAGTAATAATTTAAAGTTTTTCAGCACTTCTCGACTACATTTACTAATGAAGGAAATAAAATTAATAATAAATAATAATTTTTACAAAGTTAAATATTAATTAACACTTGCAAGTGTTGAACTATAATAATCAAATAAATGTTTCATTTTTGTTCTTAGGTCAATGATTCGTTTACTATTATAGCATGATTCAAATAATTAGTTGGTTATTAATTAATCTGGATTATTTATTGGATTCTATTATTATTTCAAATTTATTAATACATTATTTAAGATTATTGTACTAAGATTTGTCCAAAAGAAATTATTATTAATCAATAATGATTAATATAAAGAAAGGGAAAACCAATGCTTGTTTTAAAGCAAGAAAAAAAGTATACTAACCTTTCCAAAAATAAAAGTTTATAACCTTGGGGATGACCATCCCCCTAAGAATGATAACAATCCTCCTTCTAACTAATTTTATTTTTCTCTTCTTCTTAAACATAGAGTATTGAAAGTGGGATTAATAAAATGAGAGTTTAATTACAATTACATTTGATTTGGTATTTTATTCTTGTTCCTTGTTCAATGATTCTCTAGATCCCAAAATATTCAATACCCACTGAAAACATGCGCCCACATGAAAAATTCATAACTCTGTTGAAACGTGCCCCCCCCCCTAAAATAAGTTTTAATAGCGCAAGTTGCTACTCCCTTCTGGGCACCCCTGTTTCCCACAATTATATTTCAAGAATTAAAATAATTATTAATAGCTGTTTTGCAATAAGAAAATAATAGCTACTTCTGTTCTTCAAATTAATATTATTGACTAAATTATTTTAATAAAATGGGAAAGAATTACAGAAAACATTGTACCAAATACAGGAATTGTTTTTTAACATAGCATTAAACCATAGTGTCTTTTATTTGCAAACCCTCATTCATTAGAAGTAATTATTTATAAATTTTACATATTTAGATATTAAAAATACAAAGAGCAAAAGGAAAGTTGCAGTAAAGTTTTATTTTCTACTAAAATTATTTCTATCCCAAAATATCCACTTAATCATCATCCCAATCCATTCTTCAAAGTGACCCGCCTCATTACTTCTGTGAATTTGGCACCTCTACGTGTCAACTCCCCATCGCTAGTGAAATGCCTCTCTTCAGCCTGATTTCACCTGCGGTAAAAGCACAAAGTCACATGTAGCTACATCATAGCTAGATCTGGGCTGTAGAGAGGCTGCTCTAACAGTTCCATTCCTGTGTCGGCCAAGTATTCTACATGAACTTTAGAATGATGAGCTGAAGCATTAATCATGGTGAAGGAAACATGGAGCCATTCTTGAGGTCAGCTGAAGTTCCTGGGGAGTTCACATCATTTTAGGGAAACATTTCTTGGTTTACCCTAAGCCTGTATCAGTCTTCTGAGCTTTTATTACCAATCACACCACAAATAACACCACATTTTGCTTTGAGTCTCAGTTGGAACATCATAGCAATGAGGCCAAGTTTCATTGCTTGTCACTATACCATTTACATTGGAAGATTTTCCATTTTTGCAGTTCAATAGTATGCCCATATATTTTTGCAATACAGGGGCACATGAATACCATTTTCAGACTTGAATGCTCATATGATTGCACAAAATGTAAAGAACTGCTAGTGCCTTAATGCGCAAGGACTCCTTTATCTGGTGACGGGTACTCCCTGTCTACCTAAAGCAATTTCAGAGTAGCTTGAATGTTTTATTCAGTCATAGATGAAGCTGGATGACCTGAATTTGAAGCATCCTAAGTTCAAATTTCCTCTTTTGAACTCCCATCCCCGCCTGAATATCAAGCACCATTTCCTCCAAGCAGTGATCCAAATTTAACCCAAGAGCAAGTTACGTGAAATCACTCTGTATTAAGTTTAGACCAGGATGACATCCGGAATGTTCACTGGTACAATCACAAGGGAAATAACAATAGCCCAGTGACAGCCAGTTGGGACAGATATACAGATGCACCAACCCTTCCCACCCATTTATACCCACCACCCATAAAGCAATATTTTCCTTGAGCTCTTTTTAAATGGTGTAAAACCTTAGGAATGCCGTCTTACAAGGCCTAACTTTAGAGTTATGTGGTGGTCAGAACATGCCACATGTTATGAATAAAAGTCAATATAAAAGATAAACACTTAAAATATTTTAGAATAAGTTTTTACGAAGTTAATATATGAATCCAACAAATATTGGTACTTTTTATGTTCCTCATCACAGTTTTAGGTTTTGGAAAAAAAATAATTTTTTTTCCTTCAATATTCAGTGAAATATAAAACTTATTTATGAATAAATTTAGTAATTTAGAAGTTTAACTGATCTGATTTTATTATTTTTTTTTTTAAACACAGACGGAGGCAAGTGGATGAAACGATACATTCAATCCAAAACTCATCCAGTTCAAGGATCCAAAAATCCAAAACTTAATGTAGTGTTTGAATCACGTGTAAAGTTAATGTTTAAAATATCATTTAAAGAAGGCAAGATTTGCATGATATTAAAAATCATAAAATTAATTGATTATTTGTAAAGGAAATTTCTATTATGATTGTATATCTTTTATTATTTAAATAAAATACACTGAAAAATGAAGGAAAATTAAACTGGTTTTGCCTACAAGTTAAAACTCATTGAATTCATTGGGCCTCAGATGATATATATATATATATATATATATATATATATATATATATATATATATATACATCCATTTATACATGAATGGACAAAACAATAAAATATTTTAATGGAAAACATCCAAAGCTCATTGAAGTTTATCTTAGCTTACTGCACAATAATGTGTGGTGCAGATATGAGTACAATTACAGTTGCAATGATTGTGAACAAAGAAAAAATTATGAGACATACTCTGTCAACTACCATCGCTGCAAACTTCCAATCACTAATAAGTTCTGCTTCTTCGTCAGCTTTTCTCATTCTACTGGTAATAAACTGCAGTTCGCGAAGAATACATTGTAGTTCTCTTTGAGCAGATAAACAGTTTGAATCATCAATGTTCAAACCAGACCTTAGAAAACTACTATTGCTGCTTGTGCAATGTCTCAGGTCATCTTCAATATCAAGAACATTTGCTAGCAGACTTTTTGATGATCGTTCCTTTAATTCTAGGTCTTTCATTCTATTACTTAAAGTTATTGTTTTTCGAGTAATTTTTTTTCCTGGCCTACTCATCTTGAGTATCCAAGGTAACCACTGTAGGAACACTGTTCTTATCTGTTAAAAAAAAATTGAAAATAATAAAATTAAGAATTATATGAATCAATATTTTTTAAATACTAATAGCATTATTGAAAACTAAGTTTATTTTGATTTTTCAAAGATTCTTACAATTTATAAAACTTGATATAGATCATGGTAGCCTGTATAAAAGGACATTCTGTTTTTTGATAATCATGAAAACAAATAAAAATGAGAAATCTCTTGGTTGTGACAAAATTTTAAATGAAGTTTTTAAATATTTAACCCCTGAATTTAACTTAATATCAGAGGAACAAGGATATGAAATTTGAGATAGTACATGTGAAATTTCTAAAAAATTTATACGTCACCATTGACCACCATTTTGACTGATTTGATTGACACCAAATTACATAGTTTGATTAGAAAATGGTTGCTTAGCAATTTTTAAAGCAGTTTTTAAAAATATCATGAATTTAAGACGATTTATCAGGTTGAACTTCTCATATGTGGCAGAAATGAGCTGGTCAGAGCCCTCAAAGATTCAATTCTCACAATATGGACAGAGGAAGTAATGCTTAAAGACTGTATTCTATCAATGATATGCACCATACACAAGAAAGGGGATAGTTTAATTAATTATAATTTTAATAATTAAAATTATAGAGGCATATCTCTACTCCTGACAGTATAAAAGGTACTTTCAAAGATTTTTTTTCGAGTTTATTTATTCTCCCATTTGCTGAAGAATGAATAGAAAAATACAGATGTGGATTCAAAAGATGCAAGTTAACCCTGGAACGATTTTGGAAAGATTTCGGGAGCATAAGATTAAAACTCATTACCTCTTCATGGACTTTAAAGCCGCCTACAACAGCATACACAGGGAGGAGCTGTGGATATGCATTGAGAGAGTAGGGAATACCTGACAAACTGATAAACCTGGTCAGGATGATCATGGTGAACGTCCATTACTCAATCCAAGTAAATTGTGAGGAAGGCTCCCATGTACAAAAAGTGTCAGGCAAGGGAATGTACTGGCCTGCCTTCTCTTCAAACTTGCCATAGAAAAAGCAATTAGAGTATCTGGAATAGAGGAACATCATTTAATCAGTCGGTGCAGATACAGTGTTTGAATCTGCAAGGAGGCTAGGTATCAAGGTCAATGTTCAATGTGACAAAGTACATGGTGGAAGAACGGATCCCAATCCTGTGTTGAATCATAACCTTTGGCCAATTGAAGCTTAAAAAAATCGATTTAAGCCTAAAAACCTAGTTCAAGTATCTAGGCTCTCTAGTTACCCAGGACAGTGAGACAAATGTTGAGATTTGCCAGAGGATATCTTCCGCTAACAAATTATACTTTGGAATCCTCCAACACCTGAAGAGTCAGGCTCTCACAAGGAAAACAAACATCAACCTGTACAAAACACTGATTAGACCAGTTTTAATTTATGAGTAGAGATCATAGGCCATTCTAGGGAGTGTGAGCCTCAGTTGGAAAAGTTTGGGACAGTGGCAGATAGGGGTGGTGAACCAACCACAAAGTCTAAAAATTGTTTAAAGACCCTGATGTGGTGAGGGTTTTGAAGTTCGGTCGACTTCGCTGGGTTAGGCACTTGGCCAGGATGGGCAGTGCGAGCTCCCGCAGCTTCTGAAGGAACAGCTGTTTGGCATAAAAGTCAAGGAAGGCCATGATTTGAGGTGGGTTGACTGTGTCGTAAGCGACCCCCGTGAGCTCCTGAATGTCAGAAATTGATTGGTGACTACACTTGACCAAAAGAAATGGCAGAAGATGACAGAGGAGGCGAGGACTCATAACACAGTAGTAGAGCCAAGTAAAGTAATAAATTTCTGAATATTGGTGGCTCCAGAAGTGTTCCTGGATTTAGATATAAGGAAGCTAAACCTCTCCCAAGCTAAGAAGTTAGCAGCTTCTAATTTTGATTATTGACGGCACATGGTCATTTCGTCATCATATATTTGGGAGCAGGCATGTATAATCCTCTTTAAACACATCAAAAATCATAGGAAACAGATATTATCTACTGGCAAGTCAGTAGTTTAAAACCATTAAAGTTGTACCATAGGTTCAGGAGCCTCCCTCATTAGGGGAGCTACATACAGGAAATACAATGAACAGGGTAAACTTAAGTTACAGAAAAGATAAAACAATTTTGCTAGCAGATATAATAGTCTATATTAATTTGGTTTTGGGTTCACCATAAGACTAAATTCAAAGCAGGATTATTTCAGATTCTTTATTTTTTTTTTTAATCTAATCAAATTCACTTTGTGATCATTAGCAAGATATGATCTATCTTCCTCTCATGTAGATATTTTATTTAGATCGTCAGAATAAATAGAAATAAATTAATAAATTAGAAATAAAATTACTGTTTATTTAGTTTTTCTTTGTAATTTATAAAAAGGTTCTTTCTTGTGAAATTCTTTATATTTAGGTATTGGGGAACACTCATAAAATGGCACTTATTTTTAATAGTGAGAGATATAATTTTCTTTTAAAAATTTATATATATATATTAAAAAAAGTATATATATATATATATATATATATATATATATATATATATATATACTTATATGAGGCAGGATTACAGAGCTAAGGTGCTTACAATAGCTAATTAAATTTCAGCAACATCAAGCCTGGTAAGTAATTGATGGTTGACCACCAACCAGAGGAAGTGACATAGCCTGAAATACTCTCCCCCTTGGTATGTGAGACTCATCAGCCTACTTGAGGCTATCCAAGCAGACCAGAGCTAAAACTGATGACCCTGCCTCATCCACTTGCATGGGATATTGGAATGTGGTTTTCCAGAAAGCCAATCAATTTCTGGAGGTTTGGTCCATGGACAGTTTGTTGAAAGAAAAGAAATATAGGTCCTCATGTTCCTGCTGACTCTGAACAGTATAATCTACGGATCGAGATTGATTTGTAACTTTCAACCAGCAATATTCACCTACAAGGAGACCAAAGAGGTCCGCACTTTTGGAAGGCCCACATCAGGGAATTTTTACCCTCCCCCTTCAGGGACGTCGCTCATCTCCTCTATCTCGCCTAGCAATAAGGAGGTCATCACTGATCGCTTTTTTTTCACCGGGCCTCATAAATATATCTGTCCCACGTTTGTGTTGGTCTAGAAATGCCACTAGAGGAAAATCGACTAATTCCTTATTGGTACTTTTTTTCATTACCAAAGTGTAGAATCAGCCACTAAAATTTAGAAGCAGACCAACTGATCTATGACTGAAAAGATTTTTCTGAAATATGAAGGATCCTAACATGTAAAATGAGGACATTTGACTGAGATCAAACTCAAAAAAATAGATCACATAAAAAATATATTCGTAATGATAAAAGATCTCACTAATTTACCCAATTAGGCATTTCATGAATATCCGCAGTCCTATGATGGTAATTCAGAACAACAACAGTCAGGACTACTGATGATGCCACCATGAACATTATACAGTTGAAATAAGTACCTGAAATATGAAATACATGTTTAAATAAATGTAAACATAATCAAGCATACAATCAATTGACATGAGTCCAAAAACATGTTAAAAAAGAAAATTAAAACAATACCATTGCATAAATAATAACAATCAATACTTTAATTTTAATTTTGGGGTAGAAGCAAAGTTCTTCCTTAATGAAATAATCTTTGTATTTTGTATATGTATATTTTGTTTTGTAAATACAAAACTTACTCTTTTATATATATATATATATATATATATATATATATATATATATATATATATTCATGTATATATAAATATCATTATGCATATTAATTTTTCCTAACTCATTTACAAGAATTTTTGCAAAAGTACATATACTAATGCTAACATATTATGAACAGTTATAGTCGCATGATTTTCATACATAGTTGAAAATATGTATTACCTTGTTTTAAAATTAATATTGTTAATAGTTTTAAATGGAATAATGTTTGAATCTCTATTTAACAATAAAACTTATGAATAATTTATTTCAATTTTTTTTTTTTTTTATAAATAATAAAATATAGAATACAATACTTGAGATAGAAAGCATTAATTACAAAAAAATCATACATATACAAATACTCTCAAATAAAATAATGTATTGGATATGAAAAAAGTACATAAAGGTGCACTAACATTGATCATCACCACAAACGTTTTATGTGCAAAATTCTCATTAAATCAAAACAATTCATACAAAAAACAACAACAAAATTAAGGAACCAGTTAATAAAAGAAAAGGCAAGTACTCGTCAAGGAAAAAAAAAAAAATTAATGGATCAACCACATATTCTAAAAGAACAAACAGGAATATGTGAGCAACAAAATGTAAACAATGCCATGAATGTGTTTCTGGCAAATAAATAAATAAAATAATTTATAATGAAAAATCAGTAAGTGTAGTATAGAAAAGGAGTGCAAAATTCAAGTTATACTATGGATATTTAAAAAAATAATAATAATAAAATAAAAAAAGAAAGAACAAGAGAAAGCCATATCCGTTCATACAAAAAAATTACAGTACATGCACTGTACTGCAAAACACCAAAATTTATTTTCTAATGCAGTATGGTCTTTGGATGCAACATAGGACTGATTAGAATTGTTACATGAATGTAATATAACCTGTTGTTTAGTTTATTATCCATGCTTTTTCTAAAAAATCATCTAGGTTTAAAAGAAATAGAAATAAACTCATTGAAAAGCATGTATCAAGAAATGCAACAAATACAAACATCAATATATAACTCAAGCAATGTTATATCTACCACCAAAATAATACCAACGTCGCAGCCTCCTCTATATAGGTAGCATTGAGCTGCTTTTTATATATTTAACTTATAGTTTTGTGTTGGTTGATAAATCTTTTAATTTTTTTTTTTAAATAATTTAATATTCAAATGAATTTTACATATTATTATAGGTGTATATACTTTTCCATTTGTAATAAAACATTTAGTGATTATAATTATCATAATTCAATTTATGTACATGTTAAAAAAATAAATCATCTGATTATTGATAAAAACTACAATTATTGCCAAGGAGATAAACTTATCATGTCACATAGTCTAAGATTGCAATTTTTCAGAAGAACTAATATTAATAAAACAATAATCTTGTTATTGTTTTATAACTATTATTTTTTTATTTATTGTAAAAATAAAAAATTCATAAAGGTTATTTACTTATAAAAAGGTTGACTTCACAAAAGGATCAAATGTTCATTTAGAAGCAGAAAACTGATTTAATTTTTATCAAGAAGGATTGGATCAGGGGCGTCCACAGAGGGAGAGGGGGTTTGGGCATCCTCCATGAAATTTAAAAAACAAATTTCATTAGTGGAATAAACTAACACATTAAATTTGTTTTTAAAAAATTTAGTATAGTAGTACTTATATAAAATGGTTGGGGGTGCGGTCCAAATAAATAACACTAAAATGTAGGAATCACATATTTTTTTTTTTTTTTTTTTTTTTGCTTTCAGAGTGAACCCATAAGATATGGAGTATTGTAATTATAAACATTGGCATAGAGGTATGGGTCAAG
Organism: Aelia acuminata; assembly: GCA_911387785.2. Lineage (NCBI taxonomy): Eukaryota > Metazoa > Arthropoda > Insecta > Hemiptera > Pentatomidae > Aelia > Aelia acuminata. Next base: position 156,603,808 of record OU426980.1, on the reverse strand, counting down.
TTTTTAAAAGAAAATAACAAAATACTCAGCTAAATTTCATGATATACTAATTCAGTAAAATAAGACTAAAAATATTTCATACAATACAATAAAATAATATGTTATTTTATGTTACAATATTTTATTTTATGTTACAATATTACATACAATAAAATAGTATGTTTAAAAATATTTCAAGCAATATTAGACAACGTAAAAACCAAAATATTTGCATTTTTATTTGTGAAGAAAGCGCAGAAAACGATAAAATAATTTAGCAGAGATTGTCTGAATCTGTAACAAGGGTGCGCCGCGGTGATAAATTGAATATAAAATACGAATCTGTGGTCAGCTTTAAATTAAATGTAAAAATTATATATATATATATATATATATATATATATATATATATATATATATATATCAAATTTGTTATTGTCATTAAAAACAAGGTGGCTCAGTTGGTAAGAGTGATACAAGGACCTGGGTTCGGATCTGGGCCGATCTTTTATCTACAGAGAAAATTATTTATTAATGAGAATTAAAATTTAATAAATAAATATTTAACATGGCAGTCAGTCAATTAGATCCCACCTTTGGGCAATGTTCAGCCCCTGATAACTTTGCTTAATATAAATAGTAGGGTGGCAGTATCAGCCGGTACTTGAGAATTGAATTGAAGAGAGTGATGTGACATGACTGGGATGCGGATCCTTGGTGGGTCAGTTGGTAAGAGCACTGCAATGGTGATGCAGGGACCCTGGGTTCAGATCCTGGCCATGGTCAATCTTTTCTCTTCAAATAAACATATACATATTGTATTTTTTGTTGACAAAAATGACCATTTTCTTGCAAATAACCCCTTAAATATAGACATCTGCTAGAGATAACCTGTATATCTATAAAACAGAAGTGTCCAGAAGGGAAAAATAGCTTTCGTATTTGTCAAACTATATTCAATCAATGGAAATAATTTAATGTAAATTATTTGATACACTGTCATCAATAAATAATAGATTACTGTGAAGAAGGCTTATGTTCACTTTCTTGCTTTTACATTTTATGAAGCCACTAATAGCAAGTCCTTTGAATAAAATAAAAATAGTTCTTTCTTTTTATAATTGCACAAATTTTCATGCAACTATAAAGCTAAATCGACATCCTTGTGGTAGGGGTAGGGGTAGGGGGTTATATGCCAATCATTTGAAAATCAAAAAGGTTGTGAAATATGAGAATCAAAAATACTTTTCCAACGGCGAAAATGGTGATAAATAAATTATTCAAAATTGTTGAAATTCAAAAGTTTCAAGTTAAGAAATTGGGTTTTCATTAATAATATGCCATATATGTATTATAAAAAATTATTGTTACAAAGTCTTAAAAATTACAACAGGTCAGTAAAAAGTTTCAATAAAAAGAAGTTTGGAATATTGAAAAATCTCTGTACATCAATTTTTTTAAAAATTAGTTCCAACTATTGACATTGTGAAATTTCATTCCAATGATTGATATTTTGGGGAAATTTCATGACCACCATTCCAAAAAATAACAAAATATTTTGTAGCAATGCAACTGATATATACCTTTGTGTTTTGATAAATTACAAATCTAGCTATATTAAAAAAAAATATTGAAATGAACACATTTAAGAATAATGAAAAGCTAATCTGTATATCAATGAAATCACCATGAAAACAAATCATTAATAAGAAAAATCATAGGTGTTTATTATGTTTTGATGTTTCCCCTCCAAAACTGATAAGTGAAATTCTGAAAGAATGTATCAATATCAATATTATCTATATACATCAATTACAGTATCAATATTATACTCTAGCTAATAACTTAATATTATTACATTCTTAGCATAACTGTATTAAAGTCTTTGATATCTGTAATTTATTTAATATAACTAATTTATATTAACCCTTTGTTTCAAAGATTATATCATTTATCTATTTATTTTTGTTTGATTTAAAAACTATATTTAAAGAATTAAATATAAGATATATATAAGGAAATTTTATGTTACATTAAATGATAAAAAATAAAATGAAATTTCATTTTTTTAGTTGAGAAATATTTAAAAAATTAGTGAAGTATTTTTTTAAAAATTTATTTTAATAGCAGCACTTTTTCTTTTCTGGTTATTTTGTACTCTATTTTATTATCTAACATTACAAGTATTCTTTTTTTTTGTGTGTGTAACGTATCTGATTTATGATAAGATTTAATTGTTATGTTTAACTCGTATATTTATAATTTCACAAACTAATTTTTATATCATTTTCATTAAAACATCAAAAAGAGGAGGACAACGAGGTTTTTGTAAAAATCATGAAAACATAGAATACAGCAATCAAAATAATATAGCCACACATCTTTATTCTGATAAAAATTTATTAATACATGGAGGCCAAATTGATTGATACTTGGAGCTGGAGGGTCATACATTTTATTTAGGCTTTTTGTTAATTAATTTTTCAGATTATTGTAAGGAAGAGGTTTATAAGATTAAAAGTTAAAATAGAAAACAAAAGAATAAAGTGTTTGAAAACCAAAAGTAGGTGAATAATAAGAAAATTGTGCACAAAAGCTCACCTGGTTGCTTCAGATATTTTTAGAAACATCATCAATTACCACTACATAAATAAATAAATTTATATTATATTACACAACATAAACTAACGAAATGGTTTTTAAAAATAATAAATAACAACAAAAGAACTTTTAAAAATAATAGAAAAATTTCTAAATTTGTCTGTATTTCAAAATGTTCTGAAATATCAATCTCATAAAAAAAATATTTATACATATAAGTGCTAATGTTAACTTGGCATTCATTTAACAGCAATAGTGCAAGTAAATATTTAATTAAAAAATATTTATATAAATTACAGTTTACTTTTGTAAAAGTTATTTTCAAATTTAAATTTACATTTATCATTGATAAGTACATGCAAAAGTATAAAAAAAAAAAAAAAAAAAGTATTGCAGTATTGACTCCTATAAGTTCTTTACATATATTTAAGAGCACTTACTAAGATGAAACAGGGTGATATCTGTACAGTTGATAAGAAAAGTATATCTTAAATAAATAGTAATGGTGTCAGCTATTTATTTTTATATAGAGTGGATTAAAAAATAGTGGTTCTAGCGACTGAAGAATTCAGAAAGGATAGTTTTAGGAGAAGGTGCATTTGTGCCAATAGTGGAAAAAGGAAAGGATATTAAAGATATTTCAGAGCCATTCACCATCAGTGTCCTATAAGCACAAACATCTTCAAAATTGATTTAGACATGTATCATTTAATTTATACATTCATAATATGATAGTTAATTTTATTATTAATCTTCAAATATATATATATATATATATATATATATATATATATATATATATATATATATATATATATTACATTATATCATGCTCATGCTTATTTGAATGAATGAATATTTATAAATTATATTATTTTTTTATTACTGTTTATTTAAGCATAAGTTCATAATTATAAAATGTTAAATGCTCATGTTTAATCAGTAGAATATTTACAAAGGTACTTATAAAATCATGTTAATGAGATTTAAATAATATTCTCTTATATTAATTTTTTTTTTCATTCCATCATGCAATGTTTCTATTGATATTTTATAAGCTCAAAATACTATTGTTAAGTAAAAAGAATGAAAGCACCTATGATTAAATTTACTTCATGGTTATTGGTAGCACTGTTTTGAATCAAATAATATTACTATTTATAGGCTAATATAATATATTTTTAGTTATATTTAGTAAATAAAAAGTAATTAATAACTAAAGAAATGAATATAAGGGTCATTCTCCCAATACATACAAATTCATGTCCCAATGAGATAATATTATTTGTTTGAAATTGCTAATAATTCAATTGCATCCACTGGTTAATAGAAGACCTCAGCTTGTTGTTCAAGAATTTTTATCTCAGTAACAATTTGTTTATAGGCCTAAATTTAAACTTAAAATGTCAATATCTATCTCCCTCACCTGTCCCAAAGCTCAAGTTGCTGACTTTGATGGCGGAAAAAAGATATACATTCTTTTATTTATAACCTAGTTTTTTTTTTTAATACTTGTTAGAAGGTCTTAATTATTTGTTTTTACGGTATATTGCTATTTTCGTATTATAGAAAAAAAGTTATGATCCATAATTTACCTGTCCCATAGATGCAACCTATCTCCCTCAAAATGTTTTGAAATCGGGTCTCAAAACTTTGGAAACCTTTATTTCATTATAATTCATAGCTGGCAACATTGTAAAAGTTCTGCTCTCGTTTCCTCGTGAGGGTGTTTTTATCGGTTAAAACAGTGAGTGTCGTTTCATTTCCTATCTCCCTCACCCACTGATATTTCCTAAAAGGTGAGTTTGATTCACGTTATATTACAGTTAATTTATAGGTTTACAAGGGATTTCAATAACCAATAAATGTTTTTCATAAGAGACTAACATGGAATGGTCTACTTTAATATTACCTCAAAAACCTATCTCCCTCACATCTATTTCCCTCACTCGTGTGGAATGAGGGAGATAGACTTTGAGTTGAGTTTAGTAAAACCTGAACTCTAAACTTATTTAAATATTTAAGGGAATTGATTTTCAGGTTTGTTTTGAGCACTTTTATATGATATTTAGAGATTACAAAGACTTAATTAGTTGACACGTATTTGTTTTGTTTGTTTGCGAGTTTTGCACTTATAACTCGCAATCGAAGGCGAAATGAGTGATTTGTATATTTTTCCGGTATAGCGGTTAAGGAAAGCTTTAAAATGATACCTTGTTCATGAAATTTGATAAGTTATTAAGGAAGTTATGGCGTACCGACAAAAAAAAGGTCTTGAGAAATAATATATATATGTTTCTATGAAGGTATTTTTTGTAAACACCGTTAGCAGCCAACCTTCTAACAATTTGTGGGAAAAAATCATTGGAAAATTAAATTTTTTTGCATTGAAATTAGAACAATGAAATTTGAATGAAATAGGAGAATGACCCATAAAGTAAGTTGACTGAAAATTCTAAGAAATTGTTTAAGATAATGTAATTTAGCTACATAGGTTTTATAATTACTACTGAATTAAACATCAAAGAATAATAAAAGTTAGTCAAACAAATAATTGAAATTTTCATAAGAATGAAAATTCAATTCTTATGATTCTAAGCAAGAACTTCTCAAAAATGTTGTATGGAATCAAATCAATAAACTATTATTCATAGAAAAGAAATATCTACACATAAAAACAGTGTATCAGTGACTATTCATACCTCCTTATTTTTGAGTTAGAACTAAACTGCAAGAGGTAACCCCTTGATTTTCACATTCAATTTTATATACTAAAGAAACATCTACATAGTGCAAAAATTCTAAAATTCTGTCGCACAGCTCTTTATCCAAATTCAGGCATTATTAGAAATACAAATTAATTCTTTGTTTATGAAGAATGATTTTCATGAACAAATTATTCATAACTTATTTATGAAACTGGTAACGTATATACCTATTGCAGACCAGAAACTCTAGAAACGCATGATCTCAAGAACATGTTATTCATGACTTATTTATATAACTGGTCACATATATACCTAATGCAGACCAGAAACACTAGAAACGATCTCAAGTCACAGTGACATAAATTTTTAGTTATGATTAAATCTCATTAATATGCTAGTAAATTGATTTAGGAGATTTGTGCCTTTAATTTTCCAAAAATAACCCAGTAACATTATTTATCTCTAATTAAGTTTCAATCTGTTATATAAGCAATATTTATAATTGTCAATTACTCTTACAAGTGAGATATGATTTAAGAAAAACCTACATAACTGCTTAAAAAATAAAAAATCTTTGCATGAATTCAAACAAGTTCAAAATATGGTATAAAATACATACCAGGGATTCCCAATAAGTACAAAACAACGGATAATGATTCTGAAATTATCCAAGTTGGAAAAAATAACGATTAGTAAGAGGTTACCTTTTCAATAAAAGTCTAACTCAAAACAAGTAGAGATAAGTTTTTACTAAGATATATACGTGTGTGTGTGTGTGTGTGTGTGTGTGTGTGTGTGTGTGTGTGTGTGTGTGTGTGTGTGTGTGTGTGTCTGTTTTAGTGAATCTAATTGTATCACATGATATGTCAGAAACAGAGATGGCATTAATAAATTATGATTGAATAAAATACCCCTTTATAAATAATTAGAGTATAAATTAAGCATAAATAATGGATATATTCTATGATATAAAGAATTATTATACATTTCCAGAATAGAAATGTATGTAGAATTATTATACATGATTATTATACATAAATTTCTGATTGCCCAAGTTATCGAGACCCTCATATAATTTTTTTGAAAAGTCTTGCATTTTAAACAAACATTAAATATATATATATATATATATATATATATATATATATATATATATATATATATATATATATATATAATAAAGAAAGAGCATAGTTTGAACTGATAAAATTATATTATAATTAATCATTTAATAATGATGGTACCTGAAAAATTGACATTTCACATGATACAATCAGGTATAATAATAGAACTCCCAATAAAAGTTAGACATATACTTTTTTTTTAAATAATAACTTAGTAGTTAATTAGTTTAGTTGTTTTATTTATTATTATGTTAATAATTATTTATAAGTATACAAAAAAGTATTATTTTGAGAAGATTTTCCAAATATTTGTATCAATTATTTAAATTAAACAAATAAAAAGATGGAATTTTGATTAGTCCTGCTATTTATGTCAATGATTTGGTGAAGGCTCTGTGCTTTTTATATGGCTGGGGTTCTAACCTAAAACTGGTACAGCATCTGAGGTTTGGGGTAACACCTGAGCAAGCCTGAGTAGGAAAACTGTCTGAGAGAGGAGAATTGTCACACCTGGAACACAAATACTCTAAGTTTAAACTCAATTCCTAAATATTATATTAATTGTTCACTTTTGAAAGTCTTTCAGAAAAATATTATTCTCCCCTGGCCATCCTTCAGAAAAAATAAGTATGCCCAAATAAATTTGAGTTATAGAAAAGTTTAGTGGCAATCAAAAAGCCTTTTTCGAAAATTATAGGGATTATAGGGGGCAGAATATATTAAAATAAGCAACCAGAAAAGTAAACTAAGTAAAGGATTGAACTACACAATAATTGGAAATATTATTCCTTGAATTGGATGCAGGTGAAGTAAAGAAAATCATTCTTGTTTGTGAATTATGAACAAATGAGCACACACTCACACAAACAACACTCAATTGTCAATTGTAGATACACACACAAAACCAGAGATAGATATATAAATAAAATATCAGTCCAGTAGAGTATTAATTTTCCTATTTTTATTTATTTTTTGTTACGGGGAATATAGTATGTTTTAATGCATAAGGACTGTAAGAAAAAAATAAATATATTAAACAAACTTTTTAAATAGAGTATTCAACAGCATTAACTCAATTATGCTGAATACATTTAAGATAACACTTAACAATCAAAATCAATCCATAGTCAAATGCAATGATCATATCTACTTAAAGAACAAGCTATTATGATGCATACGTTGAAAGAAGCGACCATGTAAAAAAACTTTATTATTCTATAATGGAAATAATTTAATTAATGACATGTTCAGTAATGGTTTAAAATTAGTTGGCTCTGGATATGTTATATTGTGGTTGGGTGTCAACAAACTACAGCAAACGTAGGATATGACATACAGTAATCCAAGTGTTGCCTTGAAACCAGTAGGACATGGAATTTAATACAAACATATACAAAAAACAGAGACATTTATTAATAGCAAATAATAATAACAACCAATGATAGATTTTAGAAATTATTAGAACCTTAATTTTCTTTCGAGAACAAATTATATCACATGGTCAGCTATAAGACAAGGAAAAAATGATTAAATTTATTATATTATCCTCATTAAAATCATTAGATATTTTAATCCATTATTGAGACATTAATTAGATATTTTTATGAAACATTTGATAGATATGAGCTTTAAAACGTAGGAAGAATAATACTGTAAAATTAATATTGATGTCATGTAAAAGAGCACATTACCTCATTAAATAGTAGTATAAATATATTTTAAAAACACCATGAGAGGTGAGATTTTATGTCTTAAGTAGTGAAATAAAAAAAATAATGTACATAAACAGAGACAAATTTTTACTAAACCAACTGAATGTATCATGCTAAAAATGTAAATTATTTATTGGTATTGGCACTAGAGAAGGGAATTTAACTGGCAAGTGGCATTAAGGTTGTCACCATGTATTTTAACAAACTAAGAGTGTATATATTAGTTATTCCAATATTAAATGATCCAGATAAGAAGGTGGAAGATTTTACATATTTTTTTACTCACTTTGTATGCAAGAATTATTACAAAGATAAAATAACGAAGTTTTATTTCTAAAGGAAGTGAGGCAGCCCAATGGGAGAGGCTGGGCTTAAAACACTCTGGTTATAAGCCAAGTTGCAGGGTTCAGGAGACCTTCCTAGAGCACACCTGATCCCTGGAGCATGGAATACCTAGAGATCAGAATGAATATTACTTAAATATTGAAAAAGGTTATGACCAGGGAACTGGACTCCGCCAGAAAAGTAGGAAGGCCTAGGTTAGATAGCTGGACAGTGTAGCCAATGATAAAAGGGATTGTGCGTTCAGGGCTGGAGAGATATAGCAGAAAAAAGATCCATTTGGTGGATGCTCTGAGAGGAGGCCCAGTCTCGGTAAAGGGACATCCTACCACAAATGTATGCATGTTGTCAGTAGCTTTTCTATTTTTTTTTTTTTTTTTTTTTATATATTCATTACAGTAGTAATAAGTGAACTCAAATGGAAAAATTGTTTTTTAAAGATATCTATAAAATTATTTACCGATATTGTCTTATCTAATTATGACAAAGTGAAAATAAAATGTTCTACTATATAGGCTTATTTAATTTTTATTTTATAAATATGTAATAGGATTTTCATGTTGTTAGAAGTCATGAGTATTACTACAGCAGATTTAAACTGGTTTCATGGCCTTACCATAGATTTACAGTATGTCGCAAGCCAGGATACTAACACATATTAATAAGGTTTTGCAGGAAAAAAAGCATTTATCCTCCACGAACCAAGTACCATAGGAGAACAGTCAACAGTCATCATTAACACATAAACATAAATAAAATATACAACAAAATAAAATAAAATAAAGGAAATAATAGCTTTAGAAATAGATGAATATCAATATTATAAATGTACGTAGAAAAAAATAGAACCATAAAACAGAGATAAAGATAAAGAGAGACAGAAAGAGAAAAAAAGAGACAGAAAAACAGAAGGGGCTCAACCTAGCAAGGGTATTGCATCAGACACTTGGGGAAGCGTTTCTGCCACTAAGTTGAGAAACACAGTCAACGAGAGTAATATGGTGACCCCTGCAACAAAACCAATGTTTCGTGTTAGTAGGGCCTTTTTTCAATATGTCTAAAGATCCACCAAAGAAATGATTTAAATAGTATATGTTAATTAATTAGGCAACCCATGGGAACAGGTAGTGGGTAAGAAAGATATTATTAGCAAACTTTATCCATGTTCATCCTATAAACTTGGAAAAAAATATAAAAAAAATATAATCTTAATCCAATTATAAATAAAATAGAGTAATAAAGGTACAGAATTACAAAGCCAGGCAAGTTCATTATAATTTTTTTTTAATTGACAGTTTTGATACTAGATATAATACGAGATAAAAATATTTCTTCCAAAAATACCTAAAGTGCACTTGATTTCACTGTTTTTAGAAGTAATTCTTTTAACTCACGATAATATAGTACTAAAACTGCCAATTATTAAAAAAGATAAAAGTTAGAAATTGGAAAATGGAGATGCCTGATTTTGAAGTTATATGCATACATTAAAAAGTGCTTTTTGCACCCCATTTGTAATTTTATCAAATCTGAAAATTTATGTTATTAAAATAGGCTAACAATATTACTTAAAATGACAAAACAAAAACAAATTATTACATAAGAATATAACATTTTATTAATAATCCAATAACTCGGTGGGTCAGTTCACTTCCTGAAGAGTTGGTTAGTGTGTCTCACAACAAATTGATAAATGTTGTTTTAAGCAGGGGCAGATTCAGCACAAAATTTGGGGGGGAGGGTCATGAGTCCCCTGTCTTATATTCACGTGGCTGACAGCACTGTTAATAAGGACAACAATCTAAAAGTGTTATGTTTAGGGCATAGTAACTATTTAACTGCATTATTCGCTTAAGAATACAAAAAAAAAAAAAATGAAAAGCCAAAATATTTTTTTGGGGGGGGGGGGTCATGACCTCTATGACTCTAATTTTTGTTTTTATCTTTATTGAATGTAATGACTAAAGATTTGATGACAAAATTATAGATTAAAAATGATAAAATAATTATGTTTGATTATTTACTTCATGTGACAAAGAGTTGGACAAATGGTATTTTGAAAATTGAATAATACATAATGTAGTAATATTTTATTTGTGGAAGATGAATAACTTATTTATTCATTTTTCTGTGATTTATTCATTATTCTAATTTTAGTTAATTGTTTAAATAAAAATTTAAGTATTATAAAATGTACAGCAATCAATAACATTAATACCATTTGAATAAATTTGCTTTGGAAACACACATACACACTCATATATACATATTTATATTATTAGGGTTCTCGAGATTCAGATGATAAAGTAACAACTATATTATGGCGACATTTCGAGGCTATATTGTTCTCATACTCATGCCCTACAGTAAACAAACAGTTTACAATAAAATTATATAAGTTACATAGATAAAATTATTAAGAATAAAGTTAACAATAATATAATATATAAAATAAAAAGGTTTGGAATACATAACTTTCTATTTATAAAATAAGTATAGAGGTATGTGAGTATACTAGTGTTACAAAAACCATATAGAAGTACAAAAGGGAGGATTTAGTACCGAATTTGAGGGGCAGTCACCCCCCACCCCTGGCCTCACACTCACTTGTTGCTTTTTGTCTGGTAGCGCTTTTGCTTTCAAATTTATTTGAAGATTATGTGCTTACATGAGGTGGGGCTACAATCTAAACAACCAGAAGTGTTAGATTTATGGTTTAGTAGCTATGTAATCACATTATTCCTTTAAAAATACAAAAAAAGATATTTTGGGGGCCTGACCACTGTGAATGCCCTTGAATCCACCCCAGGACGAATAGAGACTGACTAACTATAACTTTTAGAGTACTAGTTTATCACTGTACATCTATGTGGTTTACGTAGCATTATTCATCAGTAACATTGTAAGTATGTTCACACACCTCCATAATTTGAATTATATACAGTTATATATTACAAAACTTTATATTTTATACAGGGTGTCCCAGGATTTAGCTGAAAAACTGTGGGAGTTTAATCTACATATGGAAATAAGAAAAAAATCTTATATTCAGTTCACACATAAATGATTTATCAGAAAGTTATATACAAATGATGAAACATAAATATGAAAAATCAAACGTGTTTAAGTAATGGGAGTATTCATAGCATGTGTTTTAGCTTTAAACGATTCAGTAATGCATTTTAAAATGTTGTCAATGCATATCAATACAAGGGTCACATCAATCTACTACAGAACTCGTTTAAATTCATATTTCCTGGTAATTTTGTAAAATAAATAAATTCTTTATTTATTTGTTCTGGGACAAGTGTCCCTTAAGAACAAATTTAAATAATATACAAAGGGGGCTTTAGAACCTTAAAGTTTAAATAAACAAATTAAAATGATACTAAATTACTACAAATAATTAGGGAACCTCTAGTTTAAAAAGAGAAAATAAAATAAACATTAAATATTCGCTCAGGTGAAAGAAACTAGTTTTCACATCTAATAATATTTACATAATCTAATAATATATATAAAGTGACTAAATTATTTATTTATTGTTTTAAATCTTTAGGCGAAGTCACTTCTGCACTACAAGTGCACTTTAGGCAAAGTTCTCCACAAGTAAAAATCAAGGCATTAGAACAGATGATCTCTGAGCCTCAACCCTCTGAAATGTATTCCTGAATCGTTTAAGGCTAAAACACATGGCATAAATACACATATAACATAAACATGTTTTATTTTTCATATGTTATGTTTCAGAATTTGTTTATAACTTTCTAATGAAGCATTTAAGTGCAAATTGTATATAAGATTTTTTCTTATTTTCATCTATAGATTATACCTCCAAAGTTTGTGGGCTAAATCCAGGGGCACCCTGTATGTTATATTATAGTTAACTTTATTCTTAATAATTTTACCCATGTAACTAATATTATTTATATGTAACTTAAATAATCTAACCGGTTTGTTCACTGTAGAGAGAACAATAAACTCTCAACACATTGCCATAACATAGCTGTTACTTTATGTACCTATTAAAACAATATATATATATATATATATATATATATATATATATATATATATATATATATATATACATATATGAGAAAATGAATTTATTCTATAAAGTCTTTTTACAAAATTTCATTAAGTAAATTTATAAAAACAACAAGAAGAAAACTTAGAAAAAGAATATTTTTGATCTTGTGATGATTCGGGACATGATTTAAATGTATTTACTACATTATTAATATATGATGTGTATTTTTAGTATATGATGTGTAGCCACATACCTTTTTGACTGCTTATATCAAAAATAATTCATATTTAATTTAACATAGATGGAGGTAACCACATGTCTCTGCATATAAGGAGTATAACTACATATTATAATTACAATAAGAATAATTATAGTAAATAAACAAAAAATTAAAAATAAGTAACTGAAGGAAAGCATTTGAAAACAAAAACCTGAAATTCAGGGAATCTTGGGTTTAGGTAGTGCTCTTTCTGCCTGAAATGGCATTTATAACTAATCATATGTACCCAAAAGATCAAATGTAACCAATTTAATTTTTACAATTCAGGAGGTAGGAAATTTGGAAGAGCGGCTCCTATTTTGGCAGAGTTTAGCGTGGCCCGACCTCTCTTGAAAATGGCACCTTAAGGGTTTATTTATCCCTTAAGAGCGAACGGTATTCATAATTTGTGATTACATAAGTAAAGCTAATCAAGGCCCTTTTTAACTGAATAAGACGCGATGGGAGTTCAATAATATCACAGTCAAATAAGCTCTTGAAATAGGCCATGCCCAGGAGCTGCTGTTCCAAATATCTTATTAATTATATTCGTGAATATCCATGAGACTATGAACGTTTTAATCATTGATAGCAGTGAATAAAAGCACAAAAAGTCAATGATAACAATGAGAATTATTTCTTCTTCACGTCTCTTAAAATCCGTAAAGCAACAGATTTGTATAATTTTTTTTAAATTAAAGCTGATACACTGTTATTTATATTAAATAATATCATTTGAAAGAATTTTAAGGCCAACTAACTTAGATATTTCTGGATATCTAAAAACCCTAAAAATTGGGAAAGTAGGTTACTAATACTTTAAATTGCTAAGAATAGTGGTCAAACATTCGCACACTAAACAAATTTTTATATAATTTATTTTTGAAGAGAAAAGATTTGGCTCCGCCGGGAATCGAACCCGGGTCTTCCGCGTGACATGCGCGGTATGCTATCCATTACACCACGGATTCGCTTCCAAACGGTGCCAAATCCTTCCTCTTCACTGACACCTCTCCCACGATCTCGCAAGTTTTGCGAGTATTTACGGGAGATGGACCATTTTTGTCCAATTTTTTGGGCATCTTCTTGACGTTCGTCCATTTTTTAAATTATTTTATATTAATTTAACCATCATTGTGGGTGACCACCTATTTTTTAAATTATTTTAAATAATTTATTTTTGAAGAGAAAAGATTTGGCTCCGCCGGGAATCGAACCCGGGTCTTCCGCGTGACATGCGCGGTATGCTATCCATTACACCACGGATTCGCTTCCAAACGGTGCCAAATCCTTCCTCTTCACTGACACCTCTCCCACGATCTCGCAAGTTTTGCGAGTATTTACGGGAGATGGACCATTTTTGTCCAATTTTTTGGGCATCTTCTTGACGTTCGTCCATTTTTTAAATTATTTTATATTAATTTAACCATCATTGTGGGTGACCACCTATTTTTTAAATTATTTTAAATAATTTATTTTTGAAGAGAAAAGATTTGGCTCCGCCGGGAATCGAACCCGGGTCTTCCGCGTGACATGCGCGGTATGCTATCCATTACACCACGGAGTCGCTTCCAAACAGTGCCAAATCCTTCTTCTTCACTGACACCTTTCCCACGATCTGGCAAGTTTTGCGAGTATTTACGGGAGGTGACAATCCCACTATGATGGTTAAATTAATATATAATAATTTAAAAAATTGACGAACGTCAAGAAGATGCCCAAAAAATTGTCCATCTCCCGTAAATACTCGCAAAACTTGCGAGATCGTGGGAGAGGTGTCAGTGAAGAGGAAGGATTTGGCCCCGTTTGGAAGCGACTCCGTGGTGTAATGGATAGCATACCGCGCATGTCACGCGGAAGACCCGGGTTCGATTCCCGGCGGAGCCAAATCTTTTCTCTTCAAAAATAAATTATTTAAAATAATTTAAAAAATAGGTGGTCACCCACAATGATGGTTAAATTAATATAAACAAATTTTTAGTTACTAAATTTAAACCAAATACTGATCCCCTTTAAATTAAGATATTGACATTTTATTGATACAAGGTAAATCCAAAAGCACATGATCCATGAGGTAATTAGAAAACAACAAATATTGGTTATTCTTTATTCAATGTCAAAGTTCTGACCCATATTGAAGCTCAAAACATTGACATCATCCACACTTTATAAAAAAAAAAACAACTCAAGAAGGTGAAATCACAGTAGGAGAATGAAAAATGAAATAGAATTAATTATGTTAATATAAACTTTCCTTTCTGTGTCGCCATATTTATGTCAGTAATTTTATTGGTTCAAATTACTTTAATAAATTAGTAATTCCCTGAATTCATAATTTATTAATTATTTTTTCTATATTCATATTAATTGATAAAAAATAATACTCATTTGTACATATTTTAATTGTTATTTTATTGTTTCATAAAATATTATGGTGTTGATTTATATTTAGTTAATGTAATAATAAAAACACACATATGCACGCATATATATACATAAATTTATTTAATTTTGTGTGCGTAACCACTTTTTATAATTTAATATTAAATTTAATTATTTCATTTTTAAAGATAAAAGATTGGCCTCGGTCGGTAATTGAGCCTGTGTCGGGCATGTTATGTGGGAAACCCAGACTCAACACCCAACCAAGGCCAGTTTTTCTCTGGGGAAAATCGGGTTCGGGGATTATACATTATATTATATATATTATTAAAGATAATGTATTTTATATATTAAATATTTTATAATATATTCTTATATATTAAAGATGTATTTTAATTGATTATTTTTGATGATATGCATAAATGACAAAATGAAAGATGCAGGGATCAAAAGGAGGTTGGGGTAGATCCCTGAAACATTAAATGTAAAATTTATGATTCTAATAAACACTAACAAGCTCACAGTGATTAATATTTTTCAAAAAATCACATAATATTTATTATATTTGCTTTTTGATTTAAAAAACATGCTTGATTTATACATAAAAATTTAAATTGATCATTGATGTTCATTGATTTGTTTAAAAATAATGATCACTTACTGAGTGATACGGTATTACATCAATAATAATGATAAAAAAAATATATTAAACAGAAAATAAAAATCACCTTTTAGAAAATACATTTTAATAATATATTTAGGCGTTTCCTTTACTTTTTTAACTATTCTATTCCACGAAGGCAGTTTTTAATTTTATATATTTTTTGTAAGTCGAAATTTCTAATGAATTTCGGAAAAATCGATGTTCAATTGCTTAAAGTTGATAACAATATTATTTACATACTACTGCTGACCCTTAATATATCATGTAGAATATTTTTTTAAAAATATATTTCTGAATTAAAAAAGTATTAATTGAAAATTATTATTTTTTTTATATTAAATATTTATTAAAAAATAACGATCGAAAAATATACGTTACTATAACTAATATTAACAGTTTTCCAACCTGGGAGGGGGGAAAAGAAGATGGTATATTTCCTCATGAGTAGCTCTCCTCCCACTTACCAAGTATGCTATTGACATTAATACTTCACTATTGATCTAAGATCAACTTGATTTCATTTTTAACATGATAGCCTTGTTATAATTTATTTTAAAGGTTTACAAGAATCAAAATAATATGAAATACATAGAGGACATGTAATAAAATTTATAAAATAATTATTGAAAAAGTTACATAGTAGTTCATTGTTGGTTAAAGATTAGTTAAAATATCTGTAATCAGTTACTATCCCCAATCAAAACCTGTTTTTTATTTTAAAGATTATTTATTATGAATCCTTGGAGTCAAAATAAGTGTAATATCCTCCAGACTTTCACACACCCACACTAATTAGGCTCCCACATATTCATTAGGCTCTAAATTTTTGGATATAACAAAAAAAAAAATAAAAATAAAAATCATTCCTCCTCATACTAAATTCAAATGATCAAAAGTTTTGAAAACTTGAATATCCCCCTTTGCACCAAGTATCAACAAATTTCACCCCCTTTGGTGCCGTTATGAGTGCCTACCTATTAAAGGCACTGCATCTGATGTGGTAGGCATCGATTCTGCTACAAGATTCAAAAAGACTGTCAGCGACAAAAGTATAGTCACACCTGTAAAATTCCCCGTTTCTATTCAAAGTGGGATTTTTTAAATAAAATTCTTTGTTAAAATAACTAAAAGGAGAGCATATAACTTCTTTAACCTCTATCTGAGCGTTAGCTTTTTTTAAGTCTTTACAATAAAAAATTAATTTTTGAAGATTCAACCACATGGATCAACAGTGTTGATTCAATATTTGGGAACCCATGGATAGAATAAGATATCTATTCTATCATATGGGTAGATACAGTAAATTTAGAAGCAGGTCTTGGCATATGTAAAATATGTAGTAGGTATTGGGTATGTTATTAGAGACATTGGAACCACTAACTACACAAAAACATAATTAGATGGGATAAATATATCAGTTTTTGTTATCCATTCATCAAAAAAAGAAAAATAATGTTAAAGGTTTAGAAGCAAATTATCTTAGCAAGAATTTCTGGAAATCAGGAGTGATAGATTACTTGTTATCCTGCAAAACGGCAGCCATCACAAAGAAAATCATGAGAGAATCTATATCAGCTGTTTCGAAGTTCCTGTATATTTTAAGATACATAACATTTAAAAATAATTTTTAGTTTTAATATGTTAGTTAACATAATTAGTTATGCTAAATAAAAATGACTAATAAGTTACCACACTTTCAGTTGGCATGATTTTAAACACTTTCAATGGATGGTTCACTTACATCCCTTCCAATTTAATTTTATGTTTTTATAATGGCATGTTTGTAAATATATTATTTATTTTGACTGGAACAAACTTACTTCCCTCAATCATATTTCAATTTTTCTTATAACGACTCTATTAATTTAATTAACCCTGCCATTTTTTAAAATTATTTTTCAGTGTAAACAAATCGTTTGTATGTAATGTAGGTAATAAATCAAGTTGGGCCATCTAGACCTAACATGACTGTTTCTCTAGACTTGTTTAGATTTATTGACAAATAGTAAAGTATATCTATACTATAAATGACAAAATATGTTACAAGTATGAAAAGAAATTAAAGTGAAGAACTGAAGCAAACTCAATGAACTTGTTCAATTATAATAACTAAGTTTGAAAATCAGCATTTCACAGGATTCATTCTGACTGGTTATTAGAATAATCATGAAGGAAGATCCATCAATTCAATATAACTTTGATAGATACCTACTTTTTAACTCATCACTTAAAAATTTCATTGCAATAAGCTGTTTATGCATTTTAGTTTGGTTTTATCAACTATGTTCAACAATGTGGTTGATCTGTATAAATCACCATAAACATAATAACTATTTCTATTAAAATAACAATTCATATCCAATTATAAAACTTTATAAAATAATCCTTTAAAATATTACTATTCATGCATAACCTCATACACCTGGTGATTTTAGTAAATTAACATCATCATCATTATTGTTGACTAAATTACATTAATTTTCATTTACTGTCCAAAACTGTAAACCTTACTTCAGTGAAAAGGTATTAATACTTATTATGAATTTCCATGCTCTCTACTTTTGATTGAAGATTATTTATTCTATGAGCAAGCATTTGTCAATACCAAAAGGTATATTTGTTTTGTTTTTTTATTATACAAGACAGTAGTAATATAATTTAAATAATTTTCATACTCACTCTTTAACCTGAAAATGATTTAAAACTGAAGGGAAAAACATATAGTGATTTATTACTTATAAACATACCTATCTTATAAATATACACACAAACATACCTTAAATTGATACAATTCAACCTGGACTTCACATTTTTCATTCAATAAGTACCAACTGTAACAAGAACTTTTTTTTTCTATGATAGATCTATTTTATGATCCATAACTAGTCCTGATAAACCACTAATAGATTGCTGAGAGGACCAGTTAACAGATATGATCCTAAAATATAATCTGATACTACATCTTTACAATTAAAAGAATTGTTCTTGCCTGATTTTGCCAAAATATTAAAATAGTTATAAAAGTTGTTAAAGATTATTCTACATTTATATTTATATAGCAATATTAGGTATTTATTAAGATAATAAAGTATATAATTATCTTAAATACAGTAAACCCTCATTATTACCAACTCGGATATAACAAACACCTCGGTATAGCGAACCAAAATACTATCCCCCCAAAATTACCATTGTTTTACTGCTGAACCCCTCGTTATAGCGAAATTCCTCGGCTAGTGCGAACTACGAACTAAATTTGATGCCTGAGAATTATTATATTCTGTTATAACGAACTGCTAGAATTGTTATTAATTATTTTTTAATGTATTATGTAGGATGAACGCGGGAAGACGAAATAGTATCAGATTTTGGAATTGAGGTGTTTTTTACTCTTAACTAATCCGATTTCCTTTTGCTCTCTCTCGCTCTCTCTCTCTCTCTCTCTCTGATTCCATTGACTTTTTTCTCAAAACTAGCTCAGTTCTGTTTCGACCTCTGTATTATTCGAATCAGTGTTCTGTAGTCGTTTATAGTGTTTGTTTTTTAATACACAATGAGTTCGTTGGTAAACGTGTGTCACAAACGTAAATCCTTATCAATCGAGGAAAAATTGAAATTCTCCAGGATATTGAATTGGGAATTCCAAGTAAGACATCATCACAGAAAAATATGGAATTCCGAAATCAACATTGTCAACCATCATAAAAAACAAAGATAAAATAGATTCAACTGCAGTCCAAGGATTAACTTCAGCATCAAATAAACCACTGCTCTCTATATTTGGAAAAAAATTAATAAATTGCTTTAAACAAATGAGATCTCAAATACCAATCTCAGACCCCCTTATTAAAGCTAAGGCTAAAGAACTCTCAAGTGAACTTGGCAGGTAAATTAATGAATCTCATTGTTTAATTAATATTTAGTTTATCTAAAAATAAATTACATACATGCATTTTAATTTAACTAGTTCTAATGAATGAATTTCCTTCTAAATATGATCAAATTAGTGTGGTCATTGGCTAAAAAAAATATTTAAAAAAAAAAGCATCCTTGGTTATAACGAATCTCGTTATAGCGAACTATGAATATCGAACCCCCTACCAGTTATAGCGGTTTACTGTATATAATTTAAGATAATAAAGTAAGTTTATATTTAAAAAAAACTTAATTAAACCTCTTTTACGGAATTGATAATTGAATGATATTAATAAATGTGAAAATAACAAACTTAAAGAAAACGAACAACAGGCAATAAAATGCTTCATAATTAGCAGTTAGCAAATGGCACATGGAAAATTTATCATAATTGTGTTTATATAAAACAAACAATTTTTAAGTCATTGTGAATGTTGAAATGAAACATGATTCAATAATTATAGATTTGGATAAGTTATAATTTGTTTACTAGTTTATTAGAACATCAGATTATTAATTATTAGATGAATAATTCATTCATAATTTTTATTGATAAATTTTGAAGATAAAGCTGTTTACATCAGTTTCATTGGGAAAAACAAGAAAAACAAATATTTTAATAACCATAATAATTTTATGCTGTATAAGAAAAAAATGCATAAATATTCCATTCAGTAATTCCATAAGTACAGAAAAAAAAACACCAGAAATTTTATACAAAATTTCCTACGAAAATGTTACTTTGTTTATTTCCCATTCCTTTTGCTTAATCGTGGGTTTCGCGATTTTTGGACTAATAGTTGTTTTTCGATAGTCATAAAAGGCAACTAAAAAGAGGCGCAGCGTGGGGCCAGGAACCCTAACTGTGGAAATTTCAGCTAAAGAACCTCAAATAAGACTCGGATCTGGATTGGAAACTGGCCAATGACACGGCATGGAAAGGACTAAGCGATTGACAATAGCGACTTGGAATGTTCGCAGCCTTCTGCAGGCGAGAAAGGTTCACATTTTGGAAGATTGCTTATTATTATTTTTTATTATTATATTGGCACAACTCGTTGACGAGTCCTGGCTTCCTCCACCAGCTTCCTCCTGTTCTGTGCCGCTGTCATCCAGCTCCTGACTCCCAGGATATCTCTAGCGTCTCCCGCCACACCATCAGACCACCTGAGTTTCGGTCTCCCCCCTCTTCTAGTGCAATGGAGGGGTTCAGTTAATAACTTTGTAGGGATTGCCTACTAGTGCTTGCCCTTGAGGATGTTATAACTTCATGTTATAACAACATCTAGCATTTGCTGAAGACGTTATAACAGGAAGGTCAGTTAATGCATTGCTAGGAGCATTTGAAGAGAGCGAAGAAGCAGCAAGGAAAACTGGACTGTTCATAAATAAGGAAAAGACGAAATATATGGTAACCACCAAAGGGAAAACAGAGAGTAGATATATTGAAGGGGATGGATATCGCTTCGAGAGGGTACCCAAATTTAAGAATCTGGGTGCGGTCATAACAGAAGATAATAAAATGCTAGAAGAAATCAAAGAGAGAATAACAGCTGGAAACAGATGCTACTGGTCGCTGATGAAAATCTTCTGTAGTCAAGATATACCCAGAGATCTAAAAGTTAGTCTATAGGACGATTCTGCAACCAGTGTTATCGCACAGTAGTGAATCCTGGACCCTTCCTATAAGTGGGAAAAGACTACTTAACACTTGAGAAAGGAAAATTCTCCGAAAAATCTATTGCCCGACTAAAGAAGGCAACCACTGGCTAATGAAAACCAATGAAGAGTTAAAGAACTTGTATGAGGGACCAGACATAGTTACCACCATAAAGAAGGGAAGGATAAGATGGCTAGGCCATGTACAGAGGATGAGCAACGAGCGCCTTCCAAAAATGGAAGGGAGTGTGGGTGGAAGAAGGGAGAGAGGTAGGCCGAGACTGCGTTGGCTGCAGGACGTAGAAGATGATTTTTGCACACTCGGTCTTGTTTATTGGAGAAGGGCAGCCAAGGACAGGTCTGAGTGGAGAAGAGTAGTGGAGGAGGCCAAGGTCCTGCAAGGACCATAGCACCATTAGATGACGATGATGAGTTGTTTTTTAATAGAAATCTCCAATAGAGTTGAAAAAAATCTGGTGCGTGCGCGCAACACACAACTTTCACTTACCAACTTACTTAGATAAGAAATTGACGTGTTTTGTTAAATATCATTTCCCAAAGTCACACATTTTTCTTCATTCATATCTTATTTTTATTAATCGTTAAAGCCGATTTTGAGTAAATAAAAAAACCCGTGAAAATGATACAAAATTTATTAAGTAAAGTCCCCCCTTCGGTTGATCAATTTTGATGAAATGTTGGCTATAACATATTTGGCATATACATACATCAAATACCCAGTTTGGTCACAATCGTGAAAGCCGTTTTTGAGTAAATAAAAAAAGCACGTAAAAATGATACAAAATTTATTAAGTAAAGTGCCCCCTGCGGTTGATCAATTTTGATGAAATTTTTACAGACATATCTCGGGCATATAAATAGATCAAATACTAAGTTTAATCAAAATCGTTAGAGCCGTTTTTGAGAAAATAAAAAAAAACACGTGAAAATGTTACAAAATTTATTAAGTAAAGTCCCCCCTCCAGTTAATCAATTTTGATGAAATTTTTACAGTCATATCTCGGGCATATAAATAGATAAAATACTCAGTTTAATCAAAATCGTTAGAGCCGTTTTTGAGAAAATCGAAAAAAACCTAAAAAGTTATTAAGTAAAGTACCCCCTCCCTTTAAGTAATTTTGATTAAATTTATGCTGTCACATCGCGGGCACATACCTACACTAAATACCCAATTTCAGGATCGCACGGATTATAGTTTTTGAGCTAGTCTGTTCACACACACACACACACACACACAGACACACACACACACAGACCATTTCGTGGGACTTGGTCATTTCGACTCAGGGGACCCCAAAACGTGTATTTCCGTTGAAAACCGGAAGTCGAATTTTTTCACGATCGCAATACTTCCACTTACTATATATTTCATATATAGGTAAGTGAAAGTAAAAAGAGAGAAAGTTTTGGTTTTTGACTTTCAAAAGAGCACTAAATATTAATTAAGACTATCTATCTAGTTTTTAATAATAATAATAATTGCTTAATAATATTGAGCTTTAAGCAATTTTTGTTGATTAAAAAATGCAGTAAAATTTTCATGAGATTATAACCTGTAAACTAGTTGAATCAACATACAGTTTTACTGGAAAAACTGGAGACATCAATAAACTTTATAATGATTTAAAGTATCTTTTTAATTTCAAACTAATAAAAACAAACAAAATCTGGGGGTAAGGCATAGTTTTTAAAATAATATTTTTAAAAACTTGTCTGCAATATCTAATATATACTCCACATTTGACATTTAAATTAATCGCTATTTCTAATTTGCCTGATACAAGTTTTTCTAATTTCTAAAACAAAAAGACTTTTAGGATAAAAAAAAAATTAGTAAAAATTAAAAAATAAATATAAATAAATCAAAATATATAAACAGACTCTGTAACTTTAAAAAGTAGATATATTTGTTTTAAAATAATAATAAATTGTTTTATCCAAGAATTAATGCTTATCACACTTTCTATTGTGAAAAACACATTATTACACTGTAACAATAAAATTCAGGTACATCTAAAAACCTAACAATTGTTTTCTTTGATTAAAAGAATTAATATACATAAAATCTAGGACGAAAATTTGGTTAGCTTATAATAATTTTAATTGATTTATAACATTTTTTCAAATTTCACGTATAATTTTTTGTATCCTAAAATTTTATTCTTTTAAGGGAGGCAAATGTGCAATAGCGAGTAATTTAAATATTAAATTTTGAGTTTAAAATATGAAACTGCAGAAAATATTTACCACCATTCTTTATTTGTTTTTCCATGAAACTTCCATAAATTAGAAAAATATTAAATAACATTTTAAAGCTTGTTGATAAAACTAGTTTTTCCAGTTATAAAAACTATATGTTGATTTATGACTTAAGAATTTACGATGTGAAAATTTGCCTGCATTTAAAAAACAAAAATGCTTTATGCCCAATATTATTAGAAATTTAATATCATTTTTTTTTTTACAAAGTAGATTGCATGTATTAATGAAAATTTATAGCTCTTTTGAATGGTGAAAACCGAAATGGTAGGAAATTCGATAGAGAATTCTTTTGTCTGTACTTACCCAGAACACCCTGTATAAGTATAGATATTATAAGTTACTATAGATATATGTTAAAATCCTACGATTCAAATTTATGAATGACAAATACCATAGTGAAGGAGGAAATTATAAATACACACAAGACAAAGGCGTAAGGGAAAAAATACAAATGCATATTAGAAACCCCCATTTCAGCTGACCTCTCAAAAATAGATACTGTAGTTGACATTATAATGTGCAGCAAGAAAGCATCCACTTGACCATCCATTCAAATGACCAGCAACTCTATCATTGGGGAAAAACAGTTGAAAAAGATTATTAAGGAGATAAATCCTGAAAAAGGAAAGATGATGAAAATCAAGAGGATGCTGTGGCAGAAATATAGATAATGAGATAGTTGGTAGATAGATAGATAGATAGTAATCGATATAACCATCTGACAGGTTAACAATTTTAAGTATTAAGAATGGCGAATTGTAGCGGCTTGAGGATTCAAGAGCTGACGGTTAGGCAGGCACGTCCACAACAATCCTGCAGAGTGGGGAAGACGTAGACTATGTAAGAGGGTGCAGAGCTCAGTATAGCAGAGTTCGCTCGCAGCAGCCATTGTGCTGCCACCTCCTCTCTCGTCTCTCCTTCTACTTTCTAGATTTGTAAATATTTTTTATTCACATTAAATTCTTCTGCTTCATTCATTCTTTTCCTCTTTCTCACCTTTTCTGAAACCCTGTGGTAAAGGTGAAGACTGCTTCTTTCCACATCTGACACACTGTGATAAGTGTACGGAGTCCTTTTTTCTGCGTTTAAACACACCATGTTAAGTATGTGGGCTCCTACCTCTTCCTAACTACTAACTCCTCTGCTAACCATTAACTTCGTCAAATCTCTGGGATAAGTGAGCGGTCTCTTAGCGGCTCAGGATCCCGCTCTTAAACCTTTCACCACCCGAATATCCGATTATCATTGCCTTCCAATAAAGGTCTGGTCACACATAACCGCACCACAGCACGGGCGTTTATCGGATCTGATTCAAAATCAAAGAATAAATATTAACGGGTCGGTTGACCCGGTGTCAGGCAAGTGTGACCCGTTACTATCTATTCTAAGTAAATGAATCAGATACACGCTCATGCAACCCTTTACCAATTGAGATGCGCCACCAAGAGTGATGAGCTTTGAATAGTCATAAGGAAGACGAAGACCAAATGGAAATAATTCTGTATAGAGAAGTCAAAGCAGCTATGAGATAAACAATGATGCAAGAAACAGGGTGAATATGGCAGTGAAGGAGTTGAAGAGGAAAGCATGGGATGAATGCATTTGATTGCTTGACAATGCTCAAAGAGGAAAAATCAACTTTTCTGATGAAAAATTAAGACTCTCAGAGGTGATAAGCCAAAATATACAGGGTGCGCCAGAGAAACTTACTTATTTGAAAAAAATCCCAAGCGGTGAGTTGGACGGGTAGAGCGGTGGTAGGTGGCCCATCTGGCGGGGAAATTCCCCAAGTTTGTTTCCCCGTCCAGTCATCATGCTCTGGTCTAGAGAGCAGGGGGCGTTCGCCGTCGAGAGCTACTTGTGTAACAACAAACAAAACATGCGTTATTGGAGTGGTGAAAATCCGCGTGAACTTCACCAGAAGCCCCTTCATTGTGGATGAGTTACTGTCTGGTGTGCTATATCGGTAATGGGAATAATTGGTCCGTATTTTTTGGAAGAAAACGAACGTGCAGTTACCGTGACTGCACCTCGTTATAGGAACACGATAGAGGATTTTTTCTTCCAAGCCTCCAAGAAATGAACATTAGGGAAGTGTGGTTTCAACAAGAGCCACAGCACACACAGCACGAGGCTCAATGGATTTTTTGCGACAACATTTCCCCGACCGCCTCATCTCTCTCAGAGGCGATCTCCCATGGCCGGCATGTTCTCCAGATTTGGCTCCCTGTGATTTTTTTTTTTTTTATGGGGTTATTTGAAATCCCTGGTTTATGTCGATCGACCACGGACCATAGCTCATCTCAAGAATAACATTCGCGATGCCATTGCCAACATACCGATTGATATGCTGCGAAGAGTGGAGACGAACTTCAGAAATCGACTTAATCAGTGTTTGCACAATGGGGGTCGCCATTTAACGGATGTGATTTTCAAGACTGCATGAAAAAAAACTTGGAACTTTGTATTCTAAAATAAAAAAAGAATTAAAACAATAACTGAAGTATTTTTATTTTTATTGACCTTTCAAATAAGTAAGTTTCTCTGGCGCACCCTGTATAAGAAATATAAAAAATGTGAGAGAAAGGGTTGTGTCAGAGGAGGAAGAGGTGCTGGAAATCAAGCATAGGTACTTCACAAGACAGTTGAAGGGCATTTCAGAAGAAAGAGATCATCCAAACATGGACCCGTCGGAAAATGAAGGAAATGACCCAATTAAAGAGGAGGAGCTTGAGAAGGCTATGCAAAAAATAAGGCTGGGATAGGAGAATAGCAGCTTTTCGAAACCTTTTCCAGATAGTTTGGGAAGACAAAAGGATTCCATAGGAATGGGAATACAACGTAGTAATCCACATTCACAAGAAAATAAGTCAAAGCGATTGCTCCAATCACAGACCTATTTGCCTTTCACCTGTGCTTTATACAGTTTACATCAACATTCTGGAGGGGAAGTTGAGACCACTGAGTCAGAACTACAGTATGAGCAAAGTTCTTCCAGGCCCAACAGACAAACTCAAGAGCATATCTTCACCTCCTTGAGAAATGTTACAGAGAAGTCCGGGGAATGAGACCCTAACCTTTATCTGGCATTCTTAAATCTGAAGGCAGCATTCGATTTCATGTCTCTGAAAGAAATTCGGAATTCCTTGAAAGCAAAAAAAATTTCCCCTAAAGCTTTAAAGGCAATAAAATCAACTTGGCAATTAAAAAAACTGGAGCGAAATGATGTTGTGCACCTTGATGGTCAGGAATCAAATGTGTTTAGACAAAAGAAGGGAGTGAAACAAGGTGACTCTCTGATATATATGGACGAGATTGCCTCCATTTGAAAATGATGAACAGCCTGAATACACTTGAGACAATGGAACTTAAATCTGGTAGTTGTTCAGTTCCATTTATTTACAGATGACGTTATGCTGGTAGCTGAGCGATTTCAACAGATGGTAACAGAGCGGAATGAAGATGAAGAGCAAAGGAATTGTTATTAATACCCAGAAAAGCAAAAGATCTTCAAGAAAGCAGAGCTCAAGAGGAAGTCCACATTGTTTGTAGTGAAGAGGAGATTGAGGTGGTAATTGAATCACATACCTTGGCACATTGGTCAACAGATCTAGAAAAATTAATTCAGAAATCTCAAAGGCAAATCCCATGTACTATCAAATCAGTAATCCTGTCATCGGGAGAAGAGAGATAGGACAAGATGTTAAGCTTCAGCTTTTCAAATCTGTTTTCATATCGGTCCTTCTCTATGCAGTGGAGTGCTGGATCCTGAATGAAAGGATGCAGTGCCCTATTACTGAAAAGAAATTCCTCAGGAGAATCGCGAGGAAGACAAAAAGAGATTGTGTCCAAAATGAATGAATAAGGTAAGAGTTAATATATGTTTGATGATGGAAACCCTTGAGAGAAGACGACTTAGGTGGTATGGGATGGGGAGGATGGGGGAGGAAGAAGTAGAGGGAAGACAATAAAAGCAATGAGGTTTCTTGTGAGGGAAAGAGATGCATGGCACAAATCCCAATGCTGAAAGAAAAAAGTGTGGAGAAAAAGAGGAAGTTGGCAAAGTGAAGAAGTTACTTATAAGAGGCAATCAAATGTCATGCAATTATCAAATTCTGTAAAGAGCCTCATAGCATGTACAGAATTGGAAATGTATGCTGTACTAGGGCAACTCTATACCAGCAATTCTTTCAGATTTCCTAAACTAATGGAATAGGCCTGATTCCGGCTTTGGAGACTAAGTGGAAAGGTCTGTCTCCGAATTGGTCCAAATAGATGAAGTTTAATTTGGTTTCTTAATTCAAGCTTAATTGAGTGTTAGACATCGATATTTGATGTTCATATTGCATCCCAATTAGATAGACAGCACTTTAGAAACTACAATCCTACAAAGTAAAACCCCAAAATAAATTCCATCAGCTTATATCTGTGAAATAATCTCAATTCACTGAAATTCCATTAATTAAATTTTTCACAAGTGAAAAATATCTAAAGATTAACTAATAAGCATATAAAATTATGTTATTTTTTTTTTTTAATTTGAAAATGACCAAAAAAATACAGCAAAGTAAATCTTATTTGTCAAATATCAACGATTCACTCATTGAATTTGTAGTTAAATCAAATTATCTTAGCAATTAAGTCCAGGTCAAAGAGGTATCTTTTGTATGACTAAAATGACTCAACATTAATAAAATCTTCAACTAATCATTGCATAGGAAAAATATGGTTAATATTATTTAAGAGGAATAAAAGTTAAATAACATAGGTATTATATCAACAGATTAATAATTTAAAAAACAAGCCTTCAGACTGCCTTAAATATTCTTTACCTTAAGAAGAGTAAGGAATTTACTGTCAATATTTTTATAAATGTCAAAATACCTAACGTCAGTTTCTCTCCTGAATCAGGGGGAAGTGTAAATCCTAGTAAGGCCATGGATGATATTAGAACGCAGGGCACAATTAGGTTGAAGAAATAATACAAAGTTCGTCTCCTTATCTGTATTGTAAAAGTTACATCCACATAAGGCTCTGGACAGCATGCATAAGTTATTGTATTTTTTGTTCCTGGCATTCCTAAAAAATATGAAAAACATCTATTTAATATGATAGTAAAAAGGCACTTATTTTGAAAACATACTTTCCATAGATTAGTTTACAGTTAACTCAAGAGCTAATATTTTAAATATTACATGATTGTTTCGAATAAAATTATAAATAAATTAAAAATAAAATTATAGTTGTTATGTTGTTCAATAAATGAAATGTTGTTATTCATTTATTTTACAAAATCTAAGGGTGAGTCTAAACTTTTGACTGGTATTGTGTACATATATATATTAGGTCCAGAGGTATTCATTTTTAATCGCTTACTTAATATGAATGATTATTTTATTTTTATTATTTCATTTTTATAAATTTAAAATTACGAGTATGTTATTGATGGCAGTTGATCAGATATTATAGGCATCATAGAACAAAAACAGAAGTGATGCATTCCTAGGTTATTGCAATGATCTTGCATCCCAAACTTGTGTGTCATCATACAGTGAGTATGTATGCTCACAATTGTACAGTACAAAGCTAGAAGTAATTAAAAAAAAATGATAATTTAAAATATGAGAAATAATAAAATTTAATATGTCAATGAAAGATAAATCAGATGATAAGACTGTAAATAATAATTTACTATTTATCCACATGTGGAGTATATTGTAAAAGGATAGTTGCCTGGATCTGGTCAAGTCAGCAACATAGGTAACATTAAGGTCATTATGGAACTAACTTAATACATCAGTATGCATCACTCAGGTTCAGTTTTTTGGAATTTGATAAAATCCTAGAAAAGAAGGCTGCCTCCATGGAATTTTTGTAAAACCAAATGATACTGCAGGACTGGAAGTTTATTTTACAACAAAGAGTGATTTTATGGAATTCATATTGATTCTGTAATATAGACCCCATTCCTCAAGGTTTATGAAGCGCTATTAAATTGGTTGAGATGCTAAAAGATAATAGAATTTTCAACTATCAAACCCGAATTTATTTTAGGAACAGAGGTAGCCAGAGTTACACCATAGTGATAGGCAATGAATATATAAGGAGGTGAGAGTTAATCTATGGTAAAGTAGATTGCTTCAACTGCTAGGAGAGAAAATTCCTTAGAAATGTTGGGGAAAATACGTACTGAATCCACTTTTACCTTATACCATTTACCTTAATCCTAGGGTCACTCTCAAAGATTTTAATTAATCATTTTTTAATCTATTATTTATATTGATCATTACATTGGCTCTCAAACATTTGTTTGAGTGTGGCAATTTTCTGTGGCAACCCTAGAGTTACCATACTTTTTAGGAGTTCTCTTCTATCCATTCTGTCATAGGCCTCCTTGAAATCCACAAACAGATGGTGCAGATCGACGTTGAACTCATATGCCTTTTTCAGCATTATTCTCTGAGAGAAAATGTGGTCAATAGTAGATCTGCCAGGCCTAAAACCACTTTGGCACTCTCCAACTACTCTTTCCACCCAAGTGAGCATTCTTTTGTTGATCGCTACAGTTAGAATTTTGTAGACAACAATAAGGAGAGCTATACCCCTATACTTTGTACATAATAATCTGTCACCTTTCTTGTGTATGGGGCAGAGCAGTGCAGTACTCCATTCCTGGGGCATTTTTTCTTTCATCCAGATCATAAACTAATCTGTATATCTCATCCGTAGCTGCTTCTCCTCCAAACTTAAGTAGCTCTGCTGGAACCTGATCTATACCTGGGGCCTTATTATTGTGAAGGGATTGTATTATTTCAGCAATCTCTTCTTTCTCTGATGGGGGTTCTTCATCTGCATTATCTTGCGATTGAACTTGACATGCTTCCAATCCTGATTCAGGATTCGCGTTTGCTTGGGGGTTGAGGAGTTCCTGAAAATGCTCGGCCCATGTATCAAGGACATCTGTCCTATCTCCAACCAGGTTTCCAGCCTTATCTTTACAGAGATTTATACGAGGTTTTTATCCTAATTTGAATTCTCTAATCCCTTTATAAAACTTTCTGGTCTCTTTAGCCGTAAAGTTTTCTTGTATCTCATCCAACCTCTTTTCTTCCCAGCATCTCTTTTTCTTTCGGCACAGTGCTCTGGTTATTTTCCTTTTCTGAGCATACTCTTCTGCTGTTCTCCTCGTTCTTCGATTGAGCATCTTTTTTCTTGCTTCATTCCTTTCTCGGAGAGCCTTTTCACATTCTTTGTCATACCATCCTTTTCTTCTTCCACTAGAGCTATTTCCCAATACTGTCACTGCAGCATTCTTCAGAGTGATCTTGATTTTGTTCCATTTCCCTTCAATCGTATCATCTTCTGAAGTGTTTTCACGAAATTCTTTAGATACGGTTTCTTCAAAAATTCGGGCTACTTCTGGTGCAATCAGTTTTTCAAGATTTATAGGTGGACTCTTGCGGGCTTTTTCATACTTTCGTGTAGCTATTTTCCGTTTATATTTAATCCTAACTAGAAAATGGTCAGTGTCACAGTCGGCCCCTCTAAAACTGCGCACGTCAAGGATGTTACTAGCATGTCTCTTATCGATGAGTGCATGGTCAATTTGATTCCTGGTCTTTCCATCTGGTGATAACCATGTTTCCTTGTGAATATCTTTGTGGGCAAAATACGTGCTACTTATCTTCATGTTTTGGGTTATCGCGAAATCGACCAGTCTAATACCATTGCCATTACATTCATCATGCCTACTATGCCTCCCAATGGTTGGAATAAAAGCTTCTTCTTTCCCAATTTTGGCATTAAAATCGCCTAAGATTATTTTTGCGTCATAGTTGGGGAATCTATTATATGTCCTTTCAAGAGTGCCGTAGAAAGCATCCTTTTCTTCTTCATCTTTTTCTTCAGTCGGGGCATGTGCACTGATTAGAGAGACATTCCAGAACTTTCCTTTAAGTCTGATAGTGCATATCCTTTCGTTGGTAGCTGCATAACTGATTACAGCATGTAATAAGGAATTTTTAACTGCGAATCCTGTGTAGAGTATTTCTTTTATACCACTGTTAAATATAGTGTACTTCTTCAGCTTGGTTAGTTCTGTGTCTTTCCATCTTATTTCTTGAAGAGCCACTATATCTACTCTATATCGGAGTAGTTCTTTTTCTAGTTCTTTGGCAGCACCAGGCTTTAGTAAACTCCTTACATTCCATGTCGCCAAATAATTTAGTCCGTTTCCCTGCCGATGCCTTCGTCGATGATCAGTCTGATGTTCCGAGGATTGTACGGTTTCTTTGACGGATGATTGTTTGACAGGTGAGGGGAGTCGACCCTGCACCCAACCCCCAACCTGGAGGACCAGTGGCTATTTGCGGCTCAAAGAGCCGGGCGATGGGGCCGCCAACTCCGTACGCCTGATTTCATACAATTATTTAAACATATTTAACTTAGTTTTTATAATCTAAGTTTTCTCTCACTGATTTTGTTAATAGTTCAATAAAATTATAATTTAAATAATTAGTACTTGATTTAATTTTATTATTTATCATTTTTTTTATGTTCTTTATCTCTCTCTTTATCTCTCTCTCTCTCTCTCTCTCTCTCTCTCTCTCTCTCTCTCTCTCTCTCTCTACACACACACACACACACACACACACACACACACACACACACACACACACACACACATATATATATATATAATTTATTTATTTATCTTCATATTACATCATATTGTATCACTGACTAATATCTTATGCCAATGATTTGCAAAGGCCAAAGAGTTTATGTTAAACATATGAAATATTAAGTGGTAAAAGCCCTGAATTATTATTTTCACCTGAAACCCTGGGTTAGTTATGATATTTCTGAAGAAATAGAATAGTTTAAAATAAAGTGCTGGCATAAACGAACAGTTGAACTACAAATTTCAAATGAAAATCAAGTTATTCCAGATTTTTTTAGCACATAGCAGTACTAAATATTGAACAATACACATTGATAAAATGTGAAATATAGCATACCATTCCTCCAAAAACTAATATTAATGTCATGTTTATGTACGATTGGTTAAGTTACTATTCATATTTTTTTTCTATGTTTATCTTTATTTTTAAATCTTCAAAAGAACATCTATGCATATGCTATAAATTGCATTATTGGTATTTAAAACTCTATTCAAATAAATACATCAAGAAAATTTGAACAGAATTAGTAAGAAATTACATGATTAGACATATAGCCATTGGTAGTGCTCTAATAACAGTTCTAAATTATGTCTCGAGGCCCTCTTCTTTTCAGACGCTTGGGGAGGTTATCAGAAAGCAAGCATAGAGAAAAAAAAAAGGTTGGAAACAAAAGGTTTAGGGGGAGTTGGGATTTTATTGCTACAGGGCAGTTATCTGGATCTCACCATATTGTTAGCATAGGTGTCATTGAGATATTTATGGATAGTTTTATTTTAGGCCAACTAAGAAGCATTAACAGTTTTACTAAGAATTTGATGGAAACCCAAAACTCAATTCCGTAAGTCCAAACAGGTTTGATTACCGTGATGTAAATGGGCTTTTCCTAATTGATTGATAGTTTTGAGCATTTGTCTAACAAGAGCTGAAACAGGCAGTAAAATTGAGCAGTTTCTTGTAGTTTCAGTCCTAAAGTCCTAAACAGTGGATCCTTAATGGGTTTGATTCTTGATTCTTCAGTTCTGACACTCATTTTTAAGGTTTGTGATGTCATAATGAAGAGTTCCGAATGCAGTCAATTAATGGGTCATCATTAGCTGATATCACAAATGTGATATCAGCATATTTACCATGTTGTCAACTCATATCAAGGGAGATAGTTAACATTAAAAAAAAAAAAAAAGTTGTAGCCCCCACAGCTCTCCCTCTGAATATTTCTAAGTTAGGAAATAAACTGCTCTATAAGTGTGAAGCATTATTGTTTTATTAGAATTTTCCCCTTTTCCAATGTGCTACCACAGATCTGGTTTGCCTTATTATTTCTATTACCAATCTTGTTATCTACTTTAGCAGACAGACCTTTTAATTAAATTCCTAAAAAAGAAAGGTGGTCCACAATTTCAAAAGACTCTTGTCGTAAAACCTCTGTGTTGTATATTTCTGCCAGCACTAACCAGAACTTTGCTTTTCACAGTATTTAAAGACTTTGCTTCTTATAGACACATTTTGTCTTCTTCCACTGATCCACACTAGCCTTTTGCACTTTTATATCTAGCTTTTGTGGTGATGATACATTCAGGGATAATTTTTCCAAAGCACTCTATATTACCTGAAGTGCTTAAAGTTGAAATCAGCCTTCAAATCAAGAAAGCTTGGAAAGAAGTAAGTATCCTGCTCCCTTGAATGCTCTTCCCAAAAATTTTGGAGGGGGGAAAAGATATTTTTGCCCCCCCCCTCAAGTCTATGCCAGTGACTGAGCTAAAGGTTGAGAATATGAGGACAGGAGAGGTCTGAGACTTGGTTGGGAGGTTTGTAGCTTATGTTGGGAGGTTTGAGGTGTCATACATCAAGGCTGATGTATTTTTATTTTTGCTGTATTTGCTTTCCTTGAGTTCAGATAAGGATGGCTCGCTAAGTAAAGTTAAGTACTAAATGAAGTTGATTTATTAGGAAATTAAGCTAATCAGCTACATCAGTTATATTAGAATAATTAAAATAACTCAATAAATATACTTAAAAGTAAAGAATAATTTTGTTTAGATGGTGTTATACTCACCTACGAGATACCATTCGCCATTTGTAATGAAATCTGACAAATCACCACCTTCTTCAGATTTAAGTACCAAATCCAACTGTTTAAAAAACAAAAAAAACTTAAGCTTCATAGAATTTTTGTTTGATATGATCACCAAATTATTAAAAAATAACTAAACATGCAGAAATATTTTTTTTGTACCCCCTAAAGCCACAACTTTGAAAAGGGCACAGGTATTAGGAAACTTTGAAGTGAATTCATTTATAATTAAATTCAAATGGTTTTTATATACATTGAATATAGCGCAGAGAATAGATATTTAACTAATTTTGAATATTTAATGATTTTTCATGAAATAGCAAGATGTGAAAAATTTGGCAAGTGTTTGAAGTCTGATCTTGTTTAAATCGCATTTTACGTCTAAACCCAAAGACAAACGAATTTATGAAATAAGTGATTGAAGTAAATAGTATCGTGAAATTAATTACATGGAAGTACACACAAAAACGTCTTAACATAGTAGATATTTGATATAGGTGAAGGGAGAAGGATCCAAAGACTTGTTTTTATAAAAAAAGTAGTCAAAAATGGCACTGCTGTACCCAATGTAGTTTAACATCATGTCATGGTGCTTATAGAACCAAAGGATGTATGTATTTATAACTATAGGATAAAATATCTCACACAAGCTTACTTTATTCACCTGTTTTAATAACACTAAGGACTTATTTTTACAAGTATTTCTGAAATGCCAAGATGCAACAAAGAATGCAGAGCTATAAAAAAAAACATTCAATTAACGAATGTTATTTTAGAGGGGATGGGTGGGTTTACACTCAATGAGATGAAAAAATAATTATCTTGGAAAAATTTTAGCACAACTTCACAGAACAAAATCAGAATTAAAGTAGAAGATATAGAATGATAACACATGCTTATCCTCACAGCCGAAGAGATATATAATCCTTAAGAAAAAGAGATATATTCAGATATCTCAATGATGAGTGATGGTGATGCATAAACCCTTAACTAGCAGCTAGAGACGATACTGTGCACCCAAAGATGAAAAGTGAAGAAAAAATCACAAAACAAATAATAGATGGATGAGAGAGTAGATGTAGAGACATTGCAGGCCAGGACATCAGAAGAGTATGTCAAAGCTGATAATTATATTTTTGGTATATAGTTTATTTTTTAGTCTATATTTACAACTTATGGAGTCATATACCCAATAGCCACTATTTTCTATCCTTCCAATTTCCAGCTTGAAGCCCTCTAACTTTCTCTATCCTCTTTTTGACCTTCCAACACACACACACACACACACACACACACACACACACACACACACACACACACACACACACACACACACACACACACACACATGTATATATCTTAGTAAAAACTTATCTCTACTTGTTTTGAGTTAGACTTTTTGAAAGTAAGGTAAGTTAGGTTGGGACGAACCAAAATAACTCGTCGACAGTGGAACAATATTCCGAACCATCTAAGTAATAATTCAATAAGGAAACTTCAATTTTAGGAAAATTCAGCTAAATAATCAAAATGTTTATTAAGAAATTTGTATTTGAGAACCAGTGTTTAAAAGTAGACGTTGTTTTATTAACAATTAGACGACTACTTATTACGAATATAATAATTGGTAAAATTAAAATAAAGTTGAGAAAGAAGGAATTAAGGATATTCAAAGTTATGGCCAAGGAAGTTATGGCTCCATGCAAAATAGTATCCATTACCAGTTCTCTGTAATTGTAGAAAATATCCAAAAAAACATTTTGGGTATTTTCCACAACACAATGGTGCCTCAAAAATTGTACTGAAAAGTTTTTTTCTTCTTTGTCTCCTAATATTAATACGTAAATATGTATATATTTTTTTTCTCAACTGAAACTGTTTAGATAGTTTTGGTAAGCAAGCTGGTTAGCAATTTTGTAATCTCTGTCTCTAACTTATTATTAATGATTCTTGGGAAATTTATTAGGGCTTGATATCCTTTGGTACTATAACTAGAACAAGAAGAAAAAGATTCAAATGATTACTGATGTTATCCTGGTTCTGATTTAAGAAATAGCTTTCAATAGTTTTTCTTTAAAATGCTGCTTTAATAGGTGACGGGTGAAAAACTTAGATCTCTTTGGGATCATGGACAGTTTTAACTGAAATAAATATTAATAACTTTTTAATATAATAGATGTTATATTATTATTTGTTCGACATTTTCACTAATTTTTCCCCCCATTTCAATTCAAATACTCCACATGTAGCTGACCAAACTCCTTCATTCTAATTTAAAATACTGAACTCTTATCTAGCTTCAACAGCCATTCAGAAGGATTCTTTCAATCTAGTTAGTAACTCCCTCTAGGAGCCACTGTCAGAAGCCTGTTCTAAATAGATGACCCATGTGAGTGACAACAGGTTCCCCTGGTTCAAATCCCTTGTTTTCTTCATTGAAAACTCAAACTGAAACTCTTTTTTCTACAGCCTACTCTGTCAGAGAGACATTAAGCAATTTGAGTATTTCAATATTTCACTCTTCTTCTCATACCTTCTTTCCTATCCGACCATATCCCCTTAATATTTCACCAAATTGATGATTCAGGTAAGCTACATTTAATGTTTTATACAGTTCATTTCTTCCACTTTCTAAGTGGGGCTTAGCCAAGAGGGACTGATATTCTAACACCTTAATGTAGAATTTTGTGGCCTTTTCGTCATCAATGAATGAAGGCCTGGTAAATTAGGAATGGGAAAGGCCTCTTTGTTTCCTTTATTTTGTTAATTTATGGTTAGTTAACTCTCTTTGTTTTTATTTTTATTTCTGTTCTGTTTTCTAAAAAAATTTCTACTGTAACACATCAAGATATTCCTGTTATATATGCATCATTACTATTTCACTCAATTTCATCTAGCAATAGTAAATTATTGATTGTAAGGATGACAATAAATATCATTTTAGGCAGTTTCGAAAATCTACAAGCACTCGGTATCGAATATTGCATCATGCTTTATGCTTCCCATAAATGAACCTACCCATGGGCCATCAAAAATGTTTAATAAATTTTGGTGGGTAATATGCTGTGGCAAATATTTAACAATATGACAAGTATATGCACTGTTGAAATTAATTTAATATTTGCTTGAATTATTATATGCATATATCTACAAGCATGGATACACTGTAAACTTATATATTCATTTCCCAATGCCATGTTGCTAAAATATGGATTAGTTTAATGCCAGTATTGTGGTATTGATACTCCTGGAAGGCAATTCTTACTGTTGCATACAGATACATTGTGATGCATACCCACATTTGTATTTGTGTCAGTCACCAGGTGACAAACACATTTGAGTTAATGATTGGTATAACTGTTAACAATTAGTAACATTAGTATAGCATCAACTCCTCATAATTGTTTTGATTATATACATAGTTATTTATTGATCAGTTGTGCTACTTAATATTTGTGTAATACATATTCATTCATTCATTAGTTCATTTGTTAATTTAAGATTTTTTTTTAGATTTATGACATTTTACAAACACTATTTTGGTTTTTATTGATGTTTATAATTTTAGATTAGTTACTTTAATATTTTTTTTTATAAATACTTTTTTTACTTTGCTTCAAAGGATATGATTTGTATTGATAAATTAGTAGTTATTCATTGATGGGTTTCATGGTTTTTTTATTTTCTTGATTAAAGTCGGCTGTGTTTAGAAACGTTTATTTTATTTAATTTTTACATCACCCATTAAATATGTGTAAGCTGGTTGCCAATCATGTGTTTTTAGAGGACGTATTGTTTTGTATGGTGCATTGTTGTGAATTTTCTATCAAGAGATGTAACAATGGATTGTTAATCAATTGTTACTTTTAGGTATTATAGTTTTGTATAATTGATATCTATTATATTGTTGTAAATTTGTATTAATAAAAGGTTACTTTTAGCATGAGATTAACTCCAATTTGTTACAAGATTAGAAATTGATTAACACATTCAAGTTATAATGGCTGAGCAAAAGCTATTTGTCCATATTATTAAGAAAGATGAAGATAAGTATGATTTAGAAGCATTGGCAATAGATAAGTATACTTGGTTTATAGTTCCAAAAGAATTGAAGGATTTAAGGTTAAGTGTACATCAGGAATTAATAAAATTGAAAACTGTTACAAGTTCTATAAAATCTATTTCAAAAATAGGTGGTTACCGAAAAGTTGCAATTAAATTTAATACAGAATTAAAAAAAATATATTTAGATGAAGATGAAAATTTCTGTATTTGTGATCATTATCTAGAAGAGGAGGTTAAAAGCACAGGTGATGTAAATAATATGTTAGGTGAGACAAAAACTGAAAATGAGATTTTTTTATTAAATCGAATAAGGGAATTAGAGGGTCGTGTTTCGTCAGCGTATGAATTAACAATGAGGGAAATTGAACAGAAATTTTTATTGGTTAAATTTAACGGCAAGCAAGAAGCTTCAACATGAGATTAACTCCAATTTGTTACAAGATTAGATATGTATGTTAGGCGATCAGTTTTGGCATTTTTTAATTTTAATTTTGTCAAATTTTAAAAGCCACTTCCACCACAATGTCTTTTTTAAAAGAATGGATTTTATATCCTTAGACCGAAGTATACTTTAACATAGAAGAACTAATAAATCCAGAATGACTTCCTCCTTTCTTTTAATTGATTCCCACAAGAACTGTACTGTAAGAAGTTCTTTTCTCCTCCCTCTCTATAAAACTGGGATCAGAGAGTTGATAAGATTATTATTATTCACTTATGCACCTCTTTTAAAAATCTTGTAGCCCTAACTGATCAAAACTTTTATTGGAATAACCAAAGCTCTTAAATCAAGTGAAAATACATTGTATGTCTGCACCTAGTCTCTTCCTTTAGTTTTTCCAATTTCACAATGATGGCTTGCGAGTATTTAATATTGCTTGCAATTAATTTTTCCAGAAAATATAATTGTTTGTTCAATATTCTCATTCTTCATTATTCTAAATATTAAATATTCATTGGTTACACGATTGAATTCTTCATTGCCTGACCAAATTTTTATTTAAATTAACAAATAATGAGTTGCCTATTGCTCAGTACTCAGTCAATAATTTTTTATCAAATTGATAGTAAATTTATTGATTGGATTAGAAACTTTCTTCAATTGATTCCCAGTGCAACATTTAATTAAAATAATAAAAAATAAAAGATATTTTTATTTGGTATTAGTGAATAAACAACTTTTGACAAGTTTTGTACATAAATGTATATTTTCTAGTTATAAATAAATTGTTCATTTTTGATTCACTAATAATCTAGTACAGGGTTTGAAAAGTATGTAAAACTCCTTATGAACATTTTTTCATGAACCTTTCTCTTGGATATTTCTTAGGGGAACCCATTACACCCCTATGCATTTAAAGCCTTTCATGAACCTTGATTTCTGTCAGTCTCCCAACGATGAAGCTATGTAAAATTCGGGAAGCTGCATTGCCAAAATCAAAAAGTGTTGCAAGCCTTTAAATCAACTCCTGGAAGCCTCTAAATCAACTTATGTAAGGTTCATTAATAAAAAAACACCAATCCTAACCTTCTAATCCAAGAATGAATAGAAGGGTAACCTGTATATTGGTAGCTCTTCCAGTTCTAATTGAAATATATTGTTAATATATTACTAATTTTAAATATCCAAACTAAATAATTTTTAATATTTCATATCCAGTAATTACTTAGTCAAAATTCCACACACGCATTTTTCAGAATAATTGTGTATATATACATAATTAAATCTTTAAATCTATATTTAATAAGTCAATATTTAATAAAATAATTAAGTTGAGAATTTAAAGCTAACAGCTATTAGAAAAATATATCCTTAACACAAGAAAAGTCTCAAAAGTGAAATATGTTAAAGATATAGATTAAAAAAAAATGTTTCAGAAAGAAAACTTTTCAGTGAGGCAATCTAGCTCTAAATCAAGAATTGATTCATTTATTTAAAAACACCATAATAATATGATGTTTTTATGAACCTTTATCGATTAAATGCAATCAATACCTGATTTCCATCGTAGGTCCAACTACCGAATTTCATCTCACAATGTTGATCATCAAATGGGAACCATGTAATGTCTATCTTGCATGTGCTCTTGAATATTCCGGGAGGCACGTACAGGCAGCTACCGTTATGTCTGACCACCACGTTAGTATGGTATGTACCATCAAAACCTTCGTCTGCACTATTAGAAGAATCAAGTTTTTGAAAAACAAGGGAACTTCAATCAAAAGCCATTTCTAAAATCCTACCATTGTATAGACCAATTCTCAGCTCATGTATAAAAGTAAGTTTCTCTACATAGATGCTGCCAAAAATTAAAATAAAGAAATCTTAATTTGATCAATGACACCTAGAATAATGAGAAGTAGTTTCATTTTTTTAAATTTTAGACTTTTTTATTTATACTTTATTATTTGTTCCTTTTAAATGGGTATGCATTCTTATATTGACTAGTGTAATTAAAAAATTAATAATCGAATTAATTGAGTTACTATACACAATAACATATGTGAACATTGCAAGAGATTAAAAGTATATTGCAGGAATTTTTTCGTTTCCAAGTATATGCAAAAATGAGTACACATCATTATTTTTTAAAGCTTTGATAAAAAAAAAAAATTGTTTATATTAAAAAATAGACTAATATTTTTTAAATTATTACTACCGTTAAAAATATATAAATATTTATATAAAAATTTAAAACTTTATTATAACTGTAACTTGTAAATCATAAGCTGAGAATCAATATCTTGTACGGAGAATTAGCCAATGTTTCTGATTTAAATTCTTGGTAGAACTCTTGTTTTTCAATAAAATAAATTTTTTTTTGTTAAAAAAAATTTAGTTGTTTTTGTAAACTGGGCGAAGGTTATGTAAAAGTACCATATCTTTGAAAGAGCTAACACTGTCTCTTTTCCACATCATATTTAAAAATAAAAATTGAATTATAACTTCAGATTTTAATTATAATCTCATATAAAATTGATACAATTTTAAAACAAATATTTATAGATATCTAATACAATCAAACATGTTTGATAAACATATAAAATAAATCAAATTGTGAACATTATCTTTCTATTATGTTACAAAAGTGAATCTTCCATGACCTGTATGAATTAATATAACACAATAAAAACATTTAAATACAATGAAAAACAAATAAAGTGACCATCCTTCAATATTTTTAACGATCTCCAATCAATTTGTTATTTATGTCTCAGCATACTTGTTGGATTAGGAACATGTCATGTGAAACGGGCTAGGGATATAAAGATATAAACTAGTTAAAAAT
This sequence comes from Aelia acuminata, assembly GCA_911387785.2. Taxonomy (NCBI): domain Eukaryota; kingdom Metazoa; phylum Arthropoda; class Insecta; order Hemiptera; family Pentatomidae; genus Aelia; species Aelia acuminata. Next base: position 156,562,037 of record OU426980.1, on the reverse strand, counting down.
CTCTAGTAATTAAAAAACATCTTTTTTAAAAAAAGATTTTCTTTGTATTCTTCTATTATAGCAGTTATCAACACCTTAAGCCATACTGATAAAGTTGGAAGTTTCTTTATTCACCAGCCTTATTCACTAAGGCTTGGACCTGGACTGCATGTTGTCCACTCTTAAAATCAGATGGAAGCGTTTTTTAGATATGGAGGAACAAAGTTTGCTGGATTATTATCCTGCATATTGAAAAAAAAATTACACTGTAAGGAGAGCCTTGAAAAAAAAAAAAAAAAAAAAGTTCTCTGTGCAACCAGCTGCTGTAAAATACGCATTTTACATATATTATTAATTAAATATTACATAAATAATTAATTATTTTAAAATACGCTCAAATACATACAAGTTGAGCCTGAGTTCTATTTATTTTAATCTAGTCCATCAAGATTCCTCTACCATAGGGTGTTCTTAATAATGAAAGAAACAGGTTGCAGCAATATACTGCTCGTTAAATCTTCTTCAAAGTATCTACTGGCCATCAGATGATCACAAACAAAACTGTGTTATCTTAAAATAGAACCTCTCCCTTTCATTCATGGGCCTAATAATGTGTAGTCTGGAAAACTTTAATCAAGCTGCTTAATAATTTGGTTGCAAATATGGTCTATGGCGAGCCTTTCATTGCAAATTATCCATTTATTTTCCTTAACACACCTAATACCTCACCAATACAGTACATACCAGAAAATATGTAAAATATTCAGCACTAAAAAGCTATCATCCCTCACTGTAATGGCTTTTATTTTCTAAGGCCATGTATTCTTGAAAATTACTCTTTTCTATTTTCTGGTAATGAAGGAATGTCCTTTGAATAGTAATTCTCGGAATATTAGGTACTCTTAAAACATATGATTAGTTTCTTCCATCTTCCCATTATGCAATAATGAATAGTTCAATACATTTTCTGAAGGATGGTCACTTTAATTCCTCTCAGTGTTGAATTAATGTACAAGATCTGAAGAGAAAAAATTCAACAACAATATGCCAACTAACTCATCATATAATTAAGAATAATGTTAATTTACTTTTTAGCAAGTAAAAATTGGGCATTGTAAAATATACAGATCTCTATAAATATTCCATGAATTGATTGTTGAAAAGTGGAACAGAGCAATTAGCATCTTTCAAAGTACACAACATTTACTTGTTGTGTAAGCTGAGATGGACTACAGTAACGGTATACTGCCTATCCACTGCCACCTTTGATAATATTAAACATCAAAATAATATCTAGTATCCAAACAATGATAAATTCAAATCAATAATTCAATCAGTAACATATATAAGGTAAATAATCACTTTACTTGCATCTTGTGCATGATTAAATAAAAATAAAGAGATGTAAATCGAGAACATTATTGAATGGATCAGGGTATATATAAGGATATATTGTAGTAGGAAGAATATATAAAGTGATCATAATATGGGTAGAATGAAATTTTTCATTTACCAATTATATATTTGTAATGTCATGTAAAAACTTAAAAACATAAAATCATCCATGCAGTTCTAATAGTGATATTAAAAATTATTAACTGAAATAATATCAATAAGAAAATACATCCAAAGAGCTTTAAGCAAAAATGGCAAAACAAATGTGAAACATAAATTTGAAATAGGATATATAGGATAATTTGTTTAGTTTTAAATTAATTTCTGTTTGTTTGGATACTGATATTTCATCATGCAAAACAAAAAATTCTGATACCATTTTTTCAACAAGAATGATATCAGTAGTAACATGCAAAGTATAATAAAGTAGATGTAAAAACCTCCGTATCTTTACCTCATTGATGAAGTTAGTTTTATATCCATTCCATATTACAATTTTTCCATTATACAGCTTTTAGAATCCTACTGAGAACTTTCATTTTGAATTTTTTCATTATAAAAAATTAGGCAATTAGGTAAAAAGATAAAATTGTTAATTCGTTGATCAGAAAATTTCTTAAAAAGCATTTTTGTTCTCTGGACAAGAATCAAGAGTTCACCAATATCATAAACTAATATTTTTAATAAGCAAAGTTGTCCAAAAACTTACAGGGAGAATAAATATACATTTATAATCTTTATTTCATTGTTGCAAAATAAAAATACTTTTTTACTATTTTTTTTATTGCGTTTCACACTGCAGCCTCAGCCACTGATATGAATATGAAACAGTTTGTTAGATAAATACAGAAAAAAAAAAGTGCAATTCTACTTCTGCAATTTATAACAAAATGACATTTGTTTGTGTAGTTAACCATTACAGGTATGAAATAATCAGAAATTTTCTGAAACAGTAGAAACATCAAAAGAGCTTGATAATATTGAAGCAAATAGAACTACTAGTAGTGTTATTTATTTTGCAACAACCAAATAAAAAGTTTTAAAAAAATCAATGGAGGAATATAGGATGGTTATTGTATTTCAGTCCCATCTTGATAATCCAACAAAAGATGGGGCCAAAGAATTGTTAGGTAATAAAATACCAAAATACTAAGGATTCTACAACATTATAAAGTAAGTAATTATAGTAGAAAAAGTGGAAATATAACTTTGTTTTATAAAGAAGTTTTCATTTATAAAACATAGCAACCATAACTTACAAATACTAAAAGACCACAATTAGAAAAAACAAACATGACAGGAAAACAACACCCTCCCTTCTAATTGCTTCTCTACATTGCTCTCCTGTCAGGAGTTTGTCAGATCATCATAAGTGTCAGATTAACAAATGCTGGACTATCATGAATGGAACATACCTCTTAATCCCATCATAATAAAATCATACATATACATATATGTTTTATATGTTGATTATCATAAATTCCAGTTTTTAATAACTTTTATACAAATTTTTTGATTATTTAAGGGATTGCAGGAAAATATTTTGATGAATGCAGGTGCTGATATTGATAATCACCAACAGAAAATAATGTTATCGATATTGTTTGAAATAGCAGACAAAAAAAGAACCAATAAAAATTGCTTTATCACATCATACCATTTTTGATCCAAAATATAGAAATCACGATATATTTTACTTTTTTAAAACAACTTTTGTTTAAACAATCTTGAATAAACAATCTTTAAACATCAGTCAAAGTAAAGGAAATGTTGTTTAACATGAAATGTGTTTATTGACAATACAAATTACCCCAGATTTCAATAATTTCAGCAACATGGCTAATGTCCTGATTGACATTAAAATACTATTATTATTTTATCTACCATTATCATATTATTTTTTAATTACATTTCTGGGTATATGAGTACAAAAAATTATCATTATTAAGTTATATGACATGTCTAAAAGCATAAACGAGGAAAAAATTAAGTATGTGCATGCTGGTGGCTCTTATGCAATGCATCGCTCTGGAAGATTTGTGGAGTCTGAACGATTTAAGTTTCAGAAAGTAACACAGTCTCAGTTCTATAGTTAGTTCTGATAATAATATTTCCCCTAAGATGGGGAGGAGAATTCTGAATGCCAACAAGAGTTGGCAAACACCTAAAGCGCATGTATAAACAAGGAATATGAAACTGATGGTCTACAAGACACTGATATGCCTGGTTTTGATGTAAGGCTCAGAAATGTTGACTTTAACAAAGGCAAGAGAGAATGAGATCCTCATCTCTGAATGGATGAAGAGGATGGTAACAAATTGATGAGAAAAAATGTAGAGCTGTTTGAGCTATTAGGGTAAGTGAATTTGGTTAAATTATTCATACACAGTCGTCTCCAATGAGCCGGACACGTTGCTCATAGAAGAACAGTGATGTTCAAATAATTCTTCCGGATAGAAACCTTAGATTTAGTATTGTGTGTGAGATGCTTCTCTATCATTAAACTTCTTATTTTTTACAGATTTATTTACAAACATAAAAAGATCTTTTCAATATTTTTTACTTCTAAAATGGTGATTGAGAAACATAAAACTAAACATACTATGAACTTATGCATAAGGAATATCAGGAATTTTTCTGCATACACCAAGATTTCATTTGTATAAATGACATCGCCAAAATTTTACTCATGATTTTCAATTCATATTACCTGGAACATATAAAACCTATAGTATAAAAGCAAATAAGTTTAAAACATATTCCATATATATATATATGGAGTCGGACCATCCATTACATGAACATTTTTGTTGAAAATTATGCCTGGAATCACCACCCAGAGTTTCTCAATTAAACCCTGCATCACCTATATATGTATCTACGTACACACAAGAGTTTCTAACAAGGTTAATCAGTGATACCTGTTGTACATGAGAACATCTGGACGCCATATTTTATTTGGTGTTATTCTCAAGTCCTTCACACCTCCGTATTCCGACTCATTCCACCTTAGATTGTAGTCATTCCATTCCTATAAACATTAACAATATAATGACCACCAAAATGAGAAGTAAAACTATGTGATATATTGAATTTATTGTCATTAGATATTACGAGAAAATCTCATTTGAATATTATAAAAAGAAATATATTACTCTCTGTTAAGCATGAAAACAAAAATTTGTAAATCACTGTATAGAAGTAATTATTCTATCTATTATATAAAACATACAAAACAAACAAATATAAGTTAATTAACATCACGACTGGTGATTACAACTCAAACTCCCTTCACATTTTGTCATGGATAAAGAAACAAATGAGGTAATATACTTAAGTGGAAATGGAATCCCATCTATTCTTATTTCCCTCCAGATCAATGACTGAAAAAATACAAACATTCTACCACCTCTTATTTAAACATATCATTTGGAACAGCCATTTAATCTTAAGTTAATCTACACTCATACTGGAGCTAGTAATACACCAGACCTTCTCCTGGAAGTTGTCACTATTTGGTATTTTGGAACCAAATAGTGACAAATTCCACCAAATAACAAATAAAAACAAAATAGTCATCATCTGTAGTGACTTTCTCTGTTTTATGATCTAATGGATGTGAGAAACCAACAACTACGGAAGAGCATCAGACAGAGAACGTTCGAAGCAGCAGGAGGAAAAATGCAACTAGACAACGATCTCCACCATCACTGGAACATAATATAACACTTTGGTTTAAAAGATAGCAAGAATCGAGGGCAAATAAAAAAACACTGCCTCATTTAAAGGACAAAATGCTGTAGAATACCTTTACATTTCATGGAAGTGGAATTGGATTAAAGTATAAAAAAAAAAAAAATATTTTTTTTTTCAGCGGGGCTTGCAAGACAATAACTGATGAAATTAGATCGACTGAACTTAGCTTAAAAAAAACCCATTGAGGCACAGAGCGCTCATAACACTCAGAACTGGTAACTAGAGAATCATATATTTCATACAAACAACAAGCATATTTTTTTTTTTTTTTTTTTGTTCGGAACCCTTACCTGGCCATGTGTGGCATACGGGGGGTTACTCTAGAGGTGTAACCAACCTACTCTAACCATGGTGGGAAGGTCGAGATTTATTCCGTGGGGTCTCCATGAAATAAAAGTTAACCCTACCAGGGGGGATTCGAACCGCCACCGTTTGGCTCGAGCGTACTAAAGCGGGTAGCGCTCAAACTCGCTCGACTATCCTGGCCCACAATAAGCATATTTGTATCAATTTAATCAGTTAGGACATATCACCCGTTTCCAGGGATATTCGGGAGAAGATGTAGCAATGATGCTTGATTCGATTTCCCAATATATCTTGAGATGCAGAGAACATGTTAACTCAATCCAATGATAAAATAAAGCCTACCAACCCATCATTGGAAGACCCCAGCAACTAATCCAGGCATTCCTAAAAGGTTACATTAAAAGCTAAGAAGAGGGCAGAGGTATAATATCAACAACAGTAACACCTCGAAGCATATTAAATCCAAAAGTAACACTACCACCCTCCAAGTGGCTCCATCCCGGCAGGGGAGTGTTCTCCATTGTCCAAATGAATAGTAACACTTTTGCAGGCAATATCTAATTCAATTATTAAGCAAGTAATTTTGTTCAGAATGATAATAACAGTTTTTCAATGAATATGTATATCATTGTGTCATTGTTTCACAGGATGTAACAACTTGAATAGTAAATTAGATCAGTTACTTTAAAGCCAAGTAAATTTTACAAGGAATGCTTCTGAGATTTACTTCTTTATTTGTTTGAGACATACATCCCATCTATTGCAAATAGTAACTTTAAAAAAACAACATTTTATGATAAAATAAAATTGATTAGATTATTTCATAAGAAATAATTCCTAAAATCATAAAAAATGCAAATAAATATATGTATAACACAAGTCTAATAAAATAGCATATGGCTATATTTATATATGCTATTATATTTCTATCTATAATACAGTGTTTATTTAAACTAAAAGCTTGACTAAATTATTGGGGTTGATCAATAAAATTAAATTTAATATAATTAAATACTAAAGTAATTAATCTTACATTATATAAAATAATTAATCTCATAGTATAAACTAAAATTACTGAAAATCAACCTTTCATAACCATACAAGCCTTAAAAATTTTAATGAATAACTCCATAATTTTCAATAGGAAACATAATTTACAAAAACTTGCACTAAAACAAAGGTTTTAAATATCTTATACCTATTCAAAGACCGATGAGTAACATGCATATAATTAGGCAAAACTAAAAGCAATGTTATTCAGAAAAAATTAGGCGAAGGAAACAATAAAATAAATACAGAATAAGAGTTACATTAAAGCATGCGAATACCTACTTGAAAACTTGAAGCGTTGACAGTTATGCATGCGTAGTGGTGTCACATAATCCAAATGAATTAAAAATATCAAAGAGCCAATAGGCCATGAATATTTAAACCTTTTATTGTAGTCATTTAATAAAACTACAAAGTTTCACTCAGCAGAAATTTGATTTTAATTAAAAAAAATAATTTAAGAGATAAAATGTAAATTAATGAAAAAATTAGCATACCTCTATGTACAAATATATAAATAATTTACACACACGGCAGTTATAATAAATAAAAATATAAATAAGGAGAAAAACTTTTCACTTCTTTTCTTAACTTCTTATAGTTGGAAAACTAAGACAGTTGTGTATCAAATACCAATTACTTAATTCAATAGTTTAAAATCCTTATTGTGTAGATATAACATCAAAAAGATTTTTTGATTTTTTTAATCAACATATTTCATAATTTGACTGCATTAATATGATGATAATAATATGATTTGCATCTGTCTAAACTTTAAATTAACTAAAAGCGTGATCAGCAAACTGCTTAGGGAAAAATGCACAATTAAATAAAAACAATCAATTTAGAGAAATAACTTGACAGCTGCTACTCTTATAAGTAAAAAGTTACTTTTTAACACAATTAAAGGCGCATTTAATTGATATTTTTCCATAAAGCTTGATGAGGATTTTGTACTATATCTATTTACATTTTTTGTTATAATCCGCGCTTCTAGTCTTATTAACTCTATGTAATTTTACTAAATCAGCCATATTATTGCTAACTTATGAAGGAATGAATTGATTGGATTTTTTAAAATTAGGAGAAGAAAAGCTTTATCATCCAGTTAATTATCATGAGAGACATCAACTTGAGTCTCATGACTTTTAAAAATTTCATGCCTATGAAAAAAATAATTTTCTATCATCCCTACATTTTGTTCATGTTCATGCACCATTCTTGGTTATTAATCCCCTCTATGCTATGGGTTTTAATTTTCTAATTTTACTTCTGAAGATGCTTGTTAATGACCAAATGTCATGATACAGTAATTATAGTAGTTCGTACTCTTAGTAAAGGTTTCTCAGGATTTTCAGGGTGCTATAATACTACATGAAAAATAAAATAAAAGGTTCTATACCCGATTATAATATGGTTAATTATCTTGAAATAGTTACTGTAGAAATTAGGTCTATTGTCCAACTTTAGCGAATATGTTGATTGAGACAATTCATTTACTTTAATATCAAGCATCATGTAATCATTTTTAATATTTACCAGCAGTTGAATCTATAGAGCCTGATCTCAGATGCATCAAATTTTATTTAAATAATGAAATGCCATTTAAAAACTAAAGAATGTGGTTATCCTATTTTTTCATGGATCATGTTCCTTATCACTTTACCAATATGAGTTAAAAGATAAGGGTGAGAAATTATTTCATTGTATCAAGTCCAATACATTTTGAAATAGGTAATAACTGAATCAATAATTCACATGTATGATCAGTTATGCCTTTGAAAATTTCCTCTTTCTATCGGTGGTGTACCACTTGTTGCTTGCCTTATTTATCAATATTCGCTAAAATGATGATTAATCTTCTAAATCCTGTTTTTCTCCTCATTGGGTTCTTCTACTCTTATATACAAAACTCAGGTATGTAGAAGGAGATGATTTATTTTTCATTTAATATTTAAAACACTGACCAAGATTTTTAAAAATTACTCAATATCTTACCAGATCTGCCAGAACATAGTTATTTTCATCTCTAATGCTGATAATTACAAGTTAATTATATACCTGCGAAGGAGTGTAGTATGGTGCTCTGAATGAGTAACACAGGAACATGGACAAACAGGAAGATGGATCAGAAGATTCTTAAAAAATATAAGTGTTCAGGAAGAAATATTATTCCTCTATAATGAAATAACTAACAGATGAAATTAAATAAATCACGATTGAAGATATCCAGGAACATGCTCCTCTCCAGAAAAAACTTCGAGAATACAACCATTTCCAAGAAAAGCCAAAGTTTAAAACAGGCAAGAAGTGGACAGTTGAAAGAAAAGAGGCTCACAGAACACGAATGAGGGACTACTGGGTAAGAGAGCCTCTAAGCAGGCTGAAACGAAAAAAAAAAAAAAAAAACATCTTCTTGTAAATGAACTAAACAAATAATTAAATTAGACGACTTGTGTCAAAAATAAATGTCTTTTGTCGAAAGGCAAACAATAGAAAATAATAGTGTTTTTGGCAGACTGGTGGCGAATATTTAATAAGAAGGACTCACCAAATTGAAGTTCTAGTGGGTGTTGCATAATATTGTAGATGACTAAACTCGTAAATTGGGCACAAAATATAGTTCATGATAGAATTCACCAAACCCAAGTGCTGAGGAATGGAGGCTTGGCCGATAGAGGTTCAATATCTGGCTTTGCGGTAATTTGGACGAAAAATTCGGATGAAAATTTTTTCATGGTTCATGGAAAAATGCAGTTAATCAAATCGGTTTTATTAATAGAGATCAAAATTCGGTAAAGATGGCCCCTGCATAAAGCAAAAATTGCTATCCGAGTTGCCAAAGTGGAATTCGAAAAATTATGCTTATCCTTAATGACAGAGTTATAGAAACTTACTTGATGTCAGGGTATGGTACCTGATTTGACATGTGCCGGGAACGAGTCCTGAGAGCTTCTTGAGAATTCTTTGCTTCAGATGAAGATATCTGGGTATTTTTTTTAAGGCAGGATGTTGATTGATGCGGTGGTTTAATTGTTGCAGGTATGCTGGTTGATCAACCGTCGGTTTCTCAGGTTGAACATAAGCTGTTGCCAATAGAGGAAATCCGCTCCTGATATTGCTTTTTTTTTTTTTTTGTCTACATGAATGAGATGCTCTGTAAGGATTAGTTGGCTAGTAGATTTATCCGTTAGAAACAGGCAGCAGAGTGATTGGGGGTGAAAGTTTTCACCATGTCATACACTTGCTGAAATTTAAAAGGCTACAATTGAAGCCATACAAAACGCTGGATCAAGCGAGCTACTTCATTTTTTGCAGCAGTTTGAATTCCCAATGGCATATCTTCTAGCATTTTTTTTTATCTTAAGGTTTTCTGGATCTTAGCAGACTCTAATGAGCCTTGACTTTAAATCATCGTAAGGCTGCCGAGTAATTTAAATTACTGAATCCGAAACTTGGCTAAGAACATCAAGCTCCACGGTGGGTAGGACTTGAAGTTAGAATTTCATAGTGCTTGAGGTAACTCAGTAGGTTGATAAAACAACTTTTCTTATGTAAATCTTGCTTATGTAGTATTTCTCAAAAATACTATGCGTCATACAAAAGTTAATTTTAATTTATAGAATATAACTTTATATTTATATTATACATAATTGGCTACACTTTAAGCCCTTTTTTTATCTGTAGAACAGAATGAAAAAAAAATATGAATGTGTGCTTATCTCTCTCTATATAAATATTATGAATTAAAGAACTTGATATGAAATTAAAGTGATTACACTGGTCAACAACAGAATTGCCACGTGGACCATCATTTTAAGGGTTTTAAGGAACAACCAACACAATCTACAAATTATTAGTTTTTTAATGTATTTTACTACTTAGTAATAGATATGACTTTAAATACTATTTATATATATGCAAATTTCCTATTATGCTTGCTTAAAATTTAAAATTTTATAGTCCACCTAACAATTAAGAATAAAATTTAATATTTTTTTTTAAAAAATTTATTTATTTGTTTTTTAAAAATAAGTTATTGTTCTCCTGAATGATTAAATGTTTTAAAAAATTTGACATATAAATATAAAAGGTACAAATAAATTAATAAGATAAGAATCTGAGTATCCCTAACCATTCTTTTATCTTTTTATTATGTCAAGAAAAAATTATTTAAATAAAAAAAGGATAATTTTTAAATGGTGCAATCAGCATAGGAAAAAGAACAAATTATATTGTAACACGATTTATCAGATTGAAGAAAGGGAATACAAGGTTTTAGATATAGTATTTATTAAAATTAATGTAACTATAATTAACAACTAACTTTATTATAATTCATAATAAATAAATTGAATTATTTGAATTAAATTTTAATATTTTTTAATGTTATACTGTCCTAACCCAATCAAAAATTAAATATTATATGTTTATAAATAATTTTTCAGTAAATACTTTTAAGTTGCTGAATTAATGATCTTAGAAATTGATTTGTATTAATATACGTTAAAGCCCTAGTTAGTTTTTATTTTACCTTTTTTTCCTCTAATGTAATTTTTTATTCGTTTATCGCAGACCCTTTTATTTATTATCAATGATTTCTTTTTTTTTCTTTATTTAATTTCTATTATTTTATAGGTTTATAAATTTTAATTATGTATATTGTTTATTTTATATTAATTTAACCATTATTGTGGAGTAACCACCTATTTTTTAAATTATATTGTTTATTGTTTATGTATATATTATTTTAAATATGGTTATGAAACCATTATCATAAGCATGGTATATGGTTGTTGGGTCTTGTGGTATTAAGGACCACAAACACAGCGATAAGGCCAGCACAGTAGTATGTGGCTAGTTATATTAGTAGTAGCTGCATCGGGTACGACACTGTTTCTATTTGTCACCAACCATGAGAAACCCTCACCTACCTCATCTTGAGTAATTTAGATCCAGCCTTCATCATACATCTATAATTTTTATAAGAGGATGATGTGTATTTGTCTATATGATGTGTTTCGAGACAACTTCGATATAAGGTAGGATCCTCCTTATACACTATTTTATTTTTGAACATACACGAACATCGAAGAACATGTCTCTCTAATAGACAGTTACTTTATTTATTTTTCTTGTGTACATAGCGTTAGATTTATTTTCTCATTTTATTTTTGTTGTCAAGAAGTTAGTTTAATTTTTAATTATTAGAAATTTAATTTACCTTTTTTTCTCATTACTTTTCTTAAATATTTACACTTTAATTTGGGGGGGGTTAAATGATAAATAAGTTTAAATATTATCATTTTTTTTAAATTCTTTTATCAATATACCTTTTGTAAACATTTGGAAGGGCCTTTTATTTATTATAAAACTGAACTTTTATTTACTGTTAACTACGTTGATTTTCTTTTCTTTCTCTTTTTGCATGCTGCAAATCTATATTTATTATTTCATATTATTACCAGTGTTTTTTTTTCCTTATAGCAACACCCACCTTACCCATCTCTATACAATTCACTTATTTCGTCTTTGCCCGCTTGGAGGAGGGGGGGAGGCAAACTTCTCACAGGGGAAGGTTTGTGTTTCAAACGCGTAACACCCCTTGCCCGGAGGACCAGAATAATGTTGCCCTTGAATCCCATATAAGTAATGATGGTGGTGACTGGATAAGACCTAGAGAAGGAGAGAAAGTAGTGCTTTATTTCAATAACAAGCAATGCTGCCCAAATACATTGAGTTGCTATATAACACAGCATATATAACCGATCAATACTAAAATACATGAATACCTAAAGCTAAAGTACATTGTTACATTTTACATATTTAACATACATTTAAAATAAATTGTAAACAATGAATGAATTACCTCCCTAAAATGTGGATAAAGCCAAACTAAAGATTGGGGACTCGAGGTAAACCCGAACAGAACTATGTGTATGGGATAGGACATGATCGAAATATCTTGTTGCTTACTATAGTGACCAAGTATATTATGTTGGCTGTGAAAGATCATTAATTAACTTGTGGAAAAAAAACATATGTTCAATTACCTATTGTTATTATTAATATTATGTGTGAACCATGTGCTGTACATAACCTTTTCAATTATAAATTAGTGTGTTCAATGAATATCAATTATCAAATCAAGCCTTACTTTTAACATTAAATCAACTTGAGTTATAACAAATTTGGCGACGAGGTGAAGAAATTTTATCCATAAAAGTTCAAAAAATTTTATCAACAATCATTAGATGAGAAGGTAGGCCGACATCAATTTTCAAGCTTTCTAGTAAAATTTTCTATAAGTTATATAATTTTTTTTTCAATCAATAAAAATATCAACAATAATGGATATATTCAAGAAATAAACAGCACTCAATTCAAGAAATTTATGGAGCAACAAAATTCACTTATCACTCAACTAATCAATACAGTGAAATCAACCCAGCAAGCTTCACAATCATCAGTTTCAAAAGAGGGTTCCGATACAGAGTTAAATACAGTTTTTGTTCCAAATTTCAATGCTTTTGATCCAAATAAGGAATCGTTTAAAACATATCTAAAAAGGTTTGAAAACTACATTACAATGAAAGGAGTTCTATCTAATAAGGCTTACTGTGCTAGGCTGCTTTTGAATTCCATTGGTTCAAAATATTTCGATCATACTTTCGAAGAATTAACCAAATTGCTTCAAGACCACCTTTCTCCTCCTCAAAACGAGCTAGTTGCTCAGCACAAATTCTTATCAATGTACCAGCCGGAAAACCAAACAATCGCCGAATTCGTGACATCACTCAGATCAAAAATAAGCGAATGTAACTTTATTTCTCCATGTAACTGTAAAGTATCAATTGCAGACATATTCTTACGGGCTCAATTTGTCCGGGGTCTTAAAGATGATTCTATTCGTGAGAATGTCTTTCGATCAACAAGGACTGCCTTCAAGGGCATCGTTACAGAGGCAATCGCACTTGAAGCTTCTAAAATTAATTCTCGGATGATCGCTCCTAAACAACCTGTCGATATCAATAAGATTGACCATGAAAAACAGTCTACTTGTCCGAAATCAAAACATCAACGTTCACGTTTCCCAGATAGGTCAAAGTCCAAATCTCGCTCATCCAAAATAGATTTCGCTGCTCTTAACATTGACGGCTGCTGTTTGCGATGTGGCAAAGACAACCACCTGGCGAAGGACTGTCGGATCAACAAATCAAAACTAAAATGCCAGTCATGCAAGAGGTCCGGGCACATCAAGAAGGTATGCATGCGCTTACTATTGAATAAAAAAAAGAAGTCGGGATCAACAAATCAAATAGAAACCCTTCCAAGATCTTCGATGTCAAATCAATCTTCCGAATCTGATTTATCCCAAAACTATGGTGTAAGTCACATAATAGACATCTACCAAAACGCTCACCATTCTCAAAACACCGACCGCTATTATGCAACTGTAGATGTCAATGGCAGAAATATCAAGTTTGAAGTTGATTCAGGTTCAGCGTACACCTTTTTACCTCGGAACATGTTAAACGAGCTGAATCTTCAACTTCCATTGTAGCCTACCAACATAGGATTTCGTTCATACACTCAAACTGTTTTTATTCCGGACGGAAAAATCAAGGTAACAGCAAAATACAATGGCTACGAGATCGAAGACGAAATATACGTCGTTCCCAACGAATGTGCTGCAATCCTTGGTCGCGCATGGATCAGACGACTCAATATCAACCTGCAGTCAATCGATAATCTACCCTCCCCATTTTCAGCCATCACACAAATCAACAATATCGATGAGATCAGCGCTCTCTACCCCCAAGTTTTCGAAGAGAAGATAGGCTGCGTTCCTGGGTTCCAAATCTCCCTCAAGCTTCGAGAGAACGTGAAACCAGTTTATCATAAAGAACGAGAAGTGCCTTATGCTCTCATGGATCGTGTTGAAAAGGAACTTCAATCCTTAGAAGAGGCTGGAATCATAACGAAAGTTGCCACCAGTGACTGGGGATCACCATTGGTCGTCATCCCTAAGTCCGATGGAGGGGTACGTTTATGCGTTGATTATAAAATTGGCGTGAACGCTCACTACCCAGTGCAGAAAATTAATCATATCCTTAACAGCCTTCGCAATTCAAGATATTTCTGCCGATTAGATTTGTACAAGGCTTACCTACATATTAAATGCGACGAACCATCTGCCGAAATTCAAACCATGACCACACATAAAGGCACCTACCGCATGAACCGTCTGTCTTTCGGCATCAAGACTGCTCCTGCGGAATTCAACCGCATAATCGATCAAATTCTCCGTGATGTGCCAAAATGCGAGTACTACTTCGATGACATAGTTGTCCATGGGGAATCAAAAGAAGAATGTGCAGCAAACTTGGACGCCTGCCTGAAACAGCTACAAAAATTCGACCTGCACCTCAACCGTCGAAAGTCCGTCCTGTTTCAAGAAGAAATTGACTTCCTGGGCCACAAAGTCAAGCATAATTGCATATCAAAAGCACCATCGAAAATTGCTGCAATCGTTGATATGCCTAGACCTAAAAACACTGAAGCTCTTCGACGATTTCTAGGCATGGTTACATATTACGCCCGCTTCATCAAAAGTGCATCAACTCTCACTACACCTCTACGCGATCTCTTGAAAAACAACATGAAATTCAAATGGTCGGCAATACATGAAGCTGCTTTTCTCCGCTTGAAGCAAGAAATCGCCAGCGATCAAGTTCTCACCCCATTCGATCCACATCTACCAGTTCAACTAGCATGCGACGCAAGTCCATATGGGGTCGCAGGGATTCTTTCTCACGTCGTAGATGGAGTGGAACAGCCCATTGCATTTGCCTCCAGATCCTTAACTCCAGCGGAACAAGGATATTCGCAACTCGACAGGGAAGCCCTTGCTATAATTTTCTGCGTAGACCATTTCTACCAGTACTTGTTCGCCCATCCTTTTACACTAGTGACCGACAACCAGCCGCTAGTGCGAATTTTCCATCAAAATTCGAAAATACCGAAAATGACATCAGCTAGACTACAACGATACGCTGCCTTCCTTTCAGGATTTAACTACTCTCTGAAATTCAAAACGGGTGATCAAAACTCTAATGTTGACTGTCTCTCTAGAGCCCCAATCAATCCCCCACAGAACCGGATCGACGCAGCCATTAACAAAGAAGTAAAGCGAATTTTTGAAGCATCAATCCAACACATCGAAACTTCAACCCTGACACATCAAGCTCTCAAACAAGCATATCAAGAAGATGAAGAATTATCCAACTTGATTGAAGGTCTTCACAGAAACCGAGTAGAAAACACCGAACTCACAGTCGAAGGAGATGTTCTATTCAGAGGACCTAGAGTAGTAATACCAACTGCTTTGCGACCAGCCGTTCTCCATGAACTCCATCGAACCCACATCGGGGTAAAAAAGATGAAGCAGTTGGCACGACGCTATGTCTACTGGAGATCAATCGACAAGGACATCGAGCGAGTAGTTAGAGAATGTGCTGACTGCGCAAAGGTCCAAAACAGTCCACCGAAAGCTCCTCTTCACCCATGGATGGAACCAGAGAAAAACTGGCAACGTATACATGTTGATTAGGCTGGACCATATCAAAATTATTATTTTCTGATCATGGTAGATGCAAGATCAAGATGGGCGGAGATCTGTCCATGTACCACTGCTCCAACATCAACATCAACTATTGACCTAATGCAAGAGGTTTTTGCTCGAAACGGGTTCCCAGATGTCATGGTCAGTGACAACGCCACAATATTTACAAGTGACGAGTTCAAGAAGTTCTGTGCAGCTGCGGGTATCATTCAAAAATTCATCGCACCTTGCCATCCTGCAACTAACGGACTCGTTGAGAGGAATGTGCAAACCTTAAAACACAGACTAGCTGATATGGAAAATGAACCTCTCGCAATGAAGAAGATAATCCTCGAGATCCTCTTCAGGTACAGGGCGACACCACTCATCAATGGAAAAACTCCAAGCGAACTTTTCCTGAATAGGCAAATCAGAATCCAACTGGATGCTCTCATGCCTCCTATCATCGAGCAATCTTCAGTACCAACAGGACCAGAAAGACAACTTAATGTGGGTGACCGAGTACAAGCCCGATACTACGCAAACAACAAACAACAATGGCGCCCTGGTGTTGTAGGCAAAAAGCTTGGTCGTCTTCACTACATTATAAAGCTAGACAACGGCTATTCCCTCAAGAGACACATCAATCAGCTCCGACAGAGTGAAGTAAAACTAAGAAATGTTACATTTTCCTGAGGAGAACCCCCTATTGGAAATGTTCTACAACCTGTTGGAAATAGAGACAATGAAATGCAACATTATCCACAGCTATTTCATCGTCCTCAAATAACTCCAGATCAACTGCAAGAGAACCCAACAGCTCCTGCGGTTAGTGAAGATCAATTGGATCCTCCAAACCTTAGAAGATCAAGCCGCCAAACTCGACCGCCGAAGTATCTAAGTGAATATGTGGTTGGCCAAATTAGGGTGGGAGGACTATAGTGACCAAGTATATTATGTTGGCTGTGAAAGATCATTAATTAACTTGTGGAAAAAAAAAAACATATGTTCAATTACCTATTGTTATTATTAATATTATGTGGGAACCATGTGCTGTACATAACCTTTTCAATTATAAATTAGTGAGTTCAATAAATATCAATTATCAAATCAAGCCTTACTTTTAACTTTACATCAACTTGAGTTATAACACTTACTGACGCCGTCCGCCATCTTGGAGCTCCGATGTATTACCAAAATTTAATTTATTTTTTTTTGCTCAGGAATTAAAAATAACAATTGAAATAATTTTTTTATTAAAATTTCAATAGCTATAAATGTTTCATTTTTTTTTAAGATAAAAAATTGTTTACCCTCATAAAGTTCCCTAAAGATTATTTTTTTTAAATACGCTATTTACCCTGGACATTATTAGAAACTTTGTTTAGTTAAATATAGATGGTTTTACCTTGTCTATTTTGTAATATTGATACCTTAAAATCAAAACATTGGTGTTCCATCTATAGAATTATCTAGAAAAGGGTTATAAAGCGCTGCTAAAATCAACTTCCTTCGCTTCCATCTCGATATTTTTCCGGCAAACTGTGGAGATGTGAGCGACAATCATGGCAAAGATTCTACCAAGATATCACTACCGAGGAAAAGAAATACTAGGTTCTGTGGGATATTTAGATAATAGCCAATTACTGCTGATATATTGCTTTAAGACATAAAATTTGCTTGAAGCACAAGCAGAAAATAAATCTGCTGAATAACGTTTATATTTATGTTTTTGATGTTATTTATTATGAAATACTTTTTTAATGAAAAAATGAAATAATTTTTTGGGCGTAATAATCGCGATATTTATCGCCCTAAAACCCCTATCCTATCCTATGAAATACTTTAATTATTTGTTGAATATAACTAATTAAATAATTAAACATTTAAATAAATAACAAAATTATTAATAAAAACTTATTTTAAAAAATCTAATTATATTATTATGTGTACTTTCTTTACAATAGCTTGCTACTTTTTAAGTTCAATATTTGTATTCAGCAATATAAAATTAATAAGAACCCTTTTCATTCAAAAGGAAAAAAAAAAAAATTTTGTTGACCAGTGCTATCAATTAATTACTAAAAACAAAACAATTTATCCATTTATTACATGATAAATTATTGTATGAAATATTTTGAATATTTTTCATATCTATATTAGTTGAGTACCAAAAATCATTTAAACTGCACTACCAATTAAAAAAGTATTCCAGAAAAAAAAAGAGAAGAAACTTAAACAAAATTGCCATTGATTCAATTAAAAAAATTAAAAACCATTAGATCATCAAAGTTTAAATAATGGTGCGTTCCAAAGACTACACATAAAAGATTAAAAAGAAAGTAATTTGTATAATAGCAAACATATAGAACTAAAAGTTTTAGGTGATAAAAATACTTTAGACTCAAGCGATCAGCCAGGGTCTTATAACTATAAATTCTATGGTTGATTAACTGTAGTAGCCAACTTCAGAGTAGTAGCAAACTTTACTCTACTAGGTGTTAAATCTACTTTTTAATTCATATAGATACAAATTAACATTACAGATGCATAACACGACAGTTTTAGCAATATTATTTCCAAACCTTAATACATATGTATATCTATGCAATAGCTTAAATCTTTTGGTATATTTTTTTGTGTAAATTGTGGTCACAAGAGAAAAGAGTGGAATTGTTTATACATTTTTTTTTTTCAAGAAAAATGATGAATGGATAAAGAAAAGCAGTTAAAATAAAAAAAAATATCCCTAATATTTTTAAATAACTGAAATATACCAGAACACTTTTTCTTAAAACATCCTTTTTTGACACTTATGGTAAATTAAAATAAAATTGAAAATGATTTATCATCATTGAGGATAAAAGGTAAACGGTCATTTTATTTTAGATAAATATGGAAGATGTTGAAACAGTTTTGGGATACAAGATAATGACCTGTTTGTGATTTTTTAAATCCTAATATTCTCTTTACCATTTTTATTAATGTGAGAGTAAGGGTAAATAAAAATATAATAAATTTTGAGAAAAATAGGAGAAAACAAGATAATTATCCCAAATTATTTAGAATAGCTGTAAAACAAAAACTTTATAACACAATCATAAGTAGAAGAGGTGTTACCTAATTTGGTAATTTTAAATGATGGAGGGGAAATAAAATTGCAGCATTTCCAAATTATGAGGACTATCAGAAGTGTTACAGATGTCTAGTATCATCACAAGCAGAATCCAGGATATATCATTCTGGGAAAGATGGAATTATGGATTATAGTGAAAGCACAGTTGTAGGTGTATGGCCTGAATTTTTGAACCGTTTAAACTACATATTATGGAATTAAAAATGAATATAAAAGGTGGGAGTAGATTGATCAATAGACGATAGAACAATATTCAGTGAAAACAGCTAGTAAAAACAAAATATTTAGTACATGTTTGGTACTGAATATGTGCTATACACAATACAGGTTTAATTCTAAAATACAGCCTTATCTTCTTCAATCAAGGTTGAAGAACGCAAGAGAAATACTCAGAAATACATCTGCCAGGGGTTGGGATAATCAGTATGGCTCACTTTAACATCCATACCTAAGTAAATATAATGGCCCAGAGGGTATAAAGGTATAAATACACAATATTTCATTGGAAAAAAAAAATTATTTGACATGATCTTCAGACCCTCTTTACCTCAATTATCTGAAGCAAATGTACTTTCAAAGAAGATAACCATTCAGTTACAGAGGAAGTTAGAAATCAAAACTGACCTGGGAGGTAACAACAAAAAAACAAAATTTATGAAACCTTTGCAAAAAAAATTTTAAAAGATTTCACTCTTCAGTATGATTACATTAAGTTGTGTCGACTAATATTCAATTACCTACAAAAAAAATCTTATTTAAAACAATGGGATGGTTAATAATTTTCTTCCAGTTGACTTCTTAAAAAGTCTCTGATTTTCTGTAAGAGTGATTTAACTGTATACATTAACATTAGTATCAATCAACTTTTTGGAGGATTATTTTTTTTTTTTTAATAAAAATTAATTTGTGTAATGGAAATGAAAATGAAAAATAATTTTATTATCCTGGGACTATGTCCCTTTAGAATAAGTTAAACATACATAATACATAGATCAAGCCAGTGTGGCCGTATGTGAGTGATATTAAATATTCACAAGATGGTTTACAGATATTTACAAAAAAGAAGATATTTACAAAAAAGCAAAAAATAAAAAATAAATATAAACAAAACAAAAGACAGAAATAGATATAATGCTTTCCTACATGACATTAATCTTTTAGTATAGAAGGCGGAAGAGGAACAAGGGAAGGAGAGAATACCGATATATGAAGACAACGAAGTTAGAACGAAACTGCTTGAATAGATTACTTATTTTCTAGTGGGGATAGTGATAAACAGAGTTGTTTCTAAAGCCCCACTGTGTCCCTTCGGAGATCAGTTGAGTTGAGAGTTGAATAAGAACTCGAAGAGGAGGGATTTGAAGTTAGATGTCGATGGAGCGTGTCGGATGTTGGAAGGGATGGAGTTCCAGAGGGATATGGCTTGCATTATGAAGGATTTTGCATAAGTATCAGTTCGATGGGGTGGAGGATAAAGATCGGATGAGCGGGATCTGGTTGGGCGGGATTGGATGGAGGATTTGAATTTTAGGCTCTGTAGGATATAGGAAGGTCGTTTAGTTCTTATGGCCTGGTATAGGAAGGAAGCCAGTAGATACTGACGGCGATAGGAGGGGTAGAGACACTTCAACTCAGCGTAATACTCGGTTATATGCGTATCTCTGGGGATCCTAAAGACAAAACGTATTGCGCAGTTCATTAGGCGTTTAAGCTTGGCTTCGAGTTCCCCCGACAGTCCGCCGTACACCATACAGCCGTAGTCAAAGTGGGGAAAGATAAGGGAGGAGACTAGGAGTTGGCGGGTTTTGAAAGGAAGAAGATATCGTAGACGGTTGAGCTGTTTCAGGGTAGAGACAGTATGACGGGAAATTTGTGAGATGTGGGGTTTCCAAGAGAGGGATTGATCAAAGGTAACGCCTAGGTTTTTAACAGAATTGTGGAATGAGATAGAGGTGTTGTTCAGGACTAGGTTTGGAGGGACAGGGGTTGATTTGAGGAGAGAGGGAGATCCTATCAAGATGGCTTTCGTCTTCTCGGCGTTTAAGGTGAGTTTGTTGAGGTTTGCCCAAGCACAAAATCAGTGGGCGTTCAAGAGCGGTTTTCCAGGCACTGGGAAAGGTGGCACTTAGCAGGGAGAAGTTATAGATATGATACAGGACGGGAAGGATGAAAAGAATTGAGGCTTTAATCAATTTAACTGGGATGTTATCTGGTCCGAAATCGTTTGTTAGGGATTTTCGTATGGATTTGAGCAGGTCGTCAGGGGTAATATGGGAGAAATAAAAGTTGTCGGAGTTGAAGAGGGCGGAAACAGGAACCGGTATTGGTGCTTGGTGAGGATGGGAGGTGTTGGAGACAAAGCGAGTGTTAAGTTCATCGGCTGAAATAGAAATGGTTGTTGATGAGGTCAAAATATAATGACACTGGTCATTACACATTCATTTAAATTTCAATATTACCCGATGTTTGAAGAGTTTGGCCCTAGATTTAAGTATTTTAGTTTCTTTGCTTACACATTCATAATAGATTTATCTTTGCCATTTTAATATTTATTGCATCTCTCTTTTGTAAATTAGTATGTAATATTTCTTGTATATTTTCTCTTATTGTTTTTTATCTTGTTTCTTTAGTTAGCCCCAAAAAATTGGTCAAAATACAAAATCACAACTATATATGTAACTTCTGCATACCAGTGTTTTTCCCTCCGACTGCATCCCAACCATTTTCACTACGTTACTGCTAATGGCCAGCTAATGTTCCACCATTAAAAATATTAAGTTAATTTATACAATTAAATTTAAAAAAAAATGTTTCCTTTAGACTCTCCATTATCTTATTGCATAAAGAGGGAGTATGAGTTAATAACCTATTGTTAAAACCTATAATTTGTTTTTTCTTTTAA
Organism: Aelia acuminata; assembly: GCA_911387785.2. Taxonomy (NCBI): domain Eukaryota; kingdom Metazoa; phylum Arthropoda; class Insecta; order Hemiptera; family Pentatomidae; genus Aelia; species Aelia acuminata. Next base: position 156,539,909 of record OU426980.1, on the reverse strand, counting down.
GTAACAAAGAGAGCACATGAGTAGTTAGTGAGTATGAGATTCCTCTCCCATCAACTGAATCATAAAATAGGAAAATTTGACATCAAGAAAAAAACAAGGAAAAGAGGAAACAAAATAAATCAGAAATTACTTGGAAATAGTTTAATATGTGACCATAATTTATGGTGTAACATGGTAACTTAATCATTTTGTAACAAGTTTTGTGGTCTTACAGTTTTTGAGTGATGTGAGAGTAGAAAAACTGCCGTGTGTGCCTTCTAATATAAGGTATCCAAAATATATATGTTTTACTTAGGAGAAACAATAACCAAATAAAATGACAAGAAATAAATAAGAAAAGAATTCTCTTTCATTTAATGATAAAAATCACTACAGTAAGTGATACTTTCTTATATAACCCACTCACACGAGTGTGCGGGCTCAAATAAGTATCTTTATATATACAGACTGTTTAGCTGACATTCTACTTACCAAAGAAAGCCAAATATTGGTTATTAGAAGTTGGTTTTTCTCATCCTTTTGTGTTCCGTGTCAACATAAAACAACATGATGTTAGTAGAACATTGAAGACAGCATGCAATTGTGTTGTGAAGTTTATTTTTGGTGTAAGTATATTACACTAAAAAGACCTTAAATCACATAAATAGTTTTAATATTAAACCGATTGCTTTTTAAGATACAATTTAAAACCAAATCAGTTTGATTGCTAATGCTGAAAAATAATACAGGGGAAATAAAACATGATTGCAGGATTGATGTGAAAAAAAATATTTTGATATACACGACGATTTGATTTAAACTTAAAAAAGGATTGGGTTTAATATTTATCAATGTTTTAAATTATCTTAGGCTTCAGTTTAATAAACTTATTATAACGAGCAAAGCTTATGGATGTAATAAAATAATACACGTATAGGATTCCACTGTTTATCTTCATATCTTCATATTTTAAATATGCGGTGAAAAAAGAAAAGATCGACGGTTCATTACCAATTAACAAACAATAATAAATACATTCTTTTAAAAATTGATAGTTATTTATTAACAATGAATATTACAAGTTACAGCTCAAGAGTTTTCGAAAAGAGAAAGGTTTTCTAATACAACTGTTTGTTTTTTTCTTACTAATTTTAAAAAAGGTCGGGCATTGTTGGGAATATAAAAATAAAATATTAGTTGCTTTGAAAAGTGGTTTAAAAAGTTCATGAGCGGGAATATTTACTTATAAAAGAGGTTTCGGATCAGTGATACGTTTCCCTGGGCGGATTATGGGTGCCATACTAGTTTCCTCGGTACTTAAATTCATAAAACAGTTGGTCTTTACTGTGCCTCTTATGGAAAATATAGGTTAGGGGTAAAATGTTTTCTTTGAGTAATACTCAGAGAATATATTTTAAGTTCAGCCAACTTCCAAAGAAGTCGTTGATATATCAGATGGTGTCAGAAGCATTTCTTACAAAAAAAAAAAAAAAGGAAGAAATTAGCCAAATGCGAGGGAGCCCATTAACTCTTACATGGCAAATAAAATGTTTATTTAAGCCTCTGAAGATTTTCTTCGTATATAATTGAAAAGATATTCCAACATGTAAAGACCAGTTGCTGAAATCAAGGGGATGAAAATAATTTATTGATAAAACCATATTTTAATATATTATTTAGAAAGGCCTTAAAAACAAATCGTGAAGCGATTTTTAAATAATTTCAATATTTAGATGTGGAAGAAGCCTATAACATAGCAGTAAATGGCTAACCTGACTGTCTTTCGCCAATTTAAGTATTATCAGGACGGAAAAAGATAAGATCGCCCTTCCTTATAATTAAAGTGTAAGATTTTTATTAGCAGGAATTAATATCTTGGCTAAGCTCATTTTATATAATTTATTTTTTTTTTTTTTTTTTTTTTTTTTTTTTTTTATAAACAGAATAATTTGGCTCATAGAAGGAAGAAAAAAAAAAAAAAAAAAAGTGTAATTTTGATGTTGGCTAATGGATAAAAGAAGCCATTTATTAATATGGAGTGTTTATGATGGGGTGTGGCGTTGATAAGGGTGTGAGGCAGCGATACGGAAGCAAGCAAGCATAGGAACCAACACGATCACACCTTTACAACTTACCAGGTTCAACCACGCATTCGTTGTGAGGATTTGATTTTTTTCGTCCTAAAAAAAAAACCCGCATAAAAAGGTAAATTTTAAAACTTATCTTTCATCACCCCTTCGCTATATAATCTGATGATTTTTATCCTTTGAAGGGGTTGTATATGATTCTACAAAATAAGCGGTCTTCAATCAATTAATAGCAACACAAATATAAGTAAGTATGTTACAAGATCGTATATATGATTAAGAGTACATCTATTAAATAACAAAAAAAAAAAAATAAAATAAAAAATTAAAAATTAAAAAACACTGAGGAAGATATCCCAACATTAAAATTATGGTTTTAATACTAATTTAAACGAAATAAAATCCTCCAAACTGGCCTGTTTGCCAGTTTGAAAGTTTGCCAAAATTTTTACCAGATACCTGCCTCAGTGCCATACCAATAATATATTGTATTTTTTACAGGGTGGATTATTATTGTATTTCCAAAGAAATCACTTGGTTTATTGATTGAGATGAGCAAATTTTACAGCCTTTTTTGGAGGATTTTTTTCCAAGTTTGCCAAAATTTTTACCAGATACCTGCCTCAGTGCCATACCAATAATATATTGTATTTTTTACAGGGTGGATTATTATTGTATTTCCAAAGAAATCACTTGGTTTATTGATTGAGATGAGCAAATTTTACAGCCTTCAACTGGAAACAATAATATAATATAGTCAATATAATTATATTTTTTACATTAGGTATGTAAATTATATTTTTACATTTCTTACATAATGAAAAATAATAAACTCATGAAATTCAGACGCACATAAGCAATTTTCTAAAATTTTACATCGTATTTTGTTACCATAATGTTCTAGGAAAAAAAAAAAAAAAAAAAAAAAAAAAAATATGGCGAATTACCTAAAATAGTGGTGTAAATGTTCAATGACATCATGATTTCTAAATTTTCAACCTATGTTATCTCAGTAATAAATTAATTTTAGGCATTGTTTATACAACGCATACCTAAAATACTGTCATGCAATACCGAAACAACTTGTATTCCTGAATATCTCATCTTTTAAAATAGGTACTAATCACATTTTAGTACCAAGTCAACAAATACTTGATATATAAGTCGTACGAAATCAAAATAGGTCGGAAGAAATCGCGATGCGAGAAGATGATAGCTCATAGCGGATAGGGGTCAAATCCTTTTTGAATAAAAATAATATCATAAATATAAAATAAAATAAAAATTGTTAATCATATAGAAAACCGAATTTCGCCCAACCCGATAGTTTTCTGCCGAAGTTACAACTCTCGGTTTACATGATTCTAAATTCAGACCTACATTGAAACAAATGTAAATAAAATTCTTCGAAAGACGCCGAATACTCGGTACCGCTGTTAAGTATTAACCTTCTAAGGATTCGTCCGTTACGAAGCCAATTAATTGTATGTAATCGTTTTATTCAACGCAACGCTGCCAATTCAATGAAGGAGGGACTGTCTGAATTATCCGGTTGAATCATCCTTCTTAGGTATAAATATTTTACCTAAAACTTTATTCACAAAAAAGTTTTAAAGCTTTGAACTTCCCTTAATGTAAGCGTCCAAATTTCCGTAAGTACATTTAATTATTACTTATTTTTCGTTTTTATACTGATATAATAATAATGAAGCCTTTATGATCTTCGTAAATTCGTAAAAAAAACAAAATTATATTGTAACTTAATTTTGCTTTATATAGATATAATATTCTCTCTATATATAAGAGGCTTTGTCCTGACTGACAGAATCAACGCATAGCAAAAACTACTAATGATAGAAACTTGAAGTTCGGAATCTAGATTTTAGACGCGATGTAGGTAACCACTAAGAAACGAATTTCAAAAATGTAACCCCTAAATGGCGAAATTGTCGTTTAACTCTAACGGAAACCTATTTTTGCACTTCGAGAAAAAATGTCTCATTTGGACTCATTTTAAAGATCTTGATACGACGAGTTTAACTCGAAAGCCCCGAAAAATGAAGCGTTCACGACGAGTAAGCAATCTTTTGCTCGGCTCGGTTTTAGTGAACTCTCTCCATTGTGCGTCTCCCTCTCTTCTACCGAGCCGGCAGCTTTCCCCTCCAATATTCCACCTACCGTAAGCTCCGATCCCTGTTATGTTGTTGATATATAACATATATTAAAGCAATACCAAGATAATGATCACAGAATTGATTTTAAAGGCTCGCGGGCAAAGCCGCGACGGGGAATGCTAGTATAATATGTCACAAAAGGCATTCTGCATTAAGATAGCTTTATTTCAGATTAAATATTCAATCAGACCCAATGCGTGCGGTATTGGCCATTGAAAATACCAAGCCCAAATCTTAATTTATTAATAATAGATCCATTAATAATAGAAATAAGAAACATTTGGAGGCAGTTAAGGGAGAAAGGCAGAGATATTTTTTTTTTTAGAGAGAATATTTTTATTATTTAAAGATTTACAAAATAAATGACGATTTTGTACATAATTTTGGATTATTCATCCTTCCAATCAACATGCTACTTTACATGACTTATTTGTGGAACAATAATCATAAATATTTAAAAATTTGGGAATATATATCATTTTCATATGGACCACCTCACACTGCGGTATTACTAGAAATGAGCTTGCAGATCAAGCCGTAATTCCAAAAACCAACGCGGTGACAATAATGAACTAAATTCCTTTTGATCATCGTTTAGAGAATAATACTTGAAATATACAAAATATGGCAGGTCGCATGGGAAGAAGAATCCGAGAAAATAGACCACCTCCAACAGAAAATCTCGTAAAGAGGAAACTGCCCTTTGTCGGCTAAGATAAGTGCACTGTATAATCTCGCATACTTGCTAAAAGGTCTTGAACCCTCTACATGTGAAATACGTAAAGTAGAAATTAACATTACAACACCTAATAGGGTAAACCATACAGTTATTGGCACTCAGTGCAGTTATTGGCACCACAACTTTAACTTAAAGAAATAGGTAAACAAGTCCTTATTTTATTACAAGATATACGTAAGTCTAATGTTTGAGGGGTCCTCTAAGGCATCTATGAAGTAAGACTTTAACAAACTAACCATAGGGAAGAATTCACAATTAAATCCACAGGGTGCCAATTACCAGGTTTGGCACATTTAACAATAAATATTGCCATATTGTAAAACAATTGAACTTTTGAGCCAAAAAAAAAACTCGTGAGTCTTTATAAGGATAGATAAAGAGGAGTTATGGGAAGTTTCAAATAGACCCCTTCATAAGAAGTATTTTTTTTAATGTCACCACTGAAATTTAGTCTTAAGGGTGCCAATAACTGAACGGTTTACCCTACATGGTTGCAATGTCTTTGAAAACCTGAGAAGAAAATTACATTTGGGATAATTTTTACAGAAAAATCTTAAAGACGATAAGATAACAATAAAAAACAAAACAATATTTAAAGCTATACAAGTATTATCCAAAGTTCCAAAAAAAAGATGTTGCCAATTGGTAGAGGAAACAAGAAAAACAAAATAAATAAAGAAAGTTTTATTCTAAATAAATAAATAAATATTGAAAATAGATTTTTTTTAATAAAATGATGATATATTATGGAATTTTTAATTATTATTCATGGTCATATTCAGCAAAAATTGAATAACTGTATTTTGAGTGGATGGTGCCACTTCCTATTATGATAATAAATTGTGAGGGATTGCGGGACGCTCTGCAGAATATGTTCAACCTGGAAAGATTTATTGCCAGCTTTCCCCCTTGGGTCAACTAACATATCCACGTTTATCTTTTATTATAAAACAGTGGATGAATTCAAAGATCGCGAGTTCCTCTGAGGACACGACCAGCTTCTATCATTAAAAGGGAGTAAAGTAATACTTACCTCACTTTCTTTATATATATATATACAGTACCAGTCAAAAGTTTAGACTCACTTTTATTTAATTCACAATCTTCAAGTTTAATAAAATAATTCTAACTCAAGAGGTAGAATATGGTGGATATATTCCACCATCATTAACTCAAGAGGTAACATTTCAAACATAATATGATTAAGTTTAGAATAAAACTATAAATAGGGGTAACCTGTGGTGTAGTGCTTAGTATAGCAACCTACAATACTAAAGGTCGCGGGTTCGCGTCCCGGGGTGGCCCTAGGATTTTTTAATGGGAGTAAAATATCCTTGGCTATGCCGTCCCTCGGATAGGACGTAAAATGGAGGTCCCGAGTCTGTACGATGTCAGGTACTCGTTAATGATCCCTATCCAAATTATACCTAGATAGGCAAAATTTAGGGCTCCCACTGTAGCATCGTCCGATTAGCTTTAGAACATAAATGGACATTAAAGAAACAAACAAACAATTTAAAATAAATTAAAAATAAAATTATAGTTTTTATGCTGTTAAATTGTTATTTATTTATTTTACAAAACTAACGGTGAGTCTAAACTTTTGACTGGTACTGTATATATATATATATATATATATATATATATATATATATATATATATATATATATATATATATATATATATAAAATAAATTATAATTTCAAAGAGATGAGCAAAGATTTTGCAAAAAATATAATTAGTTTTTTTTTTTAGGCTTTACTTATATTATCACACCAAATATATTTTAGAAAAAAAATGGCTTTAAAATTATTGGATAAAAATGCGTTTTAATTACATCCATAATAAATATATAATTTAAAAATGAAAAGTATTGAAATTAGCATATATTCCTTGATTGGCAATTGTTGTTTCTATTTTTTTTATCAGTTGTAGAAGTTGAAGGTTGCTAAAATGCCATATAGTATTTGATAGATCGGCGATACATCGATTTCAAGATTTAAATCCCTATATTTGAACAGTTAATATATTTTAGACATCGAATTACACTAAATCATTATGTGAATTATGTGACAATATTTGTTTCCATTAAAAAGAAAAAAGGATATTTTTAATTTATTTTTTTTCCTCTTCAGACAATAATTACTTAAAAATCTTTGAAAAGGTGAAAATTCCTGAAAAAGACATTTATGTAAGCAGAACGTTCAATAGATAATTATACTGACTCATCTCATCCCCTATGTATGACCCTGTATCTAATAAACTATTTTATTTAAATTATAGTGAAGAAAGGATTCACATAATAGTTTTCAAGCTCAAAAGCTGATCAAATTTTTGTTCTCGTTATCCAAATGTTTTTTTTGTTTTGTTTTTTCAATATCTTGTGTCACTGTTTTTTCTTTTACGTTTACTTTTATCTTAATTCTTAAAATTTTTCTTTTCTTTTGAAGTAACCAGACAAATGGCTCTGGATTTGACCATATTCTGTTATTCTTAGGGGACTAGATGTTCCACAATAAAAATTATTTTCTTTCTCTTCTTTCTATAAAAAATAATTTGAAATACCCAGAGTGATGGTATTTATATTTTTTTTATTGTCACTGATATAGAAAATCCTAAGCTCATTAATGAAAAAAGAATTATTCGATTATCGTCATTTGGTCAGGAGTTATAGATTTTTGGCCACTGAATTACAAAGATTTTCTACTGTGAGTCGTTCTCATGAAATATGATCACTAGATTTTTGAATCAAAGATATACGGCGATTTTTTTTCTTTTCAGTGCACAAGGCAAATCGGGCTACGTTAATCGAGTTATTTCCATGATTTTTTTTTAATTTAAAGCTTTCCATGTTTATTTATAAAAAAAGAAAAAAAAAAAAAAAAAAAAAAAAAAAAAAAAAAAAAAAAAAAAAAAAAGAAACTAGAAAAACCATCCAAAAACGGAAAGTGCATTTCCAAATTGTTACATCAAACCAACGTTATTATATGCCCCAAAACGGAGTTAAGTGCTCCATCGAAAATTTTGTAGCTGGATTTTTATGCAGGAAAGACGGATAAAGCAAAAATACTGCATGTAAATAAAAGTTTTTTTTATTTCACATAGAGCTTTAGAACCGAGCTGACATTTATATTCCTGAAAACATAAAATAGGCCCTTGACTTCTTTTCAAACACGTCATACGCGCCTGTTTGAGATATGTTTGAGGAATGAGACACACAGCTTCACATATCTCACAAACATAGCATCCTCATGGTAAAATACATCCTCGCCAGGTTTAGAATACAAAATGTTTTCCTCTATAAGTACTGAATACGAAAACAATCCTTATATTATCAACTAGAAACTCTAAAATAACCTACAGCAGTGCTCCTGAATAAATAATAATTATACATTTATTAATAAATATATACGAATATAACATGTGTTATATTTCCGAGTTTAAGGATATTACGGGTCCCGAGTTTTCGGAAGTCGGGATAATTTTTAAATGATTTCCTTATACGCCTTAGTAGTGCGTTCTTGCCACTTGAACTAACCAGGCACAGATCCAAATCAAGTCAATCCTTTCTCTTCACTGAACTCTTTCTTAGACACTATCTCGCACTATCTCTCACTATCTCGAAAATTTTGCGAATTATACGGGGGAGTGGACAATTTGTCCATTCAGCGAGGTCTCTGGACTATTGTCAATTTTTTAAAAACATAAACTCAATTATTTCTCTTATATATTATGTATACATTATATTTATACGGGGGAAACCCTCAAAACAAATAAATATTATTATATATATTTATTATATAATAGTAATTATTTCTCTTGTCATGATAACATGAATCTTGTCAGTGAAGAGAAAGGATGGATTTGACCGGGATATGTGCCTGGTTTAGATTATATTTTATTGAATATATTATTTTTCTAAAGGCATATTATTTTTATTTATTAATATTTGCAATGTTACCTCTCAGGACAGAATTGTATTCAAATTTTCTTTTATTTCTTCAATTTTTAAATTTTCGGAAGTTTTTTGTAACTTTTGATATTTTCTATTTAATGAATAAATAACTTCTAATGATAAGTCTTATATTATTTATTTATTTACAAAATTCTCAACGTTTCCGGGCACCCTCCGCATCATCAGTAATAACTGTACGTTAACTGTAGCAATATATAAATATTGCTAATTCCAATAGTTTCTAATAGTTAGTTTTGTAACATAGAAATAAGTGAACCTGTTAAAACATAGTGTATTACAGTTAAATTAGTGACATTTTGCATGTATATGTATATATAAAAAATTAAATCTCTATATACGAGTATATAAGAGGCTTTGAACTGACTGACAGAATCAACGCAGCGCAAAAACTACTAATGATAGAAACTTGAAGTTCGGAATTTAAATTTTACACTCGATGCAGGTAACCACTAAAAAAGGAATTTAAAAAAATGTAACCCCTAAGGGGTTTAAATGGCGAAATTGCCGTTTAACTCTAACGGACACCTATTTTTGCACTTCGAGAAAAAATATCTAATTTGGACTCATTTTAAAGATCTTGAAACGACGAGTTTAACCCGAAAGCCCTACGGGGCGTCGAAAACCATGTTTTGAAACCGAAAAATGAAGCGTTCATTACGAGTAAGCAATTTTTTGTTTCGGCGATTTTAGTGAACTCTCTCCATTGCGCGTCTCCCTCTTTTCTACCGAGCCGGCAGCTTCCCCCTCTAACATTCCACCTACCGGAAGCTCCAATCCCTGTTATGTTGTTAATATATAACGTATGTTGTCAATAAATAATATATAATATAAAATCAATACCAAGATAATGATCACAGAATTGATTTTAAAGGCTCGCGGGCGAAGCGCGACGGCGAATACTAGTAATATATACTTGACGACAGGCAGGAAATATGAAACAATATTTAAGGTAAATTATAATTAATTTATATAGAAAGTGTTTTATAAAAAAAATATATTAACAATGTGAATAAAAATTACATAGAAAATTATTTGTATAAACTATAGAATGATAACTAAAAATGTTACAGTTACTCCTGATGATAAGGTGGGTGCACCGAAACGTTGAGAATTTGTAAATAAGTAAATTTACTTATACATTATATATTACATATTAGACTTATCATTGGAAGTTTTTTATTTATTAAGTAGAAAATATCAAAAATATTAAATATATATAATATGATTCCAACATACGACGGTATCCAGACAAATATATTTTTGTTCGTGCTTTAGATCATCGGATAAAAAGCTTGAACTTTTTAAATTACGACGTCTTTCGTACATATGACGTTATTGCCGAGTGTGGTAAAATGATGGAGGGGAGAAAATTCCTTACCCAGGAATGCGTTACACATATTGTTAACGCAGAGTTTTCCAAGTTCTATTTCCTGCCTGAAAACAATTATAAATACTTTATAAGAGGGAAAGTAATTTAAATGCGAAACGCTAGGCGAGAGAGGCAAATTAAGATTAGCTTGTTATACTGGGGATTATGGAGCGCTTAAAAACCTTTAATGAATAATGAGGCAACCTTAGAGAGTTAGGTAATAAAAATATCGCTCTAACTCTTATAATAACTGCTACTATAATATAAAAAAAAAAGAAGCAGAATAGGCCATTAGATTTAATGATAGCCAGGGCTAGTATAATTTATCCACCAATCTTATATGACTCGGCCCAGGATTATTCTATAAAAAATGTATTTTACAAGCGGTATATGTTATATATATATGTGTGTGTGTGTGTGTGTGTGTGTGTGTGTGTGTGTGTGTGTGTGTGTGTGTGTGTGTGTGTGTGTGTGTGTGTGTGTGTCTGTGTGTCTGTGTGTATTTTATATATTACTGTTGGGGTCACCTGTGGTGTAGTGGTTAGCATAGAAACTTACTGTACTAAAGGTCATGGGTTCGCGTCCCGAGGTGGCCATAGGATTTTTTAATGGGAGTAAAAAATCCTTGTCTATGCCGTCCCTCGGATAGGGCGTAAAATGGAGGTCCCGAGCTTGTACGATTTTAGTTACTCGTTAAAGATCTCTATCCTAACTATAACTGGATAGGCAAAATTTAGGACTTCCACAGTAGCATCGTCCGATTAGCCTTAGTGGCATAAAGTGACGTTAAAACAAACAATATATTATTGTTAACTTTAGTGTAAATTTTACCTATTTAACTTATATAATTGTATTTCAACCTATTTTTCATAGTACCTATAGGTACCTACGAGTATAGTAACCTATAGTTAACCTATAGTACCTATAGTAACCTATAGTTCATTGTAGGTTACGATTATGATAACAATATAGTCTCGAAACATCGCCATAATATAGTTGTTTATTATTGACTGAACTTCAAGAACTCTATTATAACATATATAGTCGTTGATAATGCAAAAGGACGTAAGTCAATTAACAGACGATTTTCAGGAGAACAAAAAAATCATTTTGTTTGCAATTAATTTTTCGAATTTTTGTGTGTTATCATCGGAAGAAACAATTAAAATTATTAATGTATTATTTTTTAAAATTTTGTGTTAGAGTTTAAATTTTCCTTATAGGCTGGTGTCATTCAGCGAATACTGAAATTGGAATATTTTTTTTTTTTTGCCTCGTATGATTCTTCTTTTATATTCACTGGTGACATACTTCCTCTTTTAGGAACCTAGAGCTACTCGTTTTGATTAAAAATCCAATAAAATCGCAAAATAAAAAATTTCTGACATAAGACCTTATCAACGACGATATACAGTACCAGTCAAAGGTTTAGACTCAATTATATTTAATTCACAATCTGTAAGTTTAATAAAGTAATTGTAACTCAAGAGATAAAATTTCAAAAATTATATGATTGTTTCGAATACAACCTATATAAATAAAGATGAAATTCTGTTTAGTGAACTTTCTAACTTAGAAGTGAACCTAAGGATCTCATTAGAATTATTTATGTCATACGAATATTTGATTATGAAAAAAAAAAATATACTGGGTGTCCCAGACCTAGTGTAAAAAAAAAAAAATGGGTAATACTGCATGTTAAAAGGGGTAGATTAGCGCAGAAATGGATTTCCTATCTCAATCTGTTGAGGAGAGATAGAATATAGATTGAGATAGAATTTTTTTTGTTTTTATTTTTAAAATCTTACTTTTTTTCTGAAAAATGACAGTTTTCTCTACTATTATATAGTATTATAGTTTATGGTTTAGCGTAGAAACGTAGCGTTTCCTCTTTGATATTTATATGACCAAAAATCACCCTTATTTTCTGCTTATTCTTTCTTGCAAGAGAAATGTGAGAGTGAGAGGTGAACATTTTAGAGTGAAGTTGCTTATAGTACCTATAACTAATTCATTACTCTTTTGTGAATGAGGATGGTTAACGGAAGCCAGTAGGGCTTAGCTCATTGAGGGGTATTTTCGTCGTCGCATTCCTCAAGTAATTGAATTAAAGATTACATTTACCCTAGGATTACCAAGTGGGGGGGGAGCTCTTGGAGCACATTAATATTTCTTCCACCCTGTTTTGCTCCTAAATTATTAAATAAAAAATCTGAAAAAAATAATAGTTGGGAGAAAAACATTCAACATTAAGGAGAACGTGAATTAGAATTTTTATGTATTATTTTATATCCAGAGGAAATAATCGAGTGAAAAAAAAAAAAAAAAAAAAAAACGCTCGTGGGCTCGCGGATATAATTTTAAATTATTAAAATATAATTACATTAAGGTATTGATAATAAATTTCCAACAATTAATTCTTTTTTTTTTTTAATGTTACTGAAATAGCAACTTTTTAAAAAGCGTAAATCAGTTAAGTATATTATCACCCAGTATAATATATTAAGTGTAAAACCATTCCAAACCATATCTTTTGTCTTTTGTTTTAGTTTAACGTTACACTATTATACTGGGTGTCCCAGACATAGTGTAAAAAAGAAAATAGAAAAAAAGAAAAGAAAAAAGAAAACGAGTTTCCTATCTCAATCTGTTGAGGAGATAGAATTTTTTTGTTTTTATTTTTAAAATCTTATTTTTTTCTGAAAAATTACAGTTTTCTCTACTATTATAGTTTATGGTTTAGCGTAGAAACAAAAACGATGATATTTTCTTAATCTGCATTAAATTTTCTAAAAGATGAAATGGGTCTGGTTATTTTAAATCCACTTTCAGTGGGACTTTTAACGCGCTTAACACAAAACATTTATAAAATTTTAATTTTTAATAGTTTTTGAAAATTCCTCACTCCCCACTGGGGCAACCTAGAAGCTATCAAATTTCCTAAAAACTGCAGAATTTTGTTAGCTTTTTAGTGGTGTAACCCATGATACAATTGCACTTCACCTTTTGAGTCTAAAAGAAGTTTTTCTGATGAAAAAGACACTAGTGTCTACACTATGTATGTCACTGCTGGGGCAACGAGGAAGCGCGCTAGAGCCTGCATCCAAAGTAATGGAGGAAATTTTGAACACGCGCTGCAATAATCCATTTTAATATGGTTTTAAAATAATAATATTATTATTTTTTATCTTCAATATTTTTTATGTAGGATTTTTCCAGTTTTAGTAGAAGAGAAGAAAAAAGTTTAATTTATTTTAAAGAAAGTACATATTTTTAAAAAATTTAAACTAAGGAGTTTTTTTTTTTTTAATTTTAGATTATTATATTATCCTTTTTATATTATTTAGAATTCATACATTGTTCTTTTTAGTCTTAAAAAAGTAAAATTAACTCTAACTAAGGGGAAGTTCGGCATCCATTACTTAGGATACAGGCTCTAGCGCGCTTCCTCATTGCCCCAGCAGTGACATTCTCTAGACTCAAAAGGTGAAGTGCAATTGTATCATGGGTTACACCACCAAAAAGCTAACTAAATTCCGCAGGTTTTAGATAATTTGACAGCTTCTAGGGTACTCCAGTGGGGAGTGAGAAATTTTCAAAAACTATTAAAAATTTAAGTTTTAATAAATGTTTTGTGTTTAGCGCGTTAAAAGTCCCACTGAAAGTGGATTTACAATGACTAGACCCACCTTATCTTTTAGAAAATTTAATGCTGATTAAGGAAATATCATCGTTTTTGTTTCTACGCTAAACCAAAGTACAAAAAACTGTCATTTTTCAGAAAAAAGTATGATTTTAAAAATAAAACTCTATCTCCTCAACAGATTGAGATAGGAAACTCGTTTCTGCGCCATTCTACCCAGTTTAACATGCAGTATTACCCATTTTTTTTTTACACTAGGTCTGGGACACCCAGCATATATATATGTATATCTAATAAATAAATTTATTTATCGATAACCAACAATTTCTTCTGCACTTGGGTCCCCTAAATAGGTCTCGAATCACATCACAACACATTCGTTGGCAGCTAAGATTGTTCCCTAAATGTATTGAATGTGTTGTTACCTATCTCTATTTAGTATATATTTTTTACTTGTTCGCTGTAATCCTGAATCCTAATAAAGTGCTAGTTACGAGGAATCCTTAACCCTTTGCACTAGAGGTCTTCGGAGCGGAGCCGTTTAAAATTTGTCTTCAAACTCGATTTTTATAGTACGGTAATCTTTTAACATCCGTGGAAAATTAATAATTCCTCCCAGAATAAAGTTATATTTTCATTCATTCATTCAACCACCCAATTTACTTTTAAAATATTAAAAATCAGGTTTCTAGACCTCACTATTCTAAGATCCCCCTAAAAGTCCCACTGAAAGTGGAGTTAAAATAACCAGACCCATTTCATATTTTAGAAAATTTAATGCAGATTAAGAAAATATCATCGTTTTTGTTTCTACGCTAAACTGAAGTAGAGAAAACTGTCATTTTCCAGAAAAAAGTAAGATTTTAAAAGTAAAAACAAAAAAAAATTCTATCTCCTCAACAGATTGAGATAGGAAACTCATTTCTGCGCCATTCTACCCCCGTTTAACATGCAGTATTACCCAATTTTTTTTTACACTAGGTCTGGGACACCCAGTATAATAGTTTAACGTCAAACTAAAACAAAAGACAAAAGATATGGTTTGGAATGGTTTCGAATTTCGCTTACTGGTTCTTTCATACCAGGTGGGAACACCTGTCCATATTATAATTGCATAACAGCCAATCTCTGGGTATATTCTTTATTGTTATTTAAATCGCTATGATCTCGCTTTACATTGGATTTTTACGAAATCAACCGTTGGATTAAAATAAAATCTCATTACTGTTCTAACGAACTTTTCTGGACCAACGGCTTTTCTCATTGTTTTCCAAATTCCCTGGGTGAAACCGGGATATTAAAGCTAGTTATAAATAAATTAAAAATAAAATTATAATTGTTACGTTGTCCAATAAATAAAATGTTGTTACTTATTTATTTTACAAAATCTATGCTAAGGAATTGCATGAAACGAAGAGACGCAGCCAGACGAAGATTTAAACGTACCAGACTTCCCGAAGACTATACCACCTTCAAGCTCCTCAGAAATAGCACCCAATCCTTAATACGCCGCGCCAAATCCGACTACTTCCAGCAATCCTTATCCAGTGCCCCCGACTCCAAAACAAAATGGGCAATTCTCCGTAAACTATCCTTAGGTAAACCCAGGCAAAACCAATCAATTCCTATCTCAGCCGATGCACTCAACTCCCACTTTGTCTCCAACACCTCCCATCCTCTCCAAACACCATCACCGATTCTTATTCCTTCCTCATTTAACCCCAACAACTTTTATTTCACCCATATTACCCCTGACGACTTGCTCAAATCCATCCGTAAGTCTCAAACAAATGATTTTGGACCAGATAACATCCCAGTTAAATTGATTAAAGCCTCATTACCTTTTATTCTCCCCATCCTTTATCATATCTACAACTTTTCCCTGCAAACTGCCTCTTTTCCCAGTACCTGGAAAACCGCTCTTGTACGCCCATTGAAAAAAACCTCCAATCCAGAAACCCTTAATGATTTCCGTCCCATCTCTCTGTTATCCAACTTATCCAAACCCTTGGAACGTTTAGTTCAATCCCAGTTATCCAGTTACCTAGAGCAAAACAACCTTCTGAACCATCTTCAGTCTGGTTTCAGACCTAACCATTCCACGCAATCCGCCCTCATTAAAATTTCCCAAGATCTCCACACTGCAATAGACCAAAAGAAACTCACCATCCTTATTCTCCTCGACTTCAGCAAAGCCTTTGACTCAGTGGACCACAACATCCTTTTAAACAAACTCAAAAACTTTCACATGTCTTATAATGCCCTCCTATGGTTCCAATCTTTCCTCACCAGTCGCTCCCAATTTGTGGTAGTCCCTGACAAACCCCCGTCAAAGCCTCTGCCATTGTCTAAAGGTGTACCTCAGGGTTCCTCTTTATCCCCCACCCTATTTTCTATCTATATTAATGACCTCCCATCCTCCATCCACCACTGTCAATACCATATGTATGCCGATGACGTCCAGATTTACCTCTCCTTTGACCCCGCTGATTCCCCAGGTGCCATCCAAAAACTCCAGGAAGATATCGACGGAATTTGCGCCTGGGCAAACCTCAACAACCTCACCTTAAACGCCGAGAAGACGAAAGCCATCCTGATTGGATCTCCCTCTCTCCTCAAATCAACCCCTCTTGCTCCAAACCTAGTGCTGAACAACACCTCTATCTCATTCCACAATTCCGTTAAAAACCTAGGCGTTACCTTTGATCAATCCCTCTCATGGAAACCCCACATCTCACAAATTTCCCGTCGTACTGTCTCTACCCTAAAACAGTTCAACCGTCTACAATATCTTCTTCCATTCAAAACCCGCCAACTCCTAGTCTCTTCTCTCATCTTTCCCCACTTTGACTACGGCTGTATGGTGTACGGCGGACTGTCCGGGGAACTCGAAGCCAAACTTAAACGCCTAATGAATTGCACAATACGTTTTGTCTTTGGGATCCCAAGAGATACGCATATAACCCAGTATTACGCCGAGTTAAAGTGGCTCTACCCCTCCTACCGTCGTCGGTACATACTGGCTTCCTTCTTATACCAGGCCATCAGAGCTCAACAACCCTCCTACATCCTACAGAATCTGCAATTCAAATCTTCCATTCAATCCCGCCCAACCAGGTCCCGTACCTCCGATCTCTACCCTCCTCCTCATCGAACTGAAACTTATGAAAAATCCTTCATAATGCAAGCCGTATCCCTCTGGAACACTATCCCCTCTAATATCCGACACGCTTCATCTGCATCCACTTTCAAATCCCTCCTCTTCGATTTCCTATTCAGCTCCCAAACCAACTACTGATCACTGAAGGGACATAATAGAGCTTTGGAAGCAACTCTTTTTAGCATGATTTCTATTAGAAAATATCTTATCGTTGTACTCAGGCCGTTTTATTATATTCCGTTGTCTTAAAGATTATTTTCATGAAGGAATGCACTTTTTGTTTCTGTCTTATTTTATTTATTTTTTGTTTCTGTCTTATCTTATTTATTTTTTGTTTCTGTCTTATTTTATTTATTTTTTCTTTCTGTAAATATTATTTGTAAACTATATTTGTAAATATTTAATATCATTCACATATGGCCACACTGGCTAGATCTCTATGTTATGGATGTAAAATTTATTCTAAAGGGACATCAGTCCCAGGATAATAAAATTATTTTTCATTTCATTTCATTTCATTTCATTTCATTTCAAAAAATCTACGGGTGAGTCTAAACTTTTGACTGGTACTGTACATCCTATAAATTTTACTAGGGTTTGAAATCGATAATTATTGTCTCCTTAAAAATCATTTAATAAGTATTATATTAAATTTAAAATATAAAAATCATGCTTGATTCATGCATAAAAATTTAAATCTATTTTAGGCGTTTAATGTTTTGATTTAAAATAATGATCACTCACTGAATGATACCGTGTTAGACGTTTTGGTGGTACCCTGAGTCTAACTAACCAAGTTTCACGAGATAATTTGTGTCTGACGTTTGAAACACGAATATTCAAGACAGAAAGGGCACTTTAAGAAAAGCTCAGAGATGGAATTATAATAAGATTGTAATCTGCCCAATAAATAATTATTTTTTTTTTTAAATTACTCAAGTACGATAACCTACAATTAGCTGTATATTATAATTATTAAATTTTAGTTATTATTTACAGTACCAGTCAAAAGTTTAGACTCTCCCTTAGATATTGTAAAATAAATAAGTAACAATATTTTATTTATTGGACAACATAACAACTATAATTTTATTTTTAACTTATTTATAACTAGCTCTATATTTCGGTTTCACCCAGGGAACTTGAAAAACAATTAGAAAAGCCGTGGGACAAGAAAAGTTCGTTAGGACAGAAATGATATTTTTTTTTAATCCAACGGTCGATTTCGTAAAAATCTAATGTAAGGCGAGATCATAATGATTTTTATAATAATAAATAATATACCCAGAGATTGGCTGAAGATATGCAATTTTAATATGGACAGGTGTTCGCACCTGGTATAAAAGAACCACTAAGCGAAATTTGGAGAATTTAGGACTAACGGTATGTATTTCTATAAAGAACAAACAAAAAAACAAACAGAATTTCATCTTTATTCATATAAATTGTATTCGAAACAATCATATAATTTTTGAAATGTCATCTCTTGAGTTACAATTATTTTTTTAAACTTGAAGATTATGAACTAAATACAAGTGAGTCTAAACTTTTGACTGGTACTGTATATGTTTTTTTATTAATAACAATAAGAAGAATATGACAGTTTGGGGAACAAGGCGTTACGGTTATACATTACCCGCATTGCATATTGGTCTTGAAGTATTGCCTAACTCAAGCACCCAAGGGGCACGGTTTTATAAACTTAAAGCAATTTTAATATAAATATAAAGCAAATAATATTATTTAAAAAAATGTCACAAGCATTTTTCGTGCCAATTTCCTATCTGATACAAAACAATAGTAATTCCACTTGGGCTCTGAAATAGAGGAAATAGAAGTAGTACACCAAGTTCCCGCTAGATGGCAGAAAGCGCTCGAACACCGATAAATGGCGCCTTTTATTTAAAACCGAGGCCATGTGGTCTCCACATTTCTCCCGCCATGGCGGGAACTGACGCACCAGTTCAAACGTCGTTTCCGCCTTTTTCTCCGAGTACCCTAATCGTTGGCAAGATAAGAAAATAGTATTATTGTGATGATTAATAACAAATAATATTAAATTATTTGAAAAAATAAAATGTTGGTTTATATTAATATAAACACCAAAAATAAATATAAACATACAAAAAAAATAGAAAAAAGTTTATTAAAACTTTTATAAATAAATAAAGAGAAATATAACTTATTTTTTACATATGGTTATTTTCAGCTGTTTTATAATAGTTTACACTTATCTATTGTGTAATGTGTATTATGTCCATTTCCTGGGAGTACGATCTCAAGATAGCGTGTTAATTTCTGAGTCTCCGTAAACATTATGAAAAATTTATGCAAATGATTCTAAACTCCGTAATGAATCATTTTATTAAAAAATAATAAAATATAATCATATTCGAACTACTGAAATAAAAACCCATCTAAGTTGTTATGTTTACTTTTATATCGAGTGTGAAAAGCTATTTTTAAAAAAGTACATAGCTATTTACATTATAGAAAAGTTTCAATATTGGCTGGAGTATTGAAATCACAACGAACATTCTATAGAAAGAGAATGTATTTGAATACATTGTATGTCATGTTATACTATTACTGAGTTTTCAATAATATTTTTGTTATATCTCAGGATTCAGTAAGTAATACAAAAATTTGATAACTTGGCG
This sequence comes from Aelia acuminata, assembly GCA_911387785.2. Classification (NCBI taxonomy): domain Eukaryota; kingdom Metazoa; phylum Arthropoda; class Insecta; order Hemiptera; family Pentatomidae; genus Aelia; species Aelia acuminata. The sequence continues at coordinate 156,520,121 of OU426980.1, read as the reverse complement.
AAGTTCAGCTAATTTTATTCCGGAGAACTCTCTCAACCGCAGCTTGTTCGAAATCAGGATGAAACTTCGGAGTACATCTGAATATGAGAGAAAGTTTTAATGAAGACACGGGTGAAATATTTGCCGTGGTAAAGTAATTAAGTGAGATCTAAGGAAGTAACTGCATTTTCAGTGAAATGAATTTTACTCAAACAGTCCAGCATGTAAAATTTAAACATCTAATTACCTAATTTTTAATGAGTAGTAAGAGGAGGAGTAGTGATTTGGATTTCTTTGTGATCTTTGATTCATGAAAAACTGAATTTAAATATATAAAATAATAGGTGTTCAACCCTTCTTCTTCCAAACGTCCATGATTTTACGTTTTTAACGTAAATGACAAACTGAATTATCATCGGCGAGGATGAAAACTTGAAAGCTCAAGTTAAAAAAAGAATACACCGGTAAAGCGAATTTTAAACAAAAAAAAACATATATTAAAATAAAAATTGAATTAAAAATAAAATGAATTATTTATTCAAAGAAGGTTAGAGATTTTCTAGTTATTGGTAGAGACTAAGATGTAAATCAATTTTCATCAAAACAAAAAAAAAAAAAAATAAATAATAAAATACAGTACAACCTTCATTATCCGGGGTAATGATGGGTATAGGGGTCCACGGATAATCGAAAACCCTGGATAATCGAATTAAAACATTTTATTGACTTAATGTGATAATAGAAAAAAAAGGTTAAAAAATCACTTGTAAGTAGGGCTGCCAGATTTTTTTTTTCAGCCTATAAGGGGCAAATGCTTAAAAAGGCAAAAAAGTACGGGAATTTATTTTTTTACCCGGGACAAATAAAAAACAAAATTAATTTTTTTTTTTTTTATATTTCTCCGAGGAGCAAGTCAGTTTTAACATATTTTTAACAGTTTTAACATATTTCCCACCTAAGTGCCTGTGAAAAAAACCTTTCCCCGAAACAGTTTGAGCCAGGTATACTAAAAACGAAGGATAAAATTCGGAAAATGTTAGGGATTTCGGTACTGGAAAACCCTTTGATGACTTTCTTCCTAGTTTCAATCGCTCCCATATTCTTGCAATCGGAAGTTTTATTAACAATATTCAGGCTGTTTCTGATTATTTGGAACATAGTGCCTCTGTTATCGAATATTATTTAAAATTATTAACAACTAGATGTATATACCGGTTTCACCCGAAGAATTTCATATTTTAAATCTATAAAGTGAAACTTTTATCGACTCAAACGTTCGATTTCGTAATAACCAATGTGGAGTGCGATCAAAACGATTCTTATAACAATAAAGAATATCCCAGAGATTGGCTGGAGTTATGCAATTTTAATATGGACAGGTGTTCGCACTTGGTATCAAAGCACCACTGAGCGAAATTTGGAGAATTTAGGACAAACGGTCTGGATTTCTATAAAGAACAAACAAACAAACAGAATTTCATCTTTATTTATATAGATTAAAGTGAATAATTAAACCAAAAATTCTCTCGATCTTTCTTCATCCGAGTTGATGTGTATGCGAACGTTGCGTGCGTGAGTATTTTTGTCAAGCGTAGATCGATTTAATAATAAAAAAACGAAGCACGGTTCGAATACGGGACAGAGTGAGGCCCGCCGGGACATTTTAAACACTTTTATTAACAAACGAACGTTTTATATACATTAAATTATAATTACTAATTTATTTAAAATAGGGGTTAGAGACTTTGAAATTACTTTCCTTTATATTAAATTATAATATACAAAACTGACAAAAAAAGTAAATATATGTTTTTATATATTATGGGCCGACGACGTTACGAAGTCAAAAATGTCTTTTTTTCGCCGATTCCTAGTTCAGCGGACAATCTTTTAACACTTTCACCCTTTTCTAATCTGTTTATAATAGTTAATTTTATCTTCAAGCGTTAAAACGACACGTTTTCTTTTTTCCGACATTTTGCTACTTCTTATGTATTTAAATCGAGACTAAATCACAACTGACAATATTTTGTTTTGTAGCCAAACAGGCCAGAATAGGAGTTTCCTGGAAAGACTTGAAAACAATACCGTTCCTAGATTATGAATTGGAGTATATTATACCGGAAACATCTCATAACACAATACTCGCTTTCTGTGTTTTTTCATTTATTATTTTATTTCATAATAGATAGTTAACCATTGTGTAATAGTTAAATATTTACGTATACATTTTTTTTAAATATTATACATACAAAATAAATGGCCTACAAATTAAAAAAAGCTTATTAAAAAAAAAAAAAAAATTGGCTCCTCGGCACCCCGGTTAATCGAGGCCCGGATAATGGAGGTCCTACTGTATTAATGTAGGTATATATCAGTAGGAAATGAATAAAAATATTGCAGGCGTTAGGTGATCATTACTGCAACAAACATTTTTTTTTGGAGAGAACAATATTTCTTGTTTGAGCATTAGCTACTACCATCTGTCACCTTCCATCTTAGCCGCTAAGGCACTCAGCTACGTACACAACCACTCCTAAATATCTTATCATGGATAATGGATGATACGGCTAACTGAATTATTGAATACAACGGAGTGAAGAAAACGAAACTGCTAAAAGGAAGCAACGTCATTCAAGAAACACCTCATTATATATCAATCGAAACTATTCATGTAAAACTATCGATTGTCATCGCTGTCGATAGCTTCGATAGTATCGGGCATAAAACTATCGATACTATCGATAGTATGAGGTGATAACCGCGGGGAAGGGGGTGGAATAGTATAATGTTTCATTTGGAACGATTCGAGCTATAATGCATGTTTCCATTTACACTGTTTTCTTTCCTCCTTTATTAGGGGATAAAATGTACATTTCTATGAATAGGATGGGTTCCATTATACCTTGAAATAATTTTCAATCTTAGTTCAATTTTCAATCAGTTTCAAGCTTAGTCGTAAGCTTAGCAAAGAATAAAAACTTTATCAAAAGGTCAAAAAACTGTATTTAAAGGAAAGCTAAACCAACCCTCTTCAAGTAACCATGCAACCAGGATTCCCAGTTATCGAAAATTGCATGCTTACTTCAAGCCCTATCCGTTTATTATTATCTAAATCCTTAACTCCATCCCCTCTCTATGTAAAATCTTACCCCCTCCCCTCCGCTACTTCCCTATCTTTATTCTGATTTTTAATTTTTAATTGTATCACATTAAATATATATTTTGTTTATTATATCCATGTAATGTTTTCCTATGTTTTTTACGTCCGTTTTATAATTAACCACATTATTGATATTTTTTGTTACATATATATATATTCTAAATTTTTCCTTATTTTATTATTGTCATCCCCCTATTTAAAGTTTCTACATTTTTACAATTGAATGCATGATTTTATTTGTTTGAATTTAGTTGCTAAGGCTTTTGTATTATTATTTTTTTTTTTTTGGGGGGGGGGGAATTTCGCGTTATTTTGATGCTATTTTATTCATATTTTTAAGTATCGTGAGGTTTCACCGATGTAAAATTTATTTCAGTTGATTTTATAAATTATATTGATTATTCATAAAACAGTTGATTCATTTTTTCCATTATAAATTTGTCTATTTCCCTCTCTGGGAGGAACTGGGTCGTCGTATCAAGAATCGTTGGAATCAATCCCTAAGCAATGGTTTCATAAAAAAAAAAAATTGTTCAATGTATAGTAGGAATAAAAAAATAAACAGTTTTAAGTTATCTTAGATTGGGTTCCAGCTCACGGTGTTAGTTCAGGAAATAAAAAAAATATAAAACATCCCATTTGGTAAGAACAGGGGAAAAATGAATCTGATAAAAGTGAAGACCATATAGCATTGGAAGACTGTGTGCAGCATCTAAAGAAACACCAGTAGAATGGTAAGACCAATGGAAAACACGAGACAACAAACTGGCTAAAATAAAGGACTTCTTTAAAAAATGGGCCACTAGTTGCAGATGAGCGAGGAGGGAGGATGTTCGGCACTGCCAGTTCCCTCATGGCTGTCTTCTGAAAGGGCTGGGGCACCGTTAGCTATGTTCTAACATGGCACTAATAGTGAGGCACACAAACATCAACACATCTATCAGAAACTCTGCAAGATGATGTAGAAAGAGTCTACCCCCTTTTCGAGTCTTAAGTAGCATAAACTATAATGATAGAATTTAAACATTATTTTACAACAATAACACTTTATGGTAAATATTTAATTGCGAAATTCCAAATTCGTGTTATATTGGTTTTGTGTTTGTGTATTTTTAACCAATTATATTATTTTACTCATATTTACATGCCTGATCTTAACACGAGACGGTTAATTAATCTTTTTATCTCATCTCTGGATCACCAGACAGCCCTCCATAAACTAAGCATCCATAATCGAAATGGCGAAGGATGAGAGAGAAAACTAGGAGATGACGGGTACTTGGGGGGAAACATCCACGGAATCTTAGAATAGTCTGGTCTAGAAACCTGATTTTTAATATTTTAAAAGTAAATTGGGTGGTTGAATGAATTAATGAAAATATAAATTTATTCTGGGACTTTTAGTCCCCTAAGAATTATTATTTTCCACGGATGTTAAAAGATTAACGTACTATAAAAATAGAGTTTGAAGACAAATTTTAAACGGCTCCGCTCCGAAGATCTCGAGTGCAAAGGGTTAAGGATTCCTCGTAACTAGCACTTAATTAGGATTCAGGATTACAGCGAACAAGTAAAAAATATATACTAAATAGAGATAGGTAACAACACATTCAATACATTTAGGGAACAATCTTAGCTGCCAACGAATATGTTGTGATGTGATTCGAGACCTATTTAGGGGACCCAAGTGCAGAAGATAATTGTTGTTTATCGATAAATAAATTTATGTATTAGATATATATATATATATATATATATATATATACTGGGTGTCCCAGACCTAGTGTAAAAAACAAAATTGGGTAATACTGCATGTTAAACAGGGTAGAATGGCGCAGAAACGAGTTTCCTATCTCAATCTGTTGAGGAGATAGAGTTTTATTTTTAAAATCTTACTTTTTTCTGAAAAATGACAGTTTTGTCTACTTTGGTTTAGCGTAGAAACACTTTCTGATGAAAAACACGCTAGAGAATGTCACTGCTAGGGCAACGAGGAAGAGCACTAGAGCCTCCATCCAAAGTAATGGATGCCGAACTTCCCATGAGTTAGAGTTAGTTTTACTTTTTTAAGACTAAAAAGAACAATGTATAAATTCTAAATAATATAAAAAGGATAATAATAATCTAAAATTAAAAAAAAACTACTTAGTTTAAATTTAAAAAATACTTTCTTTAAAATAAATTAAACTTTTTTCTTCTCTTCTACTAAAATTTGAAAAATCCTACATAAAAAATGTTGAAGATAAAACATAACATTTTTATTGTAGAGCCATATTAAAATGGATTATTGCAGCGCGTGTTCAAAATTTCTTCCATTACTTTGGATGCAGGCTTATATTCAACATTTTTTATGTAAGATATCTTTTTTTAATTTTAGATTATTATTACCCTTTTTATATTATTTAGAATTCATACATTGTTCTTTTTAGTCTTAAAAAAGTAAAACTAACTCTAACTCATAGGAAGTTCGGCATCCATTACTTTGGATGGAGGCTCTAGTGCGCTTCCTCGTTGCCCCAGCAGTGACATTCTCTAGCGTGTTTTTCATCAGAAAAACTTCATTTAGACTCAAAAGGTGAAGTGCAATTGTATTATGGGTTACACCACTAGAAAGCTAACTAAATTCCGCAGTTTTTATGAAATTTGACAGCTTCTAGGGTGCTCCATTGGGGAGTGAGGAATTTTCAAAAACTATTAAAAATTTAAGTTTTAATAAATGTTTTGTTTTTAGAGCGTTAAAAGTCCCACTGAAAGTAGATTTAAAATAACCAGACCCATCTCTTCTTTTAGAAAATTTAATGCAGATTAAGAAAAATCATCGTTTTCGTTTCTACGCTAAACCAAAGTAGAGAAAACTGTCATTTTACAGAAAAAAGTAAGATTTTAAAAATAAAAACAAAAAAAATTCTATCTTCTCAACAGATTGAGATAGGAAACTCGTTTCTGCGCCATTCTACCCTGTTTAACATGCAGTATTACCAATTTTTTTTTTACAATAGGTCTGGGACACCCAGTATATATACGTATAAATTAATAATTATCTTAAGAATTTTAATGTCGTCATGACAAGAATAAGAAGTGAATTAATATGTAAATAAATTTACAATGGTCAAGAGATCACACGTAATGGATAAATTGTCCTCTCCCCGTTTAATTCGCAAAAATTGCGAGATCGGTGGGAAAGAGGTCAGAGAAGAGAAATGATTGACTTGACCAGGATATCTACCTGGTGGCTCAAGTGGCAACAGCGCCTTACTAGTGGTAAGGAAATCCGATTTCAAATCCCAGCTGAAGCCGATGTTTTCTCTTTTTTTAAAAATATTTAAAAATTATATTATGAATTTTAATGTTTTCATGACAAGAAAAAGAATTGTACTAATATTTAAATAAATTGACAATGGTGAAGAGACCTCACATAATGGAAGAATTATCCAGAGATCGCTGGGAAAGAAGTCAGAGAAGAGAAAGGATTGATTTGACCGGGATTTGCGCCTAATGGCTCAAGAGGCAAGAGCGCCTTACTAGTGATAAGAAAATCCGGGTTCAAATCCCAGCAAATGCAATCTTTTCCCATAAGAAATTTTAAAAATTATATATATATATATATATAGGGTGTCCAGAAAGAGTATTCGGGTTTTTGTTACTGTGAAATGATAAGAGGTTTTTTGGCCCAAGAACTTCAAGAATTTAAAGGATATAACTCTAGAACATGGTTTCAGCAAGACGGGGACACTTGCCACACTTCAGACTTATCAATTGCTACGGTAAACGAATTATTCCAAAACAAAGTGATTTCTGGTAGAGGCACCATTAGCTGGCCTCCCAGGAGTCCCGATCTCAGTCCCCTTGACTTCTTTCTGTGGGGATACCTGAAAAGTAGGGTATACGAAAAGAAACCGACGTATCTAACGCAATTGAAGCAAAATATCAGAACAGAAACGACGGCAATCTCAGGAACAATGTGTCAACGCGTTTTTTTTTTTTTTTTTTTTTGCATGCCAGCATCGTTATGGTGGACACCTAGACAATATTGTTTTTTCTAAATAAATTTCCAGTTCATTGTGTTTAAATAAAACGTAAACATCCTACTTGATATTCTATATTTGAGATTTTATTCAACTTTCAAACCCTGAATACTGTTTTTGGACACCCTGTATATATGGTATATATATAATGAGCAAAGATTTTTTCGCATCATATTTTCACGACTTCAGGGCAATCTTCGTTCCGTCGTGAAATATACATATTGAATCAGAAGCGAATAGGGATCAAAGATGAGGAGGTGTCACTGGGGGGGAGAGGTAAGGGGGGCAGATGGAAAGGGGGGGAGATGGGGTTGAGCAAGTACCAAAATGTAATTTAGGGTAGCCTCGCCGGGGGGCCTGATTTCTGGTTCGGAAATAACTTCTCGATTTGAGAAAGGTCATGCTGGCTCTAGCCCCCCCCCCCTCCTCTCCCAACCTAACTCGATCTAATACCGTTTATCCAAATAAACATTAGCCTCCAACCGGCTCGTTTTTCCCCGACTTTTCATGTTATAACGTTTTTCTGTTTATGAAATACCGGTGAGAAAATGTGGACCCCGCTTCAACTTATAAAGTGATATGGTCAAAATATAGCTTTTTTTCTATTTTAAACAAAAAAAAATTATATAAAATAAAACTGCCGATCTTATAAATAGATTTTATGGGTGGTATTGGTATTTCATGGATAGTTTCCGCACTAGGCTATTACTTTTTTATTTTTTATTCTACATATTTGCTATTTTTATATAAAACGGCCTTAATTTATACAGGGTGTCCAAAAAGAGTATTCGGGGTTTGAAAGTTGAATAAAATCTCAAATATAGAATATCAAGTAAGATGTTTACGTTTTATTTGAACACAATGGATTGGGAATTTATTTAGAAAAACAATATTGTCTAGTTGTCCACCATAACGCTGCTGGCACTCCTCGAATCTCAAACGCAGACTTCTAAAAACGCGTTGACACATTGTTCCTGAGATTGCCGTCATTTCTGTTCTGATATTTTGCTTCAATTGCGTTAGATCCGTAGGCTTCTTTTCGTATACCCTACTTTTCAGGTATCCCCACAGAAAGACGTCAAGGGGACTGAGATCGGGACTCCTGAGCGGCCAGCTACTGGTGCCTCTACCAGAAATCACTTTGTTTTGGAATAATTCGTTTACCGTAGCAATTAATAAGTCTGAAGTATGACAAGTGTCCCCGTCTCGTTGAAACCATGTTCTAGAGTTATATCCTTTAAATTCTTGAAGTTCTTGGGCCAAAAAACCTCTCATCATTTCACACTAACGCTCACTACTTGCAGTGAGTGCTCACCCGCGTCGGTCTTCAAAGAAACAGAATGTTTCTATTCTAACATTAATGTTTCTATTCTAGCAGAATGACGGCAATCTCAGGAGCAATGTGTCAACGCGTTTTTAGAAATCTGCGTTTGAGATTCGAGGAGTGCCAGCAGCTTTATGGTGGACACCTAGACAATATTGTTTTTTTCTAAATAAATTTCCAGTCCATTGTGTTTAAATAAAACGTAAACATCCTACTTGATATTCTATATTTGAGATTTTATTCAACTTTCAAACCCCTAATACTCTTTTTGGACACCCTGTATTTAACAAATGATTTTAATACGAATAAGAGGCACAGGGATTTCCTTTACCTTGCCGTTAAGTGTGAGGATGGTTCAAGGATCCCGACTGTATTGTGAATGGAAACGGACGTTGCATTTGTGATTTTTTTACCATTTAATTATTATTTAAATAAAGTTTGTATTATTATTCTATATTTATTGTACGAAGGTCCTTAGATATATGAGGTCTCCGGGTATTTTCTATTCTTCGACGATTCGGTCCTGGGATTATGAGACTATCCTGAGGCACATCCAGCCTCCATTCAGTTGGTAATCTTAAACCTTAAATGGATACATGATCTTTACATACGTCTAGGTATATGTGGGGTAACTCATTACCCCACATTAAAAAAAAACTCATATAATCAAATGGTATATTATGATTCAATTAAATTTAATTATACATTTTACATTTCTACATTTTTATAACTATTATTTGTTACAATTAAACAAATATCCACTCTATGTTCATTACAAACTGGCATATTACATCTTGTCAGGAAATTTGTTGTTTTTTGTCTTGACTCCTTCTACACATGACACATCTTGATGATTTTTTAGATGATGAATCTTGTGCAGCAGTTTTCTTATATAATTTCAAGATGCTTTCAATGTCATTCTAAAGTTCCGAAGACAAATTTTTCGATAAACGACTGAGCATATGTGGGCGAGCTAATTGTAAGCCAAGTTTTTTCAGAAACGTTTTTCTAACCGGCTTATTCTTGTTTTTGTTTAAATAAAACACATGAGTTTTTTGCAGAGTTAATATTTTCTGGGGTAACCGATTACCCCTGTATCCATTTAAGGGCTAATTCGATAAGGGGTAATTTCGGACTAATTCCGAGACTCACATGAGTGGTGAGTAGTCTCTCGGTGAAATAACCTCCTTGCACGACCGTTGGTGAAGAAACAGTACTTTCTTACACAGTACTGCACCCAAGACCCTCAATATGTTATTGCTGTTGAGGTATTAAAAAAAAAAAAACTTATGTTCTGTGTTGCTCAGTGATCTTAAGTTTCGGAATACCGCTCAGTGCTTTGAAGTGTAGACAAGAATGAAATAAATCATGCCATCATTTTGTTTTTATAATTGAATTTTAAATGTATTGGATCATTAACCATGATTTCCCTGAAACACCAATAATTAACTGCGAATTTTCAAATTTCACATGCCTGAAGTGTCTTGTCTGATCTTTGACAATATCATGGTAATATACTAAAAAAAATAACAATATTAATGATAAGTAAACGCATCTCTGGGATAAAATGGGCTGAAAGCTACCGTTAAAAATAGCCTTTATACATTTTAAGGTTAAGTAACAATGTAGGAATAACCTGTCTTCTCATTAAACCAAGAATGAATCAGACTTTTAATAAATGTCATAGAAAATATCGAGGTATGATAAACGAGGGAAACATAAAAGATAAAGTGCTTTGTATTTTGTTATATAAAAGTTAGATTAGACGCTATGAAATATCGGAGGACAAAACTTGTTTGATGGAGAAGGGTTTTTGAGCTAAATGAATCTTGGAAAAGTTGAGGAGAGGGTTATTGGAGAAGACGCCAACAAGCAAATTACCTCATCATGGGCCATTGTCAACAAGATGAAAGTTTGTCCCTTCGTGCGTTTTTAAAATCAATACCGACCGTCTATTGGATCAGATGACGACACCGCACCCTGCTTTCGGATGCTCCTGCGTTAGAATTCAAGGAAGAGGCAGGAGTTGAGGGGAAGCGCCCGCTGAGTTAGGATGCGGAACAGCATTTAGGCAGCCATGTCCCGAAGTTGGCAACAAAGTTGGGGTAACAGATGACGCATAAAGGACGCGACTTGACGTGATGCACAAGGCGCTACAGCTGGAGCCATTATTTATATGAATTGTTATCCAAATAAGTCAAACATCAATTTATGAATCAATATTAAACTGTTTACAGTAATACAGTAAACCCTCGATATAGCGAACTGGTAGGGGGTTTGATTTTCATAGTTCGCTATAACGAGATTCGTTATAACCGAGGGTTCTTTTTTTATATATCTTTTTTAGCCAATGGCCGCACTAATTTGATCATATTTAGAAGGAAATTCATTCATTAGAACTAGTCAAATTAAATCGCATGTATGTAATTAATTTTAAGATAAACTACATATTAATTAAACAATGAGATTCAATTATTTACCTGCCAAGTTCACTTGAGAGTTCTTTAGCCTTAGCTTTAATAAGACGGTCTAAGATTGGTATTTTTTATTTATCAATTTTTTTTCAAATATTCATGAGCAGCAGAGCGCAGTCGTTTTTGATGCTGAAGTTAATCCTTGGGCTGCGGTTGAATCTATTTTATTTTTTTTTTATAATGGTTGACAATGTTCATTTTGGAATTCCATATTTTTCTGCGATGGTTTCCTAACTTAGAATTCCCGATTCAATATCCTGGAGAATTTTTAATTTTTCCTCGATCGATAAGGATTTACGTTTGTGACACACGTATACCAACGAACTCATTGTTTATTTTAAAAAACAATATAAACGACTACAGTACACTGATTCGAATAATACAGAAGTCGAAACAGAACTGAGCTAGTTTTGAGAAAAAAGGCAATGGAATTAGAGAGAGAGATTAGTTAAGAGTAAAAAAACACCTCGATTCTAGAAACTGGAGCTACTTCGTCTTCCCGCACTCCTTCTACGTAATACAGTAAAAAAAAAAAAAAAAATAATAAAAATTCTAGCAGTTCGTTATAACAGAATATAATAATTCTCAGGCATCAAATTTAGTTCGTAGTTCGCACTAACCGAGGGATTTCGCTATAACGAGGGGATCAGCAGAAATATAACGGTAATTTTGGGGGATAGTATTTTGGTTCGCTATATCGAGGTGTTCGTTATATCCGAGTTCGTAATAATGAGGGTTTACTGTAATAAGTAATTAAAAGGTGTGTGATTGTTAAATGTCTTCATTACGATAGGATAGTGATGGAAAACGATCGATAGTCTCCGCTATCGATACTATCGATAGTATTTGGTGATGATCTGGGAGAGGGGAGGGGGTAGAATTGTTGAATTTTTCAGTTGGTACTATAGGAGCTAAAATGCACGTTCCCATTTACACTTTTTTCTTTCCTCTTTTATAACATTTCAGTAAATAAAAGGATGGGTTCCACTATACCTTCAAATAATTTTTATCAGTTTCAAGCTTAGTCGTAACCGCAAAGAATAAAAACTATATCAAAAGGTCGAAAAAATTGAATCTAGAGGAAAGCAATACCAACCCTCTTCAAGTAACAATGATTCCCAGTTGTCGAAATAGTTAAATTGACATGACAACATTCGGAACGCAATCCTCGAATGTGTCGGAGCTAATGAAGAAAAAATGTCGTTTCAGTGTCAGTTGTCTAAGACATATCTTACCTTGGGGACTGCATGCTTCAAAAAAATGTTCTCAGGAAGTTGATTAATAGGTTAAAATTTAAAAAAAAAATTATGATTTTGTTCATATGCCATTAACCAATTAATCTTCAAGTCAAGAGACTGGCAGGCAATCAGTTTTTTTGAATGTATATTATTTCATCAATTTGGAAGGCATGTATGAGCAAACAATTCAATTTTTCAGTCTTATATTTTTTGCGAGAAGTTTGTATTTTTTTTTTTATAGAGTAGATTTTTTGTTAGAAACATAAATAAAATTACACTCTTACATTTTTTTTATTTATCATTTCCATGAATTATGTAGAACATGGGTGCTTAGAGGCAGATGATAGCACTTTATACTTTCAAAACAACGTTTTCGATAGTACTGTCGATAGTTAAAAAACTATAGATGGTTTCGATAGTTTAAGACTATCGATAGTATCGATAATACTATATATCGATAGTACTATCGATAGTTTTATATCACTCGTTTCGCTCGACTAAGAGCATTTTCAAAACTAAAAAAAAAAAAAAAAAACAAGGGAAAATCACAGCTTTGTAGTTAAATTTTACAATTAAAACATTATGACTAAACAACAATGCAAAATATAGAAAATCAATCTCAACAATTTATCAAAAAAGTCATTAAAAAATCATAAATATAAAAAATTTAAAAAACTGTGTTTGATGTAGTAAAATAATTTAAAACTGGTATAAACAAATAAAAGAATAAGTAACATGGTGCTGAAAAAAAAAAATATCCTGAGGAATTATTATGTTGCTGATGCAATAAACTAGAGCACTAACAAGGTGGTATTAAAAATATAATCAAAGAATGATATACAATGGTGTATTTAACTAAATGCAGATATTTTAAAAGAAAAAAATAAATTTAAATGAAACATGCGCCTCCCAAAAAATTACCAAAAAAAATACCAAACATACGCCTCCCAGATTTTCGGCTCAACAAAGAGGACACACTTACGAAAATTACAAACTTTTCAATTAAAAATTTTGAGACTCAGAACGAACGCTCCCTGGTACGTAAATAATAAAAATCTACATACAGACTTACAACAACCTACTATCGAACAACACATACGCACTCTTTATTCACGGTTTTTTGTTAAATTACACGGACATAACAATACACTAATTAACAGCATGGCCACGGCTGATATGCCTGTTGCTAGGCGGCTAAAAAGAAGCTGGATGAGGGACCTGCTCACGTAAGGTATCAAGCCCGGAAAGAGGTGCAGCTGGGCACCTTCCTTTCAACATGCCCAAAATGCCGTAAGTTCATTCATTATTGTAAACAACACATTCGCTGATTGTCACGCTGGGTGACAGGTTTGAATTAGAATTTGAAGTAAAAAATAAATAAATAAAACATGCAATTATCAAAAACTATATAGACAGCTAAGGATCTTTTTCCTCACTTAGAGGGGAAGAGTGCTGTAAATTGTAGTATTTAAGACAGTGTAACAGGCCATAAAATGTATGACAAAATAAAAAAAGACAAAAGTATTTTTATACTGTTAAAAAAAGAGAAGTTTTGACAAATGGCTTGAATGAAATGTAACAACTTAAGATAAGATAACCCCAGAAGATGAGCCACAAGCTCGAAACGTCGGGAGAAAAAAATAATAAATAAATAATTATTAAACACGGAAGAGCTCCTTCATTAAAGAAAATACTACAATATATAGACAGCAATATCACAGTTCAAAAACAAAATAGATGGTTAAAAATACATAACAATTTATATTGTCTAATCTTTATAATTAACTAGAACGGGACAACTACAAAGCTCTGATTTTCCTTTGTTTTTGGTTTTTTTAGTTTTGAAAATGCTCTTAGTCGAGCGAAACGTCAACGTGAATACAATATGACTTTGACTGTATGAAGGTCAATAAAAGAAAATTTTTGAGACCCTATCTGCTTAAATTTTGAACATTCTTTTTAGACATCTTTCAAATGATAAAAACAAATAAGAGGGAAGAAAAAAATTCGGACAAAAATGGTTTAATGGTTGGGAGCTGTATGGGTTTTAAATCTATTTTTCAGTAAGTCAGTTCCAACTCACAGTTTGATAACCATATCCTAGTATGTTTTATTTACTCGTGTTTAATATTCCAATTTAGTATAGCCGTACTCGACTCAAGGAATACTGCAAATATAGGTCTCTCGCCTTCATTTTTCTTTCAATGCCCATGCTGCCATTAAAATTTAACGAGTATGAAGAATGACTTTAAACAAAGAAAAAAAAGAAACTCGCTTACAAGAAAAAAAAATTGTTATTATGTTGGAGAGTGGGATGGTGAATGGAGGTGGAGTCGGTGGTGGGGGGGGGGGGAGGGGAGGGGGATATTCATTGAGTACAATAGCATGAATTTGGGCTGGGGTTCAAAGGGACTCGCCAACGTAGTTCGTTACCTCAATATCCACCGGTTTCCACTTTTTATTCGTTTTTTCAATATCTCATTTATTCCGAAAATAATTCACAGTGAATAAAACTACTTCTAGGTCGTATATAGGCTATATACTAGTGCTATGGTGAAATAGCGCTCTCTATTCAATTCGCCTTCAATTAGTAAAACAACCAATCCCATAGGGTCTTTTTAGGCATGCCTACAATATTTTTTTATGTTAAGGAAAAAGATATTTAGAATCCTACAGTACCGGTCAAACGTTTAGACTCACTTTTATTTAATTCACAATCTTCAAGTTTAATAAAATAATTTTAAGAGGTAGAATACGGTGGATATCTTCCACCATCATTAACTCAAGAGGTATCATTTTAAACATTATATGATTAAGTTAAGAATAAAATTATAAATAGGGGTAACCTGTGGTGTAGTGTTTAGTATAGCAACCTACAATACTAAAGGTCGCGGGCTCGCGTCCCGGGGTGGCCCTAGGATTTTTTAATGGGAGTAAAAAATCCTTGGCTATGCCGTCCCTCGGATTGGACGTAAAATGGAGGTCCCGAGCCTGTACGATGTCTGGTACTCGTTAATGATCCCTATCCAAATTATACCTAGATAGGTAAAATTTAGGACTCCCACTGTAGCATCGTCCGATTAGCTTTAGAACATAAAGGGACGTTAAAGAAACAATCAAACAAATTATAACTAAATTAAAAATAAAATTATAGTTTTTATGTTGTTAAATAAATAAAATGTTGTTATTTATTTATTTTACAAAACTAAGGGTGGGTCTAAACTTTTGAATGGTACTGTATATCATCTTTACATATATAAAAATCTCGCGCCACGATGTTTGTACGGGATAAAATCCGAAACCACTCAACCGATCTTGGTAAAATTTGGCTCATTATGTGTAGTTTTGTCCGACTTAAAAGATAGGATAGCTTTACATTCGATTATTTACCTAAATATTTTTTTATTGCAAATTAAATGTTTATTATACTACGATTGAGTTAATAAGTTCTCTAAATTTCCAACATATGGCGGTGTAAGTGGATATATCGATACGACATTTCATTTTCATATTATATTCATGTTAGGTGAATTTAACCCTTTAGCGTCTGAGCAGTGCGAGTGTATTGTGGGCACTGTGGCTGAGACCTTAGACCGGCTGCCGTGCCCGGTGGCCTCAATACTTTTTGCCACATTCACTATTTGACTAAGGAATAAGTTGCAGGTAAAATTAATTTGGAAAAAACCCGAAAAGAACCCCATGTCAATTAGTTTACAACCCCCGGTAATTTTTGAGGAAACCATAAACCTCGTCACAGGGAAATACCGGACGGGCTGGAAACAGCGTTGGAGAAACGCGAATGCCAATTATGTAAAAATAATTTTCAAATGCCCTGCACTCGTCCTAAATATGAATAAGAAAATGATGACTATTTTGTCTGATCGCAATGATCCTCTAATTTTCATAAAATTAAAAAAAATATGTGTAGGAACGTACCTAAGTAGACATACTTACATATAATTTTTAGAACTGTTATATTAAATATTTTATATATCTGTTTATTTTCATTTCATTCAAATTTACATGCACCTTACTTGGTTGTAATATTTCACTGTATAATATTACGTTTTCAGGATGTACGTTTTCGCGAATAACTTGCGTCGAGTTGCCGTTTAGGTAACGTCCGAAACGGTGCCGAGTGCAAAGGGTTAATGATAACCTGCCAAGTCAGATTTGAACTCGGAACCTTGAGCACAGTAGCCAATGCCTTACCAATGAGCTAATGATTTTTTTTTTTTATCTGTAAGCCAGGGGCAAAAGTCAAGATATATTGTTTATTCATCTTGATTTAATTACGAAAAGTAACCGATTCCTTAAGTGAGATGCTGATGAAACAAGATGTCAACGGGAAGATAGCAAATGGGCAGCTGCCAATCCCAGGCTTGATGCTGAAGAGGTTGAGAGGGCAGTGTTGCTGAAGGCTGAGCTTAACATCCCTGTCAGTTGGGCCGAAATGATCCAAGGTGCTAGGGCCAACATGGAACGATTCATCATATGAAGAGGTTATCAAACTGTTTAATTACCGGTTAATTATTTTCGCACGAATATTCTAAGCCGGTTTGTCATTACAGCCGTAAGAGTCTATGTTTCCGCTCCATGAGTTAGGAGGGGGTATAATAAAGAGTTTCTTTCATATTCCATATAGTAAAGAAAAAATAGACAATATTGAAAAAAAAAAATGTGTATTTATGAACTTTATCTTAGGAGTTGGGGGGAGGTTCGGAAATTATTTTTAGTGCAAGCAGGAAGAGTGATTCATATTGTTCTTCATTGATTATTCGCTTATGAATCTAATGAGGCCATTCCCATTACAATTAATCAGGTACAGTCAATAATTTAAAATTTATTACATATTATAGGTACAAATCACGTTGAACGATCTCACAGCTAATAAATTGAATATGTAATTATATATGCAATCAGTAATTAGAGGCGATCGGATTTTTTCGTTAACCTTACATAGTTACGTATATACAAGACCGAATACATATTTACGTTTGTATTTAAGTATTTTTCTAAAAATCGGTAGCTATATATGAGAAACGTCGAGTAAATAAAGTAATTAAAGAAAATATGGAAGAGATCCTTCTTTAAAAAAGACCTGAATGCATATCACAATGTACATATTGTACGTATATATATACACCTTTTAAAAAATAAATTAAGACATTGTATCATCAACATTTATCAACACCTGTCATAATAAAAAAAAATCGGCCATAATATAGAAGATGCCTGAATAGGCCGAAATTTTATGTTCTTACAGAGGACCTGGGTTCGATTACTGGCCGTGGCCATACTTTTCTTTTATAGTAAAACTATTTAGATATAATAAATAACTAATTTTCAACATATATTTTTTTTTTTTTTGTGGGCTAAAGGCCTCCATTGAAGCCCTATACAGCCCGAACCGTTAATTTTTATGAAGGGATTAGAATGTTATTGTACTTTCTTCTGCGAATTGGCATATGGATTGTACGAAGCTATTGTCTAAAGATGTCATTTTTTGCACAAAATTATTGTAGTTGTAGATGTCGGGGTATTTTTTTCGGATGTTGTCATTATTTTTACATTTTGTTATGACGTGTATTGGGTCGTCAATAGTGTTACAAACCGGGCATTTTTCATCCTTGTTGATTTTTATTAATGTTAAACCACGGTTTTTTCGGCCATGGTTAATTCTTAATCTCGTTAACATTGCTATTTCTTTTTTCTTCATGGCTATACTGAAGTGGGAAAACCATGGTCGTAGGCTTACTTTTGGTTGAATACCATAGTGGTCCTTGCCCTTTGTTTGTGACTCCCATGTATACCTCTCGTGCCACTCGCTGATTTGTTGTTTCCTTATGTGGTGTTTCTACTTCCTTTAATGGAAGTTTGGCATTTCTCTCTCTTGCTGATCCTTTTTTTGCCAATTTGTCCGCAAGTTGAAAATCCACTGAACTTTGAATTTGTAATTCCTGCTTTAGGTTTCCTCTACTATTTGATATATTAGGTATGATTTGATGCTTTGGAGATGTACATTTTTTAATGCATAGCAAACTGGAGCGGAATCTGTTAATATTACCATTTTTTGTTTTTTATATAGTCTATTGGCTAATTTGAAGGCCTCTGCGACAGCAATAAGTTCGGCACTATATATACTGAATTTTATTGGGAGATTCATAGCTAATTCTTTGTTTGAATTTTTATCATATATCCCCACGGAAACCTTGGTGTTTACAACAAGGTTATAAAGGTTAGCCAAGGTTATTCAAACATTTTATATTCGGATTCAAGAAGATACATCCGAAAATAATTGTCACATTGAAGGTTTTCTTTTTAATAAGACATAGAAGCCTTGTTCTCCAGTTTTACTTTCACTTACCTATATATGAAACATATAGTAAGTGGAAGTATTGCGATCGTGAAAAATTTCGACTTCCGGTTTTCAACGGAAATACACGTTTTGGGGTCCCCTGAGTCCAATTAACCAAGTCCCGCGAAATGGTCTGTGTGTGTGTGTGTGTGTGTGTGTGTGTGTGTGTGTGTGTGTGTGTGTGTGTGTGTGTGTGTGTGTGTGTGTGTGTGTGTGTGTGTGTGTGTGTGTGAACAGACTAGCTCAAAAACTATAAACCGTGCGAACCAGAAATTAGGTATTTAGTCTAGGTATATACCTGCGATGTGACAGCAAAAATTTCATCAAAATTGCTCAAAGGGAGGGGGTACTTTATTTAATAACTTTTTAAGTTTTTTTCGATTTTCTCAAAAACGGTTCTAACGATTTTGATTTAACTGAGTATTTGATCTATTTATATGCCCGAGATATGGCTGTAAAAATTTCATCAAAATTGATCAACCGGAGGGAGGACTTTACTTAATAAATTTCGTATCATTTTCACGTGTTTTTTTTATTTACTCAAAAAAGGCTTTAACGATTTTGATCAAACTATTTGATGTATGTATATGCCAAAGATGCGATAGCCAACATTACATCAAAATTGATCAACCTGCGGGGGGACTTTTTTCATATTTTTTTTCCAATTTTTATCTTTTTTTGGAGGATCTCAAAAACGGCTTTAACGATTCTTATCAAATTCGTCGTGTTTAATGAAAATTAGGTGTTCTTTAATATCAGGTAAGCTTTATCATTATTAAAATGTTCTGAGGGGGCTTTTTTTTGGGGGGGGGTTGGGGCTTTTTTTGTTTGTTTGTTTCCTATAAAGTACCTTCGTTTTTTTTTTATATGGATAAATTAACTGTCTCTCGTTACGCCTAAAAATAAGAAATGGCTAAATATGAGATACGATAAAAATAAAGAAAACTTAAAGAGGATAAAAAAAGAAAAATATTCAGTCAACTCATAACACTCGTTGAGCCCACGCATGCGGAGTACGCCTTTAATGACAGACCATTGTTCATAATTAAAGCCGTTCTGTTCATTTGAGAAGTGGCAATTAACAAAACGCATTAATTTCTAATCTAAGTAAGTTGGTAAGTGAAAGTTGTGTGTTGCGCGCACGCACCAGATTTTTACCTTTATGTTGCTTTCCCACGTCATGCTTTTGCACGTCAAAATGCTCGCTGTTTTGCATATTATTTGTTCTTTACCTGTTTATATTAAATTTATTTATTAACATCCCTACCTGGCCTAATGTAATGGCCGTACAGGTCCGGCAAAGGAAGCACTAAGCTAAAACGCTTAGAGTCGCTGATGCCATTTCTCTCATCGTTTCTTTTCTCTATCACCATCTCCACATGGTGGACTTCATCTTTCGATGGTCTTTCCGGTGACTGTCCCCTTTAAATTCTATCTTTAAATGACAAAATTGTTTCCAAGGGGGGGCTGTAAACCCTACATCCCTCCCCTGGAATTGCCAATGGCTAACCAGGGGGTCCCCAAAGCAAACGGCCAACTTCAGGGATCGGTAGAGGATCGAAAAATTCAGAAAAAAAGTCCACTGGCATATGCCTCGTTTTCGAGAAAATCACAAAAAACTAAAAATAGTTGTGCAAAAACTATTTAAGGCCATGGAAGATCGGATTTCGTTCCTTGAATGAATTTTATGAATAATTGTATTGTTATTCCAATACAATTATTGTATTTCAATCTTTTATTAATAGAAAGGTAATTGGAAATGGTTTGCAACCCGCTCACCGCAGAACAATGTTTAGATGCAGTGCGATCTGTGAGTACGCGATGTGATGCGTGTATTTTTTTTTTTTTTTTTTTTTTTTTTTTTTTTTTTGGGACTTCAAGGCTTCTACTGAAGCCCTATACTGCCCATACTAACACCCATGGCACTGGGTGATACTTCTCCTACGAAAGAAAAGCACCACCCAGGGCGGGACTCGAACCCGCAGCTCCGGCATGGGAGTACGGCGCTTTACCGCACAGCCACACCGGGCCCTGATGCGTGTATTGCAGCCACTTCGAACAACATTTACGTTGATGCTGACGAGAAATTAACTATGTAATTTTAGAGAAGTTAAAACCTTCAAAATTTTCAGTTTTTTTCTCACTAAGGTAGTCTCATATAAAAACTGAAACATTTATGTTTTCCTAGTAAGAATATTTTATTATTAATTTTTTTTATTTTAAAAATTATTTTTATAATTTAAATTTTTAATTTTTTAATCTTCAGTTTTTGTTCATAATGTTATGTAATTTGTCTTTATACTATGAATATTTGAATAAAAAAGTATTTATTATTTTTTTCTGAATAAAAATAATTTTTTTCCTTAGTATAAGATTGAAATACAATAATTGTATTGGAATAACAATTATTGTTAAAATTCATTCAAGGAATGAAATCCGCTCTTCGATGGTCTTTTACTAGTTTTTGCACAACTATTTTTATTTTTTTGTGATTTTCTCGAAAACGAAGCGCTCGTTTGCATATGCCAGAGGACTTTTATTCTTAGTTTTCGATCCTCTTTCGATCCCTGAAGTTTGGCCGTTTGGTTCAGGGATACCCTGTAGATGGAAGAAATGAGGATCCAAGCCATCAAGTCACCTGCTTCCTTTTAAGGCTCCACCCTTCTTCGCTCAAAATGAAAGAGAAGGGGGGAAAAAAGTGATTTATTGTCGTCTTACGTTAAAGATCATTCATTTTTTCTTCTTTCTCACTTTTTGCACGAGCCGATGACGATAAAGAGTAATTAATATACAGTTGGTAATTAATAGCGGGATTAAAAAGGCAGGCTGTGGCCCCTTATTCATCAATCCCTTGCTTATTTCCTCACCGACAGGTGTACTCGGACAATTGCCGAGATATTACTTTCGAGTCCATTGCTCATCCGCGTTTCACCGGAACGCGGCCACATCGTTTTCACCATCTGATAAAATATCCTGGCTTATTTAGATTCAAATACTCTAGTAAACAAGTTTTTAGGAAGAGACTGTTGAATTATAGATATAGAATGCAAGGCCTCAAAGTCTCGTATTATTTCAATAATGCACTTAATCATTCAGATTACATGCCAAATGTTCGCCTATTCAGGCATCTTCAGGGCTACAAAAGTCTCGCAAGCAAGCTAGAAACAGACTCCTGTTTCAAAAAAAAAAGACAGAGTCTGTTTCTAGCTTTTTATTTTTTTTTTATTTTTTTATTTTTTATGTCCTCCCTACCTTGCCTTTCAGCAACACGGGTTTTGGCAAGATACAAACACTAGTTAGCGTTTTTACCTTGCCTAAAAAAACTTTATTTTGATTTTTCTCTCAGGATCTCAGGATCTTCATTCGTTTGAAGACTGCTGCCTTCTATCCAACGGTACTTCTGTCTGGTCTATCCTTGCCCTCTGTCGGGTGGTCTTCCAGGTGGTGGTCCCCTTCTTCCAAGATTGAAAACGTCCAGTCCGACGGCTTCTTTCCACCCGTAAACAAACTGTTTGTAGTACGGGAAGTTCCGCTCTGTGATTAACTCAGGGAACTGGTTTTCCCCCAGGACGTAGAGCCCAGTCTCCCTGATGAGCTTGGACCTCAGTGCCTCAAAGGCGGTGCAATTCAAAACGACATGCTCAGCCGTCTCCGGTACTCCGGAGACCCACTGAGAGACGGAGACCCACCCACACCCACCCCGGTACTCCGGTAGTCCGGGAGGACCCACTTTGCTTCCAGACGTCCCCGCACAGTAGGAAAGTACTTTTTCAAGGTAGACCCTTTCGAGCTTGCTTGCGAGACTGTTGTAGCCCTGAAGATGCCTGAATAGGCGAAAATTTGGCATGTAATCTGCATGATTATTATTATTGAAATAATACGAGACTTTAAGGTCTTGCATTCTATATTCAAATACTCTTTACTAATTGTAAGTATATTGGACTTCAATGCCAAACCTGCTGACTTGACTCGTGGTGCAAATACCGGATATCGGCTTCAGCGAGATTCGTTTAATATTTAAGCTAATGGACGAATTATTAACGCTTTGCACTCGAGGTCTCCAGAGCGGAGCCATTTAAAATTTGTCTTCAAACTCGGAGACAATGCAAATCATTTTCAGTTTTTAACATATAAGGACATAAACAAATCGTAAAAACTATTTATAGGATATTTCGCTTTTGGTGATAAATGATGGTCGCGGCTCGCGGTGTTATTTTTATGCTACGTTAATCTTTTAACATCGGCTATATTTTGTGGTTTTATATCATCTTCTATTTCCTCAATTGTACAATAATTTATAATAAAATCATAAAAAATATATATAAAATTTAAAAAAAAAGTAATTTTGAAATTAATATAAAATTATGAAAAAATTAATATTTTAAAAAATTAATTTTTTTTTTTTTTTTTAACTATGTGTTCTTGAAGCTTTACAGATACATATAACCTAAATTTCATTACAATTCCTTACTTGGTTCTAAAATTTTACTGTATAATATTAGGTTTTCAATAGGTTAAATGATCGTCAGGATTTTCAGTTACAATGATATTTATTATGGTAAGCCAACGTTTCGATCCAACTTGTGGATCTTCATCAGGGCTACTGAGTCCAGGTGGATACTAAGACCTGAGTCTTAGTATCCACCTGGACTCAGTAGCCCTGATGAAGATCCACAAGTTGGATCGAAACGTTGGCTTACCATAATAAATATCATTGTAACTGAAAATCCTGACGATCATTTAACCTATCGTAATTGAAGAACAGTTGACCATCTCTCATCTCTATTAGGTTTTCAGGGTGTAAGTTTTCGCGAATAAGTTGCGTCGAGTTGCCGGTAGGTAACATCCGAAACGTTGCTGAGTAAAAAGGGTTAAATTTAAATTATAAGCCATTTAATAGCCCAGCATCGAGTAATTATAGAGCTAAAGAAGATTTTATCTTTTTTCAGCAGGGTGCCCAATACATGCCCCCCATCGCCTTGACGTTTTTAGAGAAAGAGGTTTATCATTTACTTACATAATTGAAGAGTCCACGGAAGAAAGGGGGGATGTCATTTGGAGTGCTTTCCGAGAAAATCGAGTTTTTAGGTTTGGATCTTTAATTACTTACGTATCTTTTATCATTTTTCTTCAATTTTTTTATATGTCCTTTTCCTTTTTGTTTTGCGTGTCAAAATAATAAATTTTCCCGAAACAGACATATCACGCTCTAAAAAAAAATGTTTTAGTAAAAAAACAACAATTTAAACATAACAGAAAGGGGGATAGTTATGGACGCTCCCTCTTTCTTCCCTGTTTTATTGATGAAATGGTGATATTAATACACAACCCATATAACTTCTAACATGACTCTCCCCCATTCTAGGTTTTTCCGCGTGGACATTCCCCCTTTCTTCCGAGTACGTGGTTCTTTCCATCCCTTGTAACCAACCGACTGTCATTTTTTCTGACTATTTCTTTTCACCAACATATTCAACTCATCTAGACGAACAATTATATGTATATAACTAAAATTCGGAAAAAATTGACCCTCCCCCTTTCTTCCGTGGACTCTTCAATTGAATTACTTAATGGTCAAAATTGATCTCTTCTAATAACGTACGCGGAAACTGCTTGGAATTATAGAAAACTAATCAATAACGAGTTCTCCAAGGAGCCTAATTTAATTTTAAAATAAACATTTTATTTAATTTCCTACTCATTAATAGCACGGATGTAATTAAGATGAATTTGATTTTAGAATACTACATGTTTATTTTAATTTCTAAGGTCCTGAATTCGAGTCTGGCTTGGCTTAGGATACCCTGGGGCAAACAGCCTCTAAAAGTTGGGTAGCCTTAATTGAAAAATTGAGGGGGGAAACCTGGCGGTTGAGCTTGGTCACGGTCAAATCACCTCCTTGCTCGACCGCTGACCAAGAAACAGTACTGCATCCAAGGCCTTCATGGGTTGTAGTGGTTGGTACAGGTTTCCTTTTAAATTATCATTTTTTTCGCAACTAAACTCCGGCAGACGGTTTCCAATGCCTTCACTGTTGAGTGTATCTATATATATTTAGTATAACTTTGTATTCTTTGTCTAATAAAGTTAAGTTATTATTAGCAAATGTAAGTCCCAACTGCTCAGCTTTTCCCTTTTCCTTGTTAACCACCATCGCTTGCTAGGCCCTAGCTTGATCATCATAATATTCACTTTTTTTTAATGCAGAAATCTTGTGGTAATCGTACTAAAATAACTTTGGTTAATATAATTTAATTAAATTGAGAAAAAAAGCATTACACAAACAGACGTTTTACTATTTATCGTCCATTATTCTGATTACGTGGCCAGCATAATTTTTATTTTTGTTCTATTTTGTTATTCTTAAGCAACTTGGTCACAGAATAAAGTATATTTTCTATTCTATTTTCATATACAGTACCAGTCAAAAGTTTAGACTCACATTTATTTAATTCACAATCTTCAAGTTTAAAAAAATAATTTTAACTCAAGAGATAACATTTCAAAAATTATATGATTGTTTCGAATACAATCTATATAAATAAAGATGAAATTCTTTTTGTTTGTTTTTTTGTTTGTTCTTTATAAAAATACATATCGTTTGTCCTAAATTCTCGAAATTTCGCTTAGTGGTTCTTTCATACCAGGTGCGAACACCTGTCCATATTAAAATTGCATAAATTCAGCCAATCTCTGGGTATATTATTTATTATTATAAAAATCGTTATGATCTCGCTTTACATTAGGTTTTTACGAAATCAACCGTTGGATTAAAATAAAAATCTCATTTCTGTCCTAACGAACTTTTCTTGACCCACGGCTTTTCTAATTGTTTTTCAAGTTCCCTGGGTGAAACCGGGATATAAAGCTAGTTAAAAAATAAATTAAATATAAAATTATAGTTGTTACGTTGTCTAATAAATAAAATATTGTTACTTATTTATTTTACAAAGTCTAAGAGTGAGTCTAAACTTTTGACTGGTACTGTATGTATATATAAATTTTCTAAAGTTTCAATATCGTACATATTGATGTAACAATTTAGAGCAAGTCACCTCATTTTATTAAGGTAAAATACATTGAATTTCTGGTGTAAGTATTCAACTCATGCTTAGCTAATGATAAATGTGCTATATTGGACAATATATTACATGGCAGGTGTTGTTGATAAAGCGAGGATGGTAAAACATAACAATAAATGCTGGTTCCCATGCCCCCTCCCCCCGCCCGACCCCCTTACCTTACATATTAACATGGAGGACGCTTTCTACCTCAGCCATAACTTTTCTCTTAGCTGTTAATTAAGAACATAAATATGCCTAGGGCGTCCCGGCTAAAAGGCTAGCCCTAAAACCTAACCCATCTAAATTCCCGACCTTGCTCCGCCTGGCTAAGCTATATTCGGTTTAAAATTAACATTAAACTATGTTGATGGAAAAATAGAGCTTATATACGTAATCTTTAAACTTGAACAGGAATAGGATGAATGCGGGTAAAATAGTTTAAGGGCTCTTGTTTAAGGTATCCAAGCGGAGGGGGTATCCAAGGGGAGGGGGTATACATAGGGAGGGGGTATACAAGGGGAGGGGGTAGAATGCTGGCAACACCACCCCACCTTGTTTCAATATTGCATACTCAACTAATTGCAAGCCCAAATTTAATTCTTACTCCTGGGATGGAATTCCCAACTCAGACGGAATCAATTTGTTCCTCTGCTCATCCAGCCCAAACTCTAACCTCATCCAAAGCACACTAGAAATTATTTTATTTAGTAACCATTATTAATTTTGTAGCCTTTATTTTCCAAATGAAAACATGCATTGTTGAATCGTTTCGACGACGAATTATTTCGAAATGAACCATGAGGCTGTAGGGATGTAAAACAATCGATAGTCTCCGCTGTCGATAGTATCGGACATAAAACTATCGATAGTCAGAGATGATGACCGGTGGGGGGGGGGGGGGGAAGAATAGTAGTATTTTTCATTTAGAACGATAGGAGCTATAATGCACGCTTCTATTTGCACTTTTTTATTTCCCTTTTTATTAGAGAATAAGAACATTTTTGTAAATAGAGCACGGTCGATTGACTTCAACCGTGAAGTCTTTGACCTTGCGGATTCTTTCGGGTGATTATTATTCTAGGACATTTTTTGATGTCAAAAATGCAAAAATTAAAATCCTAAAGTTGGCCGTTTTTTTTTTTCATTTCAACAAATTTCGCATTTTTAAAGTAAAATGTACAAAAATTTGATTTTTATATATCGTAATCTTGATCACTTATTTTTCTATCTAATGTTTTTTTTTTTTTAAATATATACCTATATTTTTCAAATTGCATATTAGCCCTTTTCAGGGCTTTCAAATACGTCCAATATATATCCCTATATTTGATGAGTATTAAACAGTATTGAATAATTTTAAAATTTTGAATGATTAAAATATTTATTTAAAGTGAATAATTGCAGCCCAAATTATGCTGTATGCGAAAATAATTCTAATCACATTTAATGTGTACCTTAATTATGCGTGAATTTCATATTATGTACTTTTGTATAATATGTAACATAAAGTAATTAAAACAAAGTTTCAAAAACCTAATAACTTTTGAATATTATTATTTTATGAGATCATATTTAATTCCTAAGTGAAGCATTTCCGTCAACTATATGAAAAAAGATACACGAAGAATAAATATTAAAATTAAATTTTTACACATTTTGTTAAAAAATGCGAAAATCGTTCAATGAAAAAATCGGCCACCTTTAGGATTCTAATTTTTTGCATTTTTTTTTTCATCTAAAAATGTCCTAGAATGATCCCCCGAAAGAATCCGCAAGGTGCAAAGACTTCCCGGTTGAAGTCAATCGAGAAATGCCGTGAGAGGATGGGTTCCATTTTAACTTGAAATAATTTTTGTCAATTTCAAGCTTAGTCGTAACTGCAAAGAATAAAAACTTTATCAAAGGGGCAAAGAAAATGTATTTAAAACTATACCAATCCTCTTCAAAGAAACATGCAACCAGGATTCCCAGTTGTCGAAGTAGCTGATTTGACATAGTTTAAGATGAGGAAGGCAGCCATAAAACTTTTACTCTTGAACCAAATCATTTATTTTCTTTCGATGTAATCCTTGATGGAGGATTACGTCTACAGCATTGTCTAGCGTGTTTACAGAAAAGGATACGTCAGCACCAAGACACCAGTTTTAAAAAAAACATTGACAATTTTGGAGTAATCGATGGCTTAGTTACAAGTTACTATTCCATCTTCAGTTAGTTTAGTTTCAGTTACTGCTGACCATCAATGAATCTTGGAATGTCTTCGATTCAAGAAACATCGATCGTACTCTAAATCATTTAACTTTTCATCAACTGCTGCGCCATCCAAAATCCACATGCTGGAAAGCAATATATAATTTTTCTATAACTGACTTTTCCCACGCTTTGTCAGCAATGTTCATGAATGAAAATAAGCCGATTTTAAGCTTTTCACATCTTCTAAGCTGCCAAGGAGTTGCATAAAACATCATTTAAAAGGTCTTAAAAGTTTTAGTTAGACCCTGGTATAGAGGCTTCAAGCTTGGCGCTAAACTTGCCAGTTATAAAAAGGACATTGCTAAGTAAAGGAGTACTCTTGTGATTCATACAATGACTGGTAGAAAGAAAAAAAAAATCCTTCGTTTTTATCCACATCAGCATTCAATAATAATTTTATAATTTTTATGCAGCTTATCGGATGATACTACAGTGTGAGTCTTAAATTTTGCCTATCCAGGTATAATTAGGATAGTGATCTTCAAGACATCGTTCAAGGCTCGGTTCCATCCTCCATTTTACGTCCTCTCCGAGGGACGGCATAGCCAAGGATTTTTTACTCCCTTTAAGCCTCCGATAATATAGGGCCACCGCGGGACGATTTGTGAGATTTCAATATCCTCAATTTTTTTTTACTCTTTTTTTTATATTTATTAAAAAAAGTGATAAAATTACATTTTCAGCCAATGTTTCGGAAATTGCTTCCGTCTTCAAGGTTTTTATATAAACATTATATCTCTAATTTCTGTAACCCATTTCTCAATCCTGTCTGAACAAGGAAGTATGTGACAAAGATAGATGTTTTTAGTAATTGTCTTTTCCTTAGAACAGTCGGTAATACAAGTTTTTTAAATAAGTAAAAAAGACCTATTATATCTAATATTGGACAATAAAAAAAAACAATAAAAAAATGACTACAAAAAAGCAGGATTGAGAGATGGGTTACAGAAATTAGAGATATAATGTTGATTGAAAATGTAATGTTATGGCTTGTTTTTGATAACCATATAAAAAAGACAAAAACTAGAGGTATTTGATATCTCACCAATCCATTATTAGAAAAAGAGGTGAAAGATAGTCAACTGTTATTTTTTACGATAGGCGAACTGATGGTCAGGATTTGAAGTTTGAAAAAAATTATAATTTCGAAAGCCAACGTTTCGATCCAGCTTGTGGATCTTCATCAGGGCTAAAATAAAACAAATATATGAGTATCTATGCTAGAGGATGACAATAAATGACTATTTTACAGAACTGATAATAATATAAAAGATGGTAAGCATTATATATGAATATTTAAATAAGTAGCTGGTAAGCAAGATAAAATAGATTCTGATATTTACCTTCTGAGTCAAGGTAGATACAAAGACTGAAGTTAAAATAAGGTAAGAGGTAGTGGTAGGGGGTAGTTTGCCGACTTCAAAGGTTTGTGACGGGGAAACCCAACTTTTTGAAGTGAAAGGCTACATGACAACTGAGTGAAAATAAAATATTAAAAACTAACAAAATATATGGTACTTTATACAAATTGTTATGTCTGCACTCAATAATAATAAAAAATTGAGATGATACACAAGGTAACATTGCATAAAAAATTGAAAAATATACAGAAGGAAGTTATACAATACTAAAGATAATAATAATACAAGAGCTACATCGAAAATTTGAATACTATTGAAGATCTTATTAAAAACAACTTTAAATATTTAATATAATTTTTATTATTTCTTTCAATAATTTAAAGAATAATTTATTATTTCTTTAACTCCTAACGAAATACTCTACGATTCCGATAATCCATACACCTGTAATTCCTATCGATTCATGGATCACTTGAACTTCTTCCTCTACTTTGTACAAATTAGGGATATGCTGAAGCTCTAAGGCCTGAATATTCAAAAAACTTATTTATATTTCTTGAAGAAAATAATTTTTACAAATATGTATAAATTTACAAGTATTTAATATACTGTCTCTATGTATTTGTAATTTAAATAGAATTTTGTGCCTCTAGCCTTTGTTGTAGTACAAGGCACCGAAAATGTAATTAAATAAATAAATAAAAAAAAATGGAGGATTTTGACATATCTCCAATCAGTTATTTAAAATACAAATTATTTTTCGAATTCAGAATCATTGTTCAGTTTGTCTCAAAATTGTTGAAATACAATTAAGAAGTTTTATGGCCTTGAATATTGTTGATTAATAACTAACTGGCATCGATGAGAATTAAATCAATAATTTAAAAGACATTATTTCAAAAAGATTAAGCGATAATGTCTTTATGTTGGATAAATTTTCTGTCAAACTTAAGGGCATTATTATCGAAAAGTTGAATGGAAAAAGTGAATTCAATTTACCTTTAAACGGGAGAATCAATTAAAAATTCAAGCTCCAGTTACGTTTAATAGTCGTTTATAATGGAATGAAGTCTAAATTTTTAAAGGACTTGACCGAATCGAAGCAACCTACGAGAGGGAATTGCTAGTAATGTGTAAATAGACCTGATACTTTCCCCCTAAGCCGTGTTAATAAATTAACGGCCACAATCAAATAAAGACTCAGGTAATTCTTTATAAATGTTTATAATGTTTTATAACAAATCTAAATTATTATAATAACAGATTATTATTAAAGTTAATGGTCGGGCTTTAGCCAAGTTTCGTCTGAGTTTTCTTAGAGGTTTTTCCCCTTTTTATTTAGTCGGTGTAACGCCGGAGTGAACCAGCGTTATGTTGAGAAGACTGAAATTAAGTTGAATTTTATCAAATATAGTTGTGTTTTAAGGTACAATATATTTCTTCGTAACACTTTTTCTTTTATATTATTCAAACATAAAGAAGCTTTATTAAAAAAAAAATAAATAAAATCTAGTGCGATGCACGGAACACACAAATTTCACTTACCAACTTACTTAGATGACAAATTGACGTTTTGATAAATATGTTATATTTATTTTATATATTTTTTATAAATTTATTTAATTATTTTTGTTTGTATTTACACGAAATTTTTTTATTGTTAAATAAAGTTTTTACTCTTTCGTATGAACAGAAAGCGTTTCCTTAAACAATTGTGTCATTAATGGCGTACTGCGCATGCGGGTTTCAACGTGTTATGAGTTGTCAGAATATTTTTCTTTTTCTCCTGCGTATGTTTACTGAATTTTTTTTCATATTTCATATTTGGCCAACTCTTATTTTTAGGCATGACGAGAGATAGTTAAGTTATTCCTTATTAACCAAAACAAAGGTACTTAATAGGAAAACAAAAAAGTACCCTTCCCCAATTTAATCCCCCTCAGAACATTTTAATGATGTTAAAACTTCCCTGATATTAAACAAAAATTGATTCTCATTAAACATGACGAGTACGATAAAAATCGTTAGAGCACTTTTTATTAAAAAAAACAAAAAAAAACTTAAAAATGAGACAAAATTTATTAAATAAAGTGCCCCTACGATTATTCAATTTTGATGAAATTTATGCTGTCTCATCAATACGTGATTCTATTTAAACATGACGAGTTTGATCGAAATCGTTAGAGCCATTTTAGAGAAAATCGAAACAAAAACAAAAAAAAAACGTAAAAACTTATCAAATAAAGTACCCCCTCCGTTTGACCAATTATGATGACATGTTTTTTTTTTTTTTTTGTTTTTTTTTTTTTTTTTTGTTTAAGGACAAGTCGACCATTAAGGTCATTATCGTCCAACTCCACGGTAGTTCTTTGACAATTTAGATTAATACTGTTTAACAATTTAGATTAGTACTGGTTAACAATTTAGATTAGTACTGGTTAACAATTTAGATTAATACTAGTTTTTTGACAATTTAAATTAATACTGGGTAGATAGATACAATTTAGATTAATACTGGAAGGTGGATAGGACAATACTAGAACGATTTAGGTAGAGTTATTATTATGAGATTATTATTAACTTATAATAAATTATTTTATTTTTCAGACAATATTATCGTCACTACTTTAAGAAGATATTAATATTTTTATAGTATTTTTAAATAAGATTAATCAGTTTTGTGGCCCTTAAAAATTGAATTAAATTTGATATGGTAAAAGGATCGTTTCCCAGAAGTTCACAAATATGTTGCGGCAGCCCATGTTCCTCTCTTTGTTTTTCATAAATTAAGCATTCACCTAAAACATGATTTACACTGTTTCTTACTCCACAAGCTTCACATATGGAGGGGGTCTTTCCTTTCATTAAATATTCGTGGCTGAATCTTGCATGTCCTATCCGCAGTCGGGTTAGGGCCACTTCTTCCTTTCTGTTTCCAGAAAATGAGGTGCTCCATGGCTGAACGCTTCTTTTTAGTACCCTTAACTTGTTATCGGTTTGAGCATCCCATAATGATTCCCACGATGTCCAAACAGCGTACTTTAGTTTGAGGCTTAAATCCAATGCGGGGACTTTCGCATAGCGGATGATGACATGTTTGCCGTCACTTCGCGGGCATATACATACACCAAACACCTGATTTCAGTATTGTACGGTTTATAGTTTTTGAGATAGTCTATTCACACACACACAGATCATTTCGCGAGACTTGGTTATTTGGCCTCAGGGGACACCAAAATGTGTATTTTCGTTGAAAACCGGAACTCGAAATTTTTCACGATCGCTATACTTACCCTTACTAAGTATATATTTCATATATAGATAAGTGAAAGTAATAGCAATTGGC
Source organism: Aelia acuminata (assembly GCA_911387785.2). Lineage (NCBI taxonomy): Eukaryota > Metazoa > Arthropoda > Insecta > Hemiptera > Pentatomidae > Aelia > Aelia acuminata. The sequence continues at coordinate 156,487,536 of OU426980.1, read as the reverse complement.
AATTGAAAAAAAAAATATTGAATATGAAGTATAGTAGCAAGAAAATCGTATTGTATTCAATTTACCAATTGACTAAGACCAGGCGGTAATTGCTAATGATGTTTCGGTGATTTTAAGAAAATTACTGGAAGCGTACTCATCGGGAGGCTTGGAAATCGGCAAAAGCAAAAAAGAGTAGATGGCATGAAATATTCAGGATAGATCCCTCACTCTGGAGAATTGGAACCTGACCCTAATCGAGAAGTTTAGCTATCAAGTGATAAGGGAAAAAGTAATGGAAAGCTCAACATCCTCCACGCCACAAATTCGTGACGAGAAAGCTGAGTTGGAATGCTACCCTCATTGAGGAAAACGAGCTGCATGTCCGGAGAATGTTTTGGAGATACCGCGTTTAGAAATTTATTCAACTGTTCTCACTATAAATTAAAATCTAATTTAAAAAAAAATAAAATAAAAACTAGCAGTCTCGTGCGAAAAATTCGCATACCATATTGATCAATGACCTTATAGATTATAACGGGTGTCCAAAAAGAGTATTCGGGGTTTGAAAGTTGAATGAAATCTAAAATATAGAATATCAAGTAGGATGTTTACGTTTAATGAACCTGAAATTTATTTAGAAAAAACAATATTGTCTACCATAACGATGCTGGCACGCAAAAAAAAAAAAATCTGGTGCGTGCGCGCAACACACAACTTTCACTTACCAACTTACTTAGATTAGAAATTAATGCGTTTTGTTAATTGCCACTTCTCAAATGAACAGAAGGGCTTTAATTATGAACAATGGTCTGTCATTAAAGGCGTACTCCGCATGCGTGGGCTCAACGAGTTTTATGAGTTGACTGAATAATTTTATTTTTTTCTCCTCTTTATGTTTTCTTTATTTTTATCATATCTCATATTTAACCATTTCTTATTTTTAGGCGTAACGAGAGACAGTTAATTTTTCCATATAAAAAAAAACAAAGGTACTTTAAAGGAAACAAACAAACAAAAAAAGGCCCCCCCCCCAAAAAAAAGCCCCCTCAGAACATTTTAATATTGATAAAGCTTATTATATTAAAGAACACCTAATTTTCATTTTACATGACGAATTTGATAAAAATCGTTAAAGCCGTTCTTGAGATCATCGAAAAAAACGTAAAAATTGGAAAAAAAATTATGAAATAAAGTGCCCGCTCCGTTGACCAATTTTGATGTAATGTTGGCTATCTCATCTTTGGCATATACATACATCAAATACCCAGTTTGATCAAAATCTTTAAAACCGTTTTTGAGTAAATAAAAAAAAAATACGAGAAAATGATACAAAATTTATTAAGTAAAGTCCCCCCTCAAGTTGATCAATTTTGATGAAATTTTTACAGTCATATCTCGGGCATATAAATAGATCAAATACTCAGTTTAATCAAAATCGTTAGAGCCGTTTTTGGGAAAATCGAAAAAAACTTAAAAAGTAATTAAATAAAGTACCCCCTCCCTTTGAGCAATTTTGATGAAATTTTTGCAGTCACATCACGGGAATATACATACACTAAATACCCAATACCAGGTTCGCACGGTTTATAGTTTTTGAGCTAGTCTGTCCACACACACACACACACACACACACACACACACACACACACACACACACACACACACACAGACCATTTCGCGGGACTTGGTTAATTGGACTCAGGGGACCCCTAAACGTGTATTTCCGTTGATAACCGGAAGTCGAAATTTTACGATCGCAATACTTCCACCATCCCTAACCATCCCTATTTATATATTTCATATATAGGTAAGTGAAAGTAAAAAAAAAAAAACGCGTTGACACATTGTTCCTGAGATTGCCGTCATTTCTGTTCTGATATTTTGCTTCAATTGCGTTAGATTCGTCGGTTTCTTTTCGTATACCCTACTTTTCAGGTATCCCCCCCAATCTTTAAATTTTTATAAAATCGAAATAGTTGTATTGATCTGTAATGCCCTAAAATTGATCTTGTTACTTTTTTAAGTATAAAAGTAACTGTGAACGCTTTTAGTAAGCTAGTATTAGTACTACTCATAAGAATCCTTAAGATCCACGCTTTTCTTCTGAGTCCATGTCACAAATAAGAGACGATATATTGAACTAACATGTCCAATAGGAAGTAATTGCGAAAGCTTCTCGGTTGTAGCGAGTTCTATCGATGAAACTCTTCCTCCTTCCTTTTTATCCGATCCTTCTCCAATCATAAACTTAATTTGGTTGGTGCTTGCCTTAACAGAATCGATAGGCTAACTTTCTGCCCTAATTAGAAATAGCCTGAGAGCAATACCCAGCCCAAGCCATTCTCGGATTCGGTCACGAAAGCAGACACTAACATCTTTGTCTTACGTATCAAAAATTAATTTTCGGCTGTAACTCCAAACATTTATTCATCGGCAATTTAAACCATTTTTATCGGTAATTAAACCGTCTGTAATTATTTTCCTGAAAGGTTCGAGGTTAGCTCTGGTTCGAAACAAGGGGATTCACTATCACTTATTTTATTAATTTTAGCACTGGAATAGGTCATCAGAGAGGTGAAACGTACCGGAAAAGGTTTGAATGTGGGAGGAAATATATTCCTTTTCGGTGATTCGGTTCTCCTTGTGAATGAGACGGAAACTACAAAACTAAACGTTTTGTAACAAGGGGATTCACTATCACGTATGAAAGCCTGTATGCGTAAACTTGGGCCTGAAATAAATACCGATAAGACAAAATATATGGTTATTCGTTGAAACGGTAATGATTTTACCGATAAGAGGGCGTGATAACGCAGAAGGGATAATGTTTGAAGCCGTAGAGAAGTTGAGATATCTGCAATGACTAGAAAAAAAGAAATTAAAGAGGCAGTGGAACCTTGATTAAAGACGGGAAATTCTTGTTATTTTTCGGTTGCAAAATTAGTGTTTCAGTTCTGTCCCGCAACTTAAAAACTAGAATTGACAAAACTATAACGCCTCCAATAGTTTTAGTCCGCTTGTATAAGATACGTACAAACATAGTAAGGGATGGGGTCTTTTCTACTTTACTCCCCCTATGATTACTTTCTATATCTGTTACTTTTTAATTAACCTTATGGTAGTAGTTTGTAATGAAAGTCCTAGTTCTTTAACACAATATTTTGTGCTTGTGTACTCATTTACCCATGAATAGATGAATACTAAAACTTTACACAAAGGTAGTCTAGTACCTTCTAACCAAGTGCCAGCAAAAGCACCCTTTTCCTGACGACATTTATAATCATAACACCGCCAACAAAATCCTCTTTTTTCACTAAAAAGAAGCTTCATATCGTGGTTGTTCTGACACTTCCTAGCTGTATGAATTATACCTTCTTCCTGGAACATTTGCAATGGTTTCTTATCATCATTTCCGAGGTATTAATACAATTCAAATCCGTTCATTATTAACTTTTAAACAATAATTGAGAAATATATGCGCTTAACCTATTAACTTTTTTACAATGAATTCATATTTATTGATCAGGTGTTATAATTTGAAAGAAACTTCCAAGGTAACTGTTCCATGTAAGTAATCATAGGGGGAGTAAAGTAGAAAAGTCCCAAGGGATGAACAAGGGCTGTAGGTTGATCTCTGAAATATTCTCTCTAGGCTTTTGGAGAAGGATACCTCTGTCCCTACAATAGAAATTATATCCGTACTACCAACTGTGGTTTACATCAACTTCATAGCAATTATACCATACTTTTTCTTTCTATAATTAAAACTTGTTATAATTAAAACAAATACCCCTCTCCGTAAATATTTTTTCTTTTCTTATATTCGTCAGTTCCAATAATATATTTAAAAAGCTTTCACTAATATGAAAAATGAAAAAAATAGTAAAATTTATCTTTTATATGTTATGGCTAAAATATAATTGATCCAATCTTGTGAGAGCCCCGACATGTCCAAAAAATTTGTCTGCGTTTATTTATTATTGACTTCTCGCATGCCGAAAAATTTATTTCTAATAAGGAACCAATGTCGGAGAAATAAATATTGAATTTAAGTGAAATTATAGTGTAAAAGTAGAAAATTCGCTCTTCGGGTTTCTAACTAGGCACAGAGGTGTATATGGACTGAAAAGCTGGCCAAAACTATTTCCTTCTATTTTATGAATAGTAATACCTTAAAAGTTTCACAGACTTTCGGGATTATTTATATATTGGGTTAGTGCAGAAATAATGTAGGTTTTGAATATTCATTGTTTTCAAGCAAGTGATTGCCTAGTAAATAAAGATAATAAAAAGTCTCGTTAATGGATGATAAACAATGGTTATTAATGTTGTTTTCCCTCAAAGATATAGTTTACTTTGTGTTACATTCTCTATGAGTAAGGACCTCTGAAATTCACTATGTCAAAAAAAATTTTCGTTAAATTTATTTTTACAAGTTCAACTTGGTCAAAGTGCGGCTCAAACCGCGCGTAACATCAATGTTGTTTAAGGCGAAGGAAGCATCAGTGAATGTACAGTGCAGCGATGGTTCCAAAAATTTTGTGTTGGAGATTTTGGGCCTTCTGTTGTTGATCACGACCAGCTGAGGGATTTGGTAGAAGAGAACCCTCGCAAAACTACTCAGGATATTGCGAGAGAAGTTAGTGTTGACCACTCAACAGCTGTTTAGGTTAGAACAACTTCGCCGTCTGAAACGAATTGGTAAGGTAAAGAAGCTCGATACGTGGATACCTCACGAATTGACCGACAGCCAGAAACATCGGCGTTTTGAAATTTGCAATTCTCTTCTGATGCGCTACCAAAATGAACCATTTCTTAATCGAATCGTGGCATGTGATGAAAAATGGATCCTATATGACAACATCAAACCTGCATTATTTTTACACCAACCCAATAGAAGATTTCGGCCCCCTAAGTCCCATATGTAGCTTCATTCATATTTATGTATTTATAATTTATTTATTACAATACAATAAGTAAATTTGATATAAATACATTTATGACATGATATGGCGAGTGGAGAAACTACCCACTGGTAGCACTCGAATATTGTTTTAGTTTAGAAGATCTCTAGACCATCTTCTTTTCAGACGCCTCTGAGGATTGTCTGGGGTAGAGGAGGAAGCAATATTGGAGACATAAGTGGGTTAGGATGAGCAGGGAGTTTACTGTGAAAGGTCTCGTATCTGGATCTGGCCAAATCGGTGACATAAGGAACTTAAGGTCTTCATGGATAATTTTATTTGGGACGAAATATGGAGGATTAAGGATTTTAAGAAGGATTTTGAATTTTAGGGATTCATATTCATTAAATTACATTTAAACAGCCCAAATTTTTGTTTATTCAGATCTTTGATACATATAGATATTTATTTGAAGTGAGATTGAAGAGACTAATCAATTGCTTCATTAGATTCATTCTCGGTTCTGCGGCACACCCTGTTCCTCTATACACTCTCTAAATACCAGATCCCATACCCTAAACCTATACATCCCCCTTCCTATCAAATTTCATTGTTGTTTCGTTTGTTATTCTTTCGTTGTTTTAGTGAACGGGGCATAGTAGGCTTATGCATCATTTCCCTGGTATTTCTTCTCATATGTCAAGGTTTAGAGGATATAATAATTATTAATAAACTCAAGTTGTTATTATAACTATTTATTCTAGCTAGAGATGGAAGAATTGAGGGTCCAAGCCGTGAAACTTAATTTCATTAGGGGTTATTGTTGCCTTACGTTAAAGGTCCAAGTGTGGCATTAATAAATAAGAACTTAGACTTGTAATATATATATAAAATTAGAAGAGCTGCTCAAGTCAAGTTTATTGAAGCACAACCTATTCAAAGCAGAGTAAAAAAATAATATATTTCCTGATGACATTTCCAAGCCGAGCTAATCGGTACAGTAAGCCCAAATGCTTTCCGTTCATTAAGCGCAAAATTGTAATTAACCCAGTTTGTATAATGACACTGAGGCCCTTTTAGGGGGAAGGACTAGAGCTTAGTTAGTTACATAATATATTTTAATGGTCATTTTCTTTTGCCCGAGTATAAAAACAAATCGATAAGTCAACAGTTACTTATTCAATGGCTTCTTCTGTTTCAACAATTGATTGCAGTTTGAAGAAGTTGCAGTTAGTAAAGTTTTCCTTTCCGATTCTATCTTGTAGAGAGAGTTCTAGACTCGAATGACACACCCACCTTCAACTCCGTTTTGACTCTTTGGGGTGGAACATCCAATAATATTGTTCGATTTTTATTGTTGAAACAGGGTAAAAATGTTTTCGAGAATAAAAGGAAGTTGATTCTTTTCTTCATTTCTCAAAACTTTTTCAGATGCTCCACAAGCTAAAGCAATAGCTAAGCTCAATGAAGAGTTATATCATTCTAACGGCCTTATTTGTTACAAAGACGATATTATAGAAAAAGTACACGATCATTATGTTTCAGACGAAATACGAAGTACAACTAAAAACCCTCCATTGAATATTATGTAGTTGCAGTACTTTTGGACCAGAAAAATGTCTAAAATGCAAGTTCCATATTGAGAAATTGAGATGTGTCCGTCAATTAAAACTAGCTAATCCAGAAAACAAATTCTATTAACAAATAATTTATTTTATCTCCTGCAGCCAATATATTTCCAATGGCCCCTGCCATATTCTTCTTCATCGCCAAGCACTTACCGAACATAGGCAAAAACAGTTACTCCAACCGTTCATCTTAGAATAACAATGCAGCGATGTAACCGGGGCTGTTACATAGTTTTATTACAGTGTTCAAATAGTATATACAGTCACAGTTAAACATTGTTAACAGTTTTTTAAAAAGTTATAAATTATTATTAATGGCGAAGCATGACGGGTAGGATCCTCGAAAAGAGAAGGTTGACATGACCGGGATAGGTGCCACGATTAGTTTAACACGTTCACACCGGGACTGTTTAATGCTGTTCGCTCTATCGGGCGGGAGCTATTCCAGGGCATTATGAAGTATTGGAAATCCAACAATAATAAAATAAACAATAAAAAATACTATCCTACTAGTTATGTTTATAATACGATATTAAATATAATTTTTATTAAAAAATAAATGTTTATACGTTTATAAGTATGTATATAAATATAAATATAAATAAGTACAAATAAATATAAAAATAAATGAATTTAAGTTAAATTTTCATTATTTTAATTTTCAGCTATATAGAAACTATTTCAACTTTCTTAACACTTTGGCTGCCATGTCACCAGAAATCGAGTAACTGTTCTCTTGTCAGAGAATTAAATATTAAAATTGTGTAAAAACGAGAGCATGACTCTCAGGTATTCTTTTTCGGCTGTCAAAGTATTAAAGATATAATTATTTGGCAGAGGCGGCATTTTAGCGTGAGCCACCGGTGGTACACGCCGCCCGATGAGGCAGTCAAGTGTGAGCCACCGGTGGTACTTGATAATGGTTAACAGCGCTGAAATAGTTATCGGGTTCGCTTCTCGGTCGTTGCCAAACTTTCCTCTTAAAATATAAATATTTAAAGATATTCAACAAAAACGGAAAGTACAGTTTGCTCTGTGCAATACGAATTGTGAATTCTTTTTGGCGATGCTTAAAGCGCCTTAACAGTGCTAAGAAATAACTTACATTGTCTCGAAAATTACTTACTATAGAAAAAACTGTTTTTAGTGGAAAATGTCTAATAAATTCTTTCTGTTTTTAACAAATCTCTTTTTGTACCTTTCTCAAGATTCCTTGCGACACAAGAGAACCATTTTTGGGAATATTAAATCTCGACTGAGAGTACGCCGCTCCGCAGAAAAACAAGATGTTGCGAGCCCTACAAAGCTAAATAAGTTTTTTAATCCTCACTCGCTCTTCTCGAATCGAGTTTTAGATAACGACGTTCCATGAAACTGAGGGTTGTTCTCCCTCCCCTCCACCCCTTACCCTCCCCCTCCCCCTCCATCTTGGCCAAAAAGGATGAATGGATCCTACGCAGCATGTAATAACCCCTCCCCTCCACAATATCATTATCCAGTATTCTCTTTTCTTATCCTCATCTTTAAAATAATAATAAAAAGGATGAAAACCTATCAAGGGGTTATTGCAAATAACAAAAATGGGAGCCCCCAATGTATCCAGGATAACAACGCACTTAATCTCTTAGGCATTTCAAGTGACATGATGAAGTATGAAGTATGTAGGATAAACCATACAGTTATTGACACCCCACCTTTAACTTAAAGAAATAAGTAAAGAAGTCCTAATTTTATTTCAAGATATACATGAGTCTAATTTTTGAACGGTCCCCTAAGTTATCTATGAAGTAAGACTTTAACAAAATAACCATAGGGAAGATTTCACAATTAAATCCACAGGGTACCAATAACTAATTTTTGCACTTTTAACAATAAATATTGCCATATGGTAAAACTGTTGAACTTTTGACCCAAAAAAACCTCTTGAGTCTTTATAAGGATAGATAAAGAAGAGCTATAGGAAGTTTCGATTTGATCCCATCATAAAAAGTATTTTTTTTAATTTCACCACAGAAATGTAGTCTTAAGGGTGTCAATAACTGTACGGTTTACCCTATGAAATTTCTATAATTCAAACTATTTTTAATATTCTCATGATTTTAGAAACTATTTTTTGAAGATGCTTTTAAGTTTTTAGTTATAACGCGATTACAAAAATATTTTTTTTAAAGGCACTTAGATTATACAAAACATATAGTAAAACAAGATCCTAGGTTCTGATCAAAAGCAGCTATAATAATAGAAATGATGGTGGAAGATAGTTGACGGTAGATGTAATGAAAAGGAAATGGTTGGGGGTGCGGTCAAAATAAATAGCACTAATATGTGAGAATTACATATTTTATTGTAGCCGACGTTTCGACGCATTTTTTAGGACATCATCAGGGCTCTTGGACGGTTTCCAACTCTCAAACGATTTTCATCAGGCCTGACTACAGAAATTGAAAGTAAATTTTTATTTAATATATTATTGGTTTCTTAAAAGTTGTTTTTATTGGAGTTTAATATGTTCTGTTCCATTTTTTTTTTTTTTTTTTTTTATAATTCGCCATTAGTTTATAAGTGTAAATTACAAAATGAATTCTGTGTACATCTCTTTCCGAGCTTTTAAGGTCGTCATTATTTATTATGAATGGAGCTTCATTCATTATATTTATTGGTAGCGTGTGCTATTAGGACGCGGAAAATCTGGGTTCAAAGCGCGGTCCACTGTTAATCTTTTTTGTATTTCTTTTTTTGCATTTATTAAATTGTTTTTTATTATCTTGATTCGTTTAGGCTTTCGCTATTTCCTGAAAAAAAAAAAATAGCGCGGCGCCCCCTTTTTTTATTTTTTTTATTTATTATCATTAGTCATTTAGGAACCCTCCCGTCTCCACTGAGCTACCATATCTTTTCTTATGATACTTTATTTATTTAAGATCATTTATTCATTTTTTTATCGTAACAAAGGTGGCATTTGTTTAAAACTCTCTCGTTCATTCCCGACCCTTTTCAAAACAAAGTTTGTTGTTAGTTTGAGTGTCAAGATTAGAGTTAGGCCGTAATAATTTCCACGAGAATTCAATTAATACTACAATTACACGAGCAAAAATAGAACACACTTCCAATTGGAAAACAGTTAAACGGTCCAAGATATAGTCCAAATCTGGTCGAGATATTTGGTTTAAATCTTGTTTTACTACATATATTTACCAGGGGTCGAAAAGGTCATTAACCTTTTTAAATAAGTTTCATTTTAAAAGTATTTCAAAAACTTATTACGAAATAGTTTGCTCAATAAAAGTTTTTCTTCAAAAACTTAAAGGTTTACCTAAACCTTTTTAGCAATTAAAATTAAAGTGTGAGTTTAACAATAACTTTTTCGCCCTGGGTTGTGATCGTAAAAGTTTTTATCAGAGGAAAAGAGATTGTTTAATTATACTGTTGTTTATTTTGATTAATAATCTTTTGATAGGATTAGTTAAAGGTATATTTATTCCTATCCTATTATTTCATTCTTCTCGAATCAAAACGAGTCCAGTGTTCATTCATTCAGTATCTCATCTCACCGGACCGTTTCATTTTAGTTTCAGTTATTACTTGTGAGTAAGCGGTTCAAAAATTACGAAGGTGCGCAAAAAAGACCGAGTGATTCGGAGTTTTTTCAAATACGTCTCAGCAACAGTTGTGAAAGAATAATTAAAGGTAACTTTTTTAACGAATTTGAAAAACCATTTATTTAGGTTCCATAAAAGTGTTTTTGACGAATTATATGACTGTAATAGTGACTTGAAGTGTAGCAAGAACAAATTAAAACCCATATCAGTAAAAATAAGCATGTTGTAAAATGGGGGTTACTTTGAAATTTATTCTTGATGATTATAGATGTAAATTAAAATGTTTTTAAATTGTTTATCTTGTTAAATTAAATGATGATTGTTGAATAATAATCTAAATATTTTTATATTGAGTAAGGATATTGTACATTATACACTGATTCCATGGTATTGTTAAAGATAATTTTTTAGTTTAAAAATAATACACATATTTACAAAATATTAAAAATTGTAATCTATTAAAATAAATTTTTGCATTTCCGAAATTATTTTCTTTGACTAAAATCTTTTTATGAATAAGTTTCAGAATAACATTTTGAAATGAAATTTTACGCAAAAAGTTATTTGGATAAAAGTTTTAAGATAACTTTATCAAAAAAGTTAATGTTCAATAAAAACTTCGAGTAGGGAAAAAATATATATATAAGTTTAAATAATTTATTTTTGAAGAGAAAAGATTTGGCTCCGCCGGGAATCGAACCCGGGTCTTCCGCATGACATGCGCGGTATGCTATCCATTACACCACGGAGTCGCTTCCAAACGGCTCCAAATCCTTCCTCTTCATTGACACCTCTCCCACGATCTCGCAAGTTTTGCGAGTATTTACGGGAGATGGACAATTTTTGTCCAATTTTGGCCATCTTCTTGACGTTCGTCAATTTTTTATATTAATTTAACCATCATTGTGGGCGACCACCTATTTTTTAAATTATTTTAAATAATTTATTTTTGAAGAGAAAAGATTTGGCTTCGCCGGGAATCGAACCCGGGTCTTCCGCGTGATATGCGCGGTATGCTACCCATTACACCACGGAGTCGCTTCCAAACGCGGAAGACCCGGGTTGGATTCCCGGCGGAGCCAAATCTTTTCTCTTCAAAAATAAATTATTTAAAATAATTTAAAAAATAGGTGGTCACCCACAATGATGGTTAAATTAATATATAAGTTTAACTTAAACATTTTAAAAATAAAAGTTAACTTACATTTTCTACCCCTGATATTTACCCATAAGAAGAGTTATTCGACTAAATAGTAATACATACATATAGCAAATTGAATGTAATAATGAATCACTTGATAATGATCAACATTTACACTCATGTTTTGCAAGCATAAACAATACTTTTTCGAATCCAACAAATAAATATTTTTTAAGCATTAAAAATTAAGAGTGAATATTTTGTATGTATTACAAATGAAGGGTAAAAAAATAAACTCAGGAATAGCACGCTCAGTTCATATATAAAACACAGTTTATTATTTTTGATAGAATTTCACACTCAATATCTCCAAGATAATTTATAAAGAGATGATAAAATCAAGTGTATGGAGGAAGATATGTTTCGCTTTAAAGAAGCACCAGGCAAAGGGAAATAGGGTTAGGCATTTTTTCCGACTCGAAGGGGGAGAAAAAACGGTAATTGGTGGAATACGGAATTAACTGGATCCAACAGGGTGCAAAATTAAAAATTAAACGGGGAAAAAAAAGAGGGACAGAAAAGGAAAAAAAATTGAGTTATAAACAAATAAAAATAATCCTCAATGGAAGGTACAGAGAATTTTTTTAACGATAATGAAAAATAATGATAATAAAAGAAAATCTTATAATATAGTACCAGTCAAAAGTTTAGACTCGCTAGATAGAAGTTTAGATATTTTATTTATTGGACAACGTTACAACTATAATTTTATATTAACTAGCTTTATATCCCGGTTTCACCCAGGGAACTTGGAAAACAATTAGAAAAGCCGTGGGTCAAGAAAAGTTCGTTAGGACAGAAATGAGATTTCTTTTTTTTAATCCAATGGTCGATTTCGTAAAAATATAATGTAAAGCGAGATCATAACAATTTTTATAATAATAAATAATACAGCCAGAGATTGGCTGAAGTTATGCAATTTTAATATGGACAGGTGTTCGCACCTGGTATGAAAGAACGACTAAGCGAAGTTTGGAGAATTTAGGACAAACGGTATGTATTTCTATAAAGAACAAACAAAAAAACAAACAAACAGAATTTCATCTTTATTTATATAGACTTTATTCGAAACAATCATATAATTTTTGAAGTGTTATCTCTTGAGTTACAATTATTTTTTTAAACTTGAAGATTGTGAATTAAATACAAGTGTGGTTGGTTGTTGTTCATATGAAGGCGTAAAACCAGCCGGTCATCAACGCCTTTGATTAGCATATATATAAATCTTTATTTCATTATTTTTCCTTTTTTGTTTGTTATTCTTTAATACTGAAGGTATAACTAGAAGAAATAAATTAATAATAATGGATAGATTCAGATTTGTACACAATAACTAGATAGAATAAGAGTGAAGACATAGTAAAACGAAAATTGTTAGAATAGATAAATAGGATAGGGAGAGAGAAGATAGATTAGATGTTTTTAAGAAATCCCTCTTTCGAAAGGAAAGCGAAGACCATCTTTAGAAACTTTTCCTCCTTCCCCAAAGCCGTCGATAAATTTGCAGGAATTCCTTCTTCATGTAATTTTGTCCTGTAAAAAATGCAACCTTCGAAGATGTGTTCTACAGTCAATCGTTCGTCACACTTTGGACACCTCGGTGGACTTTCTTTAGTTATTAGGTGAAGGTGAGTCAACCTCGTATGTCCAATCCTGAGCCGCGTAAGGACCACCTCCTCTCTTCGGTTGCTGCGACTGGAGCTGCTCCATGCTCTCACTTCCTTCTTTATAGTCTTCAGCTTATTTAGAGGGCTGTTGTCCCAAACTGTTTGCCAATCTTTGAAAATGTCTTTTATTAAGGGCATTGCTAGTTCGGATGTTGTCAAGAGGGCTTTCCCGCGTCCTGGAAGAGTAAGTGCTTCTTTCGCTGCCCTATCTGCCATTTCGTTGCCTTTAATACCCACATGACTAGGACACCAAACGAAGTTTATAGATTTTCCGGCGTCATTTAAATTTTTTATCATTCCTAAAATACCTTGTATTCCGGGGTGGTCTGGATACATGTTGTTCATGGATTTCAGGGTGCTCAAGGAGTCTGATACGACCACTATATTTCTAGATGGTGACTTTGTGACGTATCGAAGAGCATTGCGATAGCATTGATCTCAGCGGTGAATATGGAACAAAGATTGTGTAGCTTAAACTTATAGGTAGCGTCGGGTGTTACGAATGCGGATGCAGTTGATGTATTCGATTTTGATCCATCGGTAAATATTAATAAGTGTTCTGGTGAAGATTGAATGATTTTAAGGAACAGATGTTTATATTCAGCTGGGACTGTATGATCTTTAGAGTATCTCGAAAGTTGAAGATTTAATTTAGGTTTTATATAAGTCCAAGGAGGAATATCATTTTGAATTTTATTAAGAGTTATCGATTTTAGTTTATTTATCGCCAGAGTCATTCTTTCTGCTAAGGGCAGTGTACTATTTCTTTTTTGTTGGAATGTTGTTGAAAATTTAGTTTGGAAGATGTATTTATGTGCAGGATGTGTGGTTTGGGGGTATAATTTTGTTATATAACTAACAGCTAACTTTTGTCTTCTAAAGGCAAGAGGTGGTAAGCCGGATTCCACGCACAGGCTCAGAATAGGACTCGTCCTAAAGGCTCCAGTAGCAAGGCGTATTCCTGTATGGTGTACAGTGTCCAGCTTGGCAAGGGTACATTCACGGGCTGAACCATAGATAAAACTGCCGTAATCTAATTTGGAACATATCAGGGCTTGGTATACTTTTAGTAGTGTGCTTCTGTCCGCTCCCCAGTTTGTTCCGCCAAGTACCCTCAATATTTTAAGCTTTTCTAAGCATTTTTCTTTTAATAATTTTATGTGATGTTCCCAGGAGAGACGCCTATCGAATAATAATCCCAAAAACCTACAAACATTGACGAATGGTAATTTAGAATTTCCTAAATAGAGTTCTGGTGGTGGTGGTGTCTTCCGCTTTCTACTGAAGTGAACACATTTTGTTTTCTCAGGGGAAAAGCGAAGTCCTGATGATCTTGTCCACCCATCAATACGATCAAGCGCATCTTGGAGTGTCTGTTTAATGGAAAGGATATTTTTCGCTCTGTGTAAAATTGCAAGGTCGTCAACAAAGAGCATTACTTTAATTCCACGTGGAAGATTTAGTCCCAAGTCTTTGATGGCCAAAGCGAATAAGGTTGTGCTCAGTACACATCCTTGGGGTACCCCACACATCTGTTCGCATTCTTTGGACATTGATGTTCCAATTCGGACCTGAAATGAGCGCCGAGAAAGAAATTTTTCGATAAATGTTGGAAGAAACCCTCTAAACCCTAAAGAATGGAGATTTTTTAAAATGGAGAATTTATTCGTCTTGTCAAACGCTTTATGCATGTCGAAATATACAGCTACGGCTTCTTCTTCTTGGACAAAAGCGTATTGTAATTCAGCCTCCATCTGAACCAGGTGGTCTACAGTTGACCTACCTTTGCGAAAGCCACATTGAAAGTTTTGTAGAAGTTGGTGCTTTTCCAGTATCCACATGAGCCTCTTGTTCACCATTCTTTCCATTATCTTACAGAGGCAACTTGTAAGAAAAATTGGCCTGTAGCTAGATGGTTGGCGCTTATCATGACCCATCTTTAAAATTGGAATCACAATAGATTGATTCCAATTACTCGGGAAAACACCACTGACCCAAATGTGGTTATAAAAATTTAAAAGCCAATTCAATGTTATTTCCGGGAGGTGCTGTAACATAGTGTAGTGTATGTTGTCTGGCCCAGGCGAAGACCCCTTTACACCTTTCAGTATTGACTGCAGTTCCCAAATGGAGAATGGAGTATTGTAATCCTGATAGGGTTCAGTAGTGGAGAAGTCTAGTTGCTGAGCAGCGTTGTGTGTTGATGGATCAGAATACACTTCAGAGTAATACTCAGCAAATTTTTGACTTACTACATCTGGATTATCACATAGTTTTCCATCACATACTAATGTATAACTGCATGATGAGACCATTCCTCTTATTCTTCTTATCTTATCCCAAACAACCTTACTAGGTGTAGAAGAGTTAATCGACTCAATAAACGTTTTCCACGATTCTTTTTTCCTGTCGTTGATAATTCTTCTACAAATAGCTCTTTGTCGCTTATACTCTACAAGATTTTCTAGATTCATGTTTTTTCTAAATTTCTTAAAAGCCCTTCTCCGATTTTTAATAGCACTCTTGCAATCGTTGTCGAACCAGGGGACAGGAGGTCTTTTGAAATAAACCTTGGTTTTAGGAATGGATGCCTCTGCTGCTGTCAGTATAACATCAGTTATAGCTCTGCATCCATCATCAACGGACAGGCTAGTTGGGGAATTTTGAGGCGGGGCTGCTAAAGAAGTAAATAAAGGCCAATCTGCTTTTTCTAATTTCCACCGCGGTACTCTGTTAGTATTACAATTAGCATTCCTGAATTTTAATCGTAAGGGAAAATGGTCGCTGCTATAAGTCTCAGGGAGAACTGTCCAATCTATGCCATCAAATAGTGAAGTGCTGCAGAAAGACAGGTCTATAGAGGAAAATGTTCCAAAAGTTGGACTTAGAAATGTCTTTTCACCGGAATTAAGTAGCAGGAGGTCACTCAAATCCAAGAAATTTGCTATCATTCGTCCTCTCGAGTTTGTGTCGGGTGAGCCCCAGAGTGGATTGTGCCCATTAAAATCTCCAGTGTACAGAACTGGTTTCGATAATTGCCTATGGATATGTAGTAGGTGTTCAGTTTCTATGGTATTATCTTGAGGAAGGTAGATATTGCATATTGTGAAAGTGGTATTTAAATGAACTCGAACGGCTATTACTTGAAGCGGGGAATCAATTTCTATGTGATGAGAATAAACGGAATTTTTTACAGCTATGGCTACACCTCTACATGCTCGGTCGTAATCTAAAGTACAGTCCGTCCTGTAGATGTCGAAGCCTTTAAGGGTGAATTGGTCTGAAGGTCTTAGGTGAGTTTCTTGTAGGCAGATACAGAAGGGATCTTCATCTTGTAATAATATCTTTAAGTCATTGAAGTGACTTTTAAAACCATTGCAGTTCCATTGGATTAGAGTCATAAGTTACAATGGTGGGAAATTGAATAAGGAATAGTATAATATAGGAGGATGAAGAGAGGAGAAGGAAGAGGAAAAAAAAAAAAAAAAAAAAAAAAAAAAAAAAAAAAAAAAAAAAAAAAAAAAAAAAACTGTATATTGTATATTGTATTGATTGCATATTGTATAGATCAATTTTCGGTAACAAGACCAAATGTGTGTTTTCTTTTTTTAAATAAATATTACTAAGCAAATTATAATTGAAATTTTCTAAATACACAGTCATTAAAGCGCTACTTGTTTTTATTTTTTTTACTTAGCTTATTTTTTGGTCTTCGGGTTTTAGTTTTATTTATTTCCGGTCTTCCTACATCCATATGCTCAGTGCTCCCTGGCAACTGAACGGGTGGAGCAGGAAGATCGGAATCGAAATCCGAATCGCTCTCAGACGTAGCAACGGGAGAGCGAGGCCTGGGTGCGGGGCTAGCGACAGAGCTAGCGGAGGGCTGTGGAGAGGGGATAGGAGGGGGGAGGGAGGCGATAGGCTGGGGGAGGGACGTGGCTGCAGCGGGCTGTTCTTGGTTTTTGTTTGGTTGCCTATAGCAACTGGGCTGTGAAAAAGTAAACAAAACATTGGCCTGTACGGCGGCGTCCTTTTTTTCAACAATTTTAGGTTTCACAATATCAGCGAAAGATTTTGTAAACAATGTGGGGTTTTTCTCCCTATAAATTCTCTTTGCCTCATTATAAGGAACTTTATTATTAAATTGGATTGCTTTGATTTCTTTTTGTGCTTTAAATATGGGACAAATACGATTTAGAGCATGATGATTTTCCTTACAATTTGCGCATTTTGGAGATTTATCACAACTATTATTATCTGAGTGTTTTGATTCACCGCAATTGGCACAGATCGCTTGTTTTTTACATTTATTGGTAGGATGATTGAAACCTAAACAATTATAACACCTCATGGGATTTGGTGTATAAGGTTGTACTCTTATTTTTTGGTAACCAATTTGCATTGTTTCAGGCAGTTTCGGTACAGGGAACGTAACAATATAGGTGTGGGTGTATTTTTCTACTCCATTAACTTTAATTTTTATTCTATTTATGTCTATGATTGTGCCTTTCAGCTCAGTTTTAATTTCTTCAATCTCAAGGAACTGAAGGTCGTAACACCTGATTACACCCTTGCTATAATTTAATGACTTATGTGGACTAACCTCGACTTGAAATTGTCCCCCAAAATCTTTGCAATTTAATAATATATCTGTTTGTCTGTTTGTCGAAGTTTCCACTAATAATGTCCCGTCCCTTAGTTTTTTAATATTTTTAACCATACCGACCAAATTCGTAATAAATTTGTGAATGAAAAAAGGTGAGACTTTTTTGAAGTCTTCATCTCCAATTCTCTTTATGAGCAAGTAATTTGGGCTATTACTACTAGCTTTAAATGATATATTTAATGGTTCCAATGAGATTTTAAAATGCCCTCTCTTCCTAACTTTTGCCGTAGGTGGATCGCACATTGTTAACTTAACCTAACCTTACTTTCTAATAATTAAACGCTTCTATAAATATCTATTACCTCTATTAACTTAAAATCTAACTTAAGAATTAATAAAATAATCCTAAAACTACATAAATAATAAATAACAACAGAAGGAAACTTAAAAACTATAACTTATCGGTTTGAAGTCAGAGAGCACAGCTAACACAACTTAACACTTTGGCTTCTAAACACCATATAATACAAGTGTGTCTAAACTTTTGACTGGTACTGTACATTAAAAAACAAAGAACATATTCTCATTTTCATAATGATGAGATGTTAGGGAAGATTATTTGGAGGGAGGTAGTGTGGTGAGAAACCTTTCCGATTGGCCTCATTTTATCTTGACACGTCCAAGTAAGTCTCCGCCAAAAATAGAATAGAGTCGATAAGAATTGGAAGGGAATATAACTTTTATTACTTCCTTGTCCTCCGGCATCAACTTTTATGGACTTAGTATACTCTGAATAAATAAGAATAATACATATAAATGTAAGTACATAGGAAAAAATTTCAAATTTTTATCAAAATGATTTCATAATTCAAAATAGGGTAAACCATACAGTTATTGACATCCTTAAGACTACATTTCTGTGGTGAAATTAAAAAAAATACTTTTTATGAAGGGATCAAATTGAAGCTTCCTATTTCGAAAACTTAAAGGAATTAAGATAATAAAAAAAAATTTAATTTAATAAATGCAAAAAAAGAAATACAAAAAAGATTAACAGTAGACCGCGCTTTGAACCCAGATTTTCTGCGTCCTAATAGCACACGCTACCAATAAATATAATGAATGAAGCTCCATTCATAATAAATAATGACGACCTTAAAAGCTCGGAAAGAAATGTACACAGAATTCATTTTATAATTTACACTTATAAACTAATGGTGAATTATAAAAAAAAAAAAAAAAAAAAAAAAATGGAACAGAACATATTAAACTCCAATAAAAACAACTTTTAATAAACCAATAATATATTAAATAAAAATTTACTTTCAATTTCTGTAGTCAGGCCTGATGAAAATCGTTTGAGAGTTGGAAACCGTCCAAGAGCCCTGATGATGTCCTAAAAAATGGGTCGAAACGTCGGCTACAGTAAAATATGTAATTCTCGCATATTAGTGCTATTTATTTTGACCGCACCCTCAACCATTTCCTTTTCATTACATCTACCGTCAACTATCTTCCACCATCATTTCTATTATTATAGCTGCTTTTGATCAGAACTTTGTTTATGGACCTAGGATCTTGTTTTACTATGTGTTTTGTAATTGGCTTATAACTAAAAACTTAAAAGCAACTTCAAAAAATAGTTTCTAAAATCATGAGAATATTAAAAATAGTTTGAATTATAGAAATGTCATAGGTTAAACCGTACAGTTATTGACACCCTTGAGACTACATTTCTGTGGTGAAATTAAATAAAATACTTTTTATGATGGGATCAAATCGAAACTTCCTATAGCTCTTCTTTATCTATCCTTATAAAGACTCAAGAGGTTTTTTTGGGTCAAAAGTTCAATAGTTTTACCATCTTGCAATATTTATTGCTAAAAGTGCAAAAACTAGTTATTGATACCCTGTGGATTTAATTGTGAAATCTTCCCTATGGTTAGTTTGTTAAAATCTTACTTCATAGATGACTTAGAGGACCCTTCAAACATTAGACTCATGTACGAGTATATCTTGAAATAAAATTAGGACTTCTTTACTTATTTCTTTAAGTTAAAGATGGGGTGTCAATAATTGTACAGAGTGTCAATAACTGTATGGTTTATCCTACATACTTCATACTTCATCATGTCACTTGAAATGCCCAAGAGATTAAGTGCGTTGTTATCCTGGATACATTGGGGGCTCCCATTTTTGTTATTTGCAATAACCCCTTGATAGGTTTTCATCCTTTTTATTATTATTTTAAAGATGAGGATAAGAAAAGAGAATACTGGATAATGATATTGTGGAGGGGAGGGGTTATTACATGCTGCGTAGGATCCATTCATCCTTAAAGGGAAGGCCAATAAAGAGTAAAAATGTTAATATTAAATTAGTTATTATTTATTTTTCAACTAGAAGAACTTCATTATTTATTATAGTCATTGCATTCCAATTTGTAAAACAGTGAAACTTCACATATTTTTCAATACATTACAACATTATCACAACGTTTCGAGGCTGTAATGCCTCATCTTCAAGTAACAATTCAATTCACAATATTTTAGTTAATAATTTAGTTAAGCAATACATCGATTTCTTAAAAATCTTGTCAATAGATTATTTGTCAAATTAAACCTCTCCCCTTGGCCACTTCACTGTTACTGTGACTAATAAGATTAGGCTAATCGGACGATGCTACAGCGGGAGTCCTAAATTTTGCCTATCCAGGTATAATGAGGGATCTTTAACGAGTACCTGACATAGCCAAGGATTTTTCAATCCCATTAAAAAATCCTAGGGCCACCGCGAGGCGTGAACCCGCGACCTTTAGTATTGTAGGTTGCCATGCTAACCACTACACCACAGGTGCCCCATATTATTCTTTGTAAACCATTATTTTGTTTTTACTTCAGCGAGCCATCTTCAGTGCTAAAAATTGGTAATTGTTCGTCACATTCAATGCGTTCGTCAAAAAGATACAACTAGGGCTAACCTGAACATCGTCAAATTTTGTAGAATGAGCACTGCCTCGTGGTATTATTCTCTAACTGTTTATATAACCTTCCAACTCTTCCTTTAACCATAATTAACTAAGAAGTCCCAAAAAAACTAATTATCTTTTGTAATTATGTACTTCTAAAACCCTTTTATATCGTTTTCACCATTGCCATGGATTATAGTAAAATTAATTTTTTACTAAAACCCAAAATCTTGGGGAAGTATTTAAAGCTATGTTTTTCGGTAAGAATGAAGTGAAACTAAAAATGAATTCGATTATTAAATACATCAGATTACCAAAAATAAATAACAACAATACGACAGCATCCAATTCATACAGAACCTCTTCAGAAACAGAAGTACTCGTGAGTTTCATTTTGGAAACCGCAATGAAAACGTCTCCATTTCCTTATCGTTTTCAAGTATTGCACCACTTTACTTTGAAGAACCCTTATTGGAAGCAATCGAACGAGGGTTCTTCAGTTCCACCAGCTTCATTTTATTGAATAGATCTTCAGGGATTATATCTGCAAAGGACGTATCATCATCCTTAGTACCATTAGACCGGTCGGATACACTTATTATAAAATGAAGAGGAAATCAAACTATAAAATCATATATATCGAGATACCTTGAAGATAGTAAGTTAATCATGATAGTACTCATACGGTTACTCACCGTCTGTTATTATCCACCTGGGAGTTATCCACTATCACTAATATGGCCATTAATTATGTATAGGTATTTTGGTTATCATAGTTTTATCTATTTACTTATTTATTTATTTATATATTCGTCTTTTTACTTATTTATTTCCTATTTTTTATGATACAGTCTCTGTTTGCGTGCCGTAATAGGATAATAAAGTGAGAGAGAAGGAGGGTGCAATGCAGCGAAAGGGCAATTTAAAAGAGAAAAAGGGGAGAAAAGAAAAAAAGGAGAAAATACAGAATTTTTTTTTTTTGAGGAAAAAAAATAAGTAGGATAAACCATAGAGTTATTGACACCTCAACTTTAACTTAAAGAAATAAGTAAACAAGACCTAATTTTATTTCAAGATATACATGAATCTAATGTTTGAACGGTCCTCTAAGTTATCTATGAAGTAAGACTTTAACAAACTAACCATAGGAAAGATTTCACAATTAAATCCACAGGGTGTCAATAAATAGTTTTTGAACTTTTAACAATAAATATTGCCATATGGTAAAACTATTGAACTTTTGACGCAAAAAAAATCTCTTGAGTCTTTATAAGGATAGATAAAGACTCCATGGAACGACTATCATAATGGAAGATGTGAAGTTTCACTGTTTTACAAATTCGAATTTAATATTAACATTTTACTCTTTATTGGCCTTCCCTTTAAGGGAGTATGGTCTAACGTGCTGGAATGACCAGCTCTATTGGGAAGTGTGGCTTGTTGAAATTAATGCGCTGTTAAAAAAACTATGTGATCCTTATTGATCTGTCTTTAAACATAAGAAGTACATAATGTTTTTATTTCCAAATAATTTTAAGGTAGGCTAAACCATACAGTTATTGACACCTCAACTTTAACTTAAAGAAATAAGTAAACAAGACCTAATTTTATTTCAAGATATACATGAATCTAATATTTGAAGGGTCCTCTAAGTCATCTGTGAAGTAAGACTTTAACAAACTAACCATAGGGAAGATTTAACAATTAAATCCACAGGGTGTCAATAACTAGTTTTTGCACTTTTAGCAATAAATATTGCCATATGGTAAAACTATTGAACTTTTGACGCAAAAAAAATCTCTTGAGTCTTTATAAGGATAGATAAAGAGGAGCTATAGGAAGTTTCAATTTGATGTATTTGGGCAGCATTGTTTTTATTTATTTTTTTGTTATAAAGGAATAAAGCATTTCTCTCTCTCTCTTCCATTCAACCTCTTTAAAGAAATGTTGAATATAGGAAAAAGTTGAAAATAAATTCACATTTCGTTTTAACTATATAATACATTAAATTATCATTAAGCTATAGAATGGGACTAACATTTAACGCAATTACAATTATTTAATCAATTTACAAACAGTTAACACTTATTTAATACGTAATTGATAATTTTGTATTGACCATAATGTGGTGTTGACCATTCCCACAGCTTGAAATGCTGTGGAGTAGTGGTTAGCATAGCAACCTACAATACTGAAGGTCGCGGGTTTGCGTCCCTCGGTGGCCATACTATGTTTTAAAAGGAACTAGTGATGTAAAACTATCGAAAACTTTGTTTTTTAAAGGATAAAGTGAAAGCTCTACCTGTAGGCACCCATGTGCTATATAATTTATGGAAATGAAAAATTAAAAAAATGTATGAGTGTAATTTTATTTATGTTTAACATAAAATGCTAATATAGTCTATAAAAAAAATAAAATATAAGACAGAAAAATTGAATGGTTTGCTCATAAATGCCTTCCAACTTGATGGAATAATGTACAAACAAAACAACCGATTGCCTCTCTGTCCATTGACTAGACAATTACTTAGTTAATGGCATATAAACAAAATCAAAGTTTTTGCAAAAAAAAAAAAATACTTTCAACCTTTCTTAATCAACTACCTGAGAACGTTTTTTTAAGGTATACACGTTCCAAAGTAAGGGATGTCTATAAAAATGTCACCGAAACGCCCTTTTTTCTTCAAAAACACCGACACATTCGAGAATTGCTTTCCGAATTTTGTCATTTCAAATTGACTACTTCGGCAACTGGGAATCCTGGTTTCATGGTTACTTGAAGAGGTTTGATATGGCTTTCTTCTAAATACAGTTTCTTTGACCTTTTGATAAAGCTTTTATTTTTTGCGATTACGACTAATAAGTGCACATGGAAACGTGCATTATAGCTCCTACCGTTTCATATGCAAAATTCTACTATTCCACCCCCCGGCTCTCCCATCATACTATCGATAGTATCGATAGTTTTATGTCCGATACTATCGAAACTATCGATAGCGGAGACTATCGATAGTTTTACATAACTAAAAGGAACGAAAAATCCTTGGCTATGCCGTCTCTGTACGTCGATAGGACGTAAGATGGAGGTTTCGAACCTGGACGATGTCAAGTACTTGTTTAAGATCCCTATCCTGATTATACCTGGATATACAAAATGTGACCTCCATTTTACGTCCTATCCTTGGCTATGTCGTCCCTCAGATAGGACGTAAAATGGAGGTCCCGAGCCTATACGATGTCAGATACTCGTGCTGACGAATGCTAATTCTACCTGGATAGGAAAAATTTAGCCTCCCACTCTAGCATCGTCCGATTAGCCTTAGTAGCTTAAAGGGACGTTAAATAAACAAACAAACATTGTACTTTCCCCTCGCATTTTTACCCTCTACAGCCATGGGCGCCACAAGCACCAAATTATTGGGGGGGGGGGCTTAATATTTTCCTAGACAGCGTAGGTTGTAATTCAAGGGGCTAAAAGTTGAAATAATTAGTCCTAAAAACCACTGCTGAGACATTTAATTCATTCTCCAACGAAGTATTTTAAAGGTATTTATAGTAAAAGTCATAAAACTTGTCGATTTATGCCTCAGCTATGAAATAGGGAGTTGTTAAGGCTTAGTGTTGAAGGATGTGGGCCAAAATGATTGAATTTTATCCATGTTTTTCTTCTGATCCTGATCCCACTTATTTCATTGCTTTACATCAACTTCTATATGAAAGTAGGGTCAAGCTGCTTGGTTTAAAAAAGAAATGGGGACCAATTTCGTGGATAAAACTTTGTTACAGATTTCTTTAAAAAAAAAACAGTATGAGCTGAAATAAAAAATATATAATTCATCAAATATACAATACGCCTGAATATGCTTTAAACAATAGAGTGTGCTGTAATTGACTAATATTTTATATTTATATTTTATTGGTTAAACTCGGATAAATTCGTGAAATCGCATTTTAATTTAATTTTTTTTTACATTGGGTCCTCTCCTGCTAAAATATTGGGGGGGGGGGCATTCCCCTCCTGTAGACAGCATGTCGGTTTTATGAACTGTCTCTCCCAAATTTTGAAAATATGAAGGCAGCAATGATTAAATAATGTGGCGGTCCCTATTTATTAGTCGCGTTAGCCAAACAACATACGATTTGCTTAACGACCGTTGTCCGACTAATTTATTTTTCGAAAATATGCGAACCTAATTATACTTGACTTCAAGTATGGCAGGCAAAGGTAAATATGTCAACCTTATGACTTTTATATAATGGGATATTGGACACGGCAATGTGGTTCATCAAAAATTTAATCTCTTTTTCATAGCTAAAACGTTATTACTTATTCATTCCACTTAGCCGGGGTTTTTCAATCACCACTTTTTTTTCATGGGGTCTTTGGAATAATTGATAAACTATAAAATAGTCCCTAGCAAATAAAGATTTTTTTTTTTTTTTCTGTATTAATGACTAGCGGCAGTAACGATGGCTCAAAGGGAAAAACCCTAAGGTCTTAAGCCAATAAAATTCAGGGTTGTCAAAGGAAGGAAAAAAAGCGCTTTACGGAACCGTTCGGCGATTGAAATTCAAAGCCTCCAGTTAACTCGATTAGATTAAAAAAATAATAGAAAAAAAGATTATAATCAGATTTCCAAAGTCCTTTTTTTTTTCCCCACACATAGTGGCAGAAAAGGGGGAAGAGGAAAGTCTGAAGATTAAACGATTACTAAATATCGGAAAATTGTTATTGTACAAAGATCAATCACCGTTGCGGTTTATCCAATTTGCGTTAAAATTTAAATTCTTCTTTTTTTATTTTACAATTAATTTGCCGGAATAGTGGAGAGATGCAAGGAAAGACAAAAGCCTCAAATTTTTGAAGCCTAGTAGAGTTGTCATTGAATAGAATACTGAACTAGACTAAAGATGGGACATCTATGTATATTCGTTACTCATTTAATGCGTTGTCCTTTTAATTTATTTAATTGTTGGTTAAATTTTAATATATTTTTATTTCTGATTTTATATGCTTCTAGGGTATTGATTGGGTTTTCTTTTTTCTAGTTGTTGCATGGTGATTGATATATGTTATTATGAATTTGTTTGTTTAACGTCACTTTATGCCTCTAAGGCTAATCCAGCGTTGTATTCCTAAATTTTTCCTATCCAGGTATAGTTAAGATAGGGATCTTTAACGAATACCTGACATCGTACAGGCTCGGGACCTCCATTTTACGTCCTAGCCGAGGGACGGCTTAGCCAAGGAAAGGACGTAAAATGGAGGTCCCGTGCCTGTACGATGTCAGGTATGTCAATAATTAAAATATTTACAATGTCAGTTATTAAAAATATTTACAAAAAACAAAATGAAAATAGACTGCGACAAAATGATAGGCCATTTTTAAAATTATGTGTATTTTTTATATTATTAATATTTTTTGGGTTCCCGTATTTTTCTAAAATCTTAAGCATTCTATTTAAATTAGGAGAGGGATTTAAAGAGTGTTTTGTATATATTTGCCTAAATTAAACCACTAAGTTTGAATGCTGAGCTCTGAGTTCTTCCAGAGAAGTTAATTGGTTTCCTGCTGCGAATACTGCCCTACTAAATTGTACCAAACAGTTTTCGATGCTGTTAAGATCAACAGAACAAGCTTTCCGAGGCAAAATAGGCAAAATCTGAAATATTATTCTACTCAAAATATATTTTTCCCAACCAAGCCGCGTGGGCTGTAGCGTTGTATTGTTGGGAAATGGATCTTGCCCTGGTGAGCTCGTTTACATACTTCATTATTGGCTCTCTTATGTTTCCAAATAGTTGTTAGCATTAGTTCTTAAGGTAAAAAATTTTATTTCAGTTTGCCACGATAACTATTGCTGACCCTAATCATGACGCAACCATCAACCACTTGCCAGCGACTTAAAATACTTTAATTTTCTCGGTGGTATGGAAATAAAATTTCCATCATCATCAAAACAATCTAAATTGACCGCTACTATGTCAGGTACCCGTAAAATATCCCTATCCTAATTATATCTGGATAGACAAAATTTAGGACTCCCACTGTAGCATCGTCCGATTAGCATTAGTAGCATAAGGTGACGTTAAACAAACAATAATTACTGGTATATTAGCCTATATTTATTTATTAAACACCTATTCTAATTCCTACCCACAATTAAAATGATTAAAAGCTAACGATTTTAAAATGAATGGGGTAGCCTATGATTACGTCGCGTAGCGTATGTTGTACTGAAATTGACATAAACGATGCTGGACCTAGCTGGCAAAAAATTTATTTCGGAGGTATGGATGGCTCCTGAGTTCGTTACGATTTTCAAGGAAGCAGACAAAAGCTTTTACCTTTTTCTTCAGTTGAATTTTTTTTCAAGTTGGCGAAAAAGGATCAATAGGTCATTACCCAGATAGGAGCTTAGAAAAAACTACAGAATATAGAAAAACAAGTGGATGGCTATTTATTATTCTTGAGAGGTTTTGATTAAAATGGAAGGGCGGTGGTGGATCACTGAAGTGCAGCAGCCGACCTCTAAAAACAATTAGTGATTTTGTGGCAAATAATAACATTTAAAAAAATCTGCGTCTCATTAAAACTAAGATCTAAATACGTACTATTTAGAGGTAGAATATTGTCGACTGTTTTCTTAACCATTCTTCTTGCATGATTAACGATCAGGAATTCCAGTCAAAATAATTCCAGTCTTTTCTTTATTTTACAAGACAACATTTAGATCCAAACATACGGTTCTTCATCAGGGCTAGTATTTAGATTAATAAATTTGGATGTTTCTCAAAACAGGTTAGTTAATCAATTATTTATCCTAATAATAATATAATATTAATTAATAAAAGTATCAACGTTTTTTTTCTTAACTTATTAACTCATCTTTTAGTTTGCTAAGAATAATTACAGGATTAGGATTTTTTTCTTTATTTTCCCGTCCATATTTATAACTCAAAATAAAGAAAGAAAAGAAGAGAAGAAAAAAATGAAACAAATAGGCAACCAACTTAAATTTAGAACTTTAAACAGGATTAAGTTTAAAAACAATAGATTAAATGAGATTGTTTTCGTTTTTAAACTGGCTGTGATCCGAATCATTAAATACCAGCGGATTGAAGAGTAGTCCTGTTCACGGAAGAGAGTTGTTTTTAAATTATTTTTATTGTTCAAATATTTTTTTATAGCCATAACTTTTTTTTAAATTGTTTTTTCAAAGGAGGGACTGGATCCCAAGTAATTGATTTAAACAACTGTTTGTGAATTTTTTTTTTTTTTTTTTAAACGAAAGAAAATACGGCAAATGGACGCCTAGCGTTTGAAGAGTGATGTTTTAGTGTTATTCGTGTCTGTACAGTTAAATACCAGCGGATTGAAGAGTAGTCGTGTTCACGGAAGAGATTCCGATGACGAGGAGTCCGGAGCCGAGCGGCTGTACGAGTGCAACCGAAGCAATGAGAAGACATGAGAGTTATGGGAACAGACTAGAGATATATTTCTTTCATTAATCTTTTTATAGCTATATGCTCAAGTTGATTTAGGTAGTGTAAATAGAGTAATATTTTCATCAGGCCTGACTACAGAAATTGTAAGTAAACTTTTATTTTGTATCGTATTGGTTTATTAAAAGCTTTGTGGTGTTCACGAGAGAGATTCCAGTGACGAGAGAGTCCACAGACCGAGTGTTGGGTTAGCTATACGAGTGCAACCTAAGCTATGAGAAGACAGGCGAGTTAAGGGAACAGACTGGAGATATGTTTCTGTTATTTATTTATTTATTTTTTAAAATAATTTATTTTTGAAGAGAAAAGATTTCTCTCCTCCGGGAATCGAACCCGGGTCTTTTTAAATTATTAAATTATTTAAATTATATTAATTTAACCATCATTGTGGGTAACCACCTATTTTTTAAATTATTTATTTTTGAAGAGAAAAGATTTGGCTCCGCCGGGAATAGACCCGGGTTCGATTCCCGGCGGAGCCAAATCTTTTCTCTTCAAAAATAAATAATTTAAAAAATAGGTGGTTACCCACAATGATGGTTAAATTAATATAAAATTTATTTTTTTATAGTTATAAGTTCAAGTTGATTTTGATTCAAGTAAATAGAGTAATATTTTCATCAGGCCTGACTTCAGAAATTCTAAGTAAATTTTTATTTTGTATCGTATTGGTTTATTAAAAGTTGTTTTTATTTGAGTTTAATTTTTATTGTTCTACTTTTTTGATAATTCACCATTAGTTCATAAGTGTAAATTACGAATTATATGTCCCCTCTCCGAGCTTTTAAGGTAGGCAATATTAATTATGAATAGAGTCTTAATTATTATATTGGTAGCCTATGCCATTAGGACGCTGAAATTATAGTTTCAAAGCTTAGCCCAGTGTTAATATTTTTTTTTTACACTTATTAAATTAAAATTATTTTTGATAATAAATTAGTGAAAGTATCTTCCTTTTTCACCATAAATATTTATTTACAGCATAAAATGTTGACGTTTCGGGGCTGTTTTCCCATTCTCAAAACCTGTACATTAATTTTTACATCTATTAACATTTAATGATCCAATCACTAGTTTAATAATTTAGATAAAATGAATTAAATATAACTTACATAAATAATTTCTCAATCGTATGATTGATGGTCTTTTAATAAATATTCCAATAAAAATATCAATGTCATATGCTAAAATACACTGTTATACATTTTATATATGTCAGCTCATACTTGTCCATTTCTAATTGACTGAAGGCTGCTGGCTGGACTCGATCCTCTATATTTTCACCCTGTTAATACTAAATCCCTTGTTCCACAGCTGATTGTGATAATTATGTTTTTTTGTAATTATTACTTCACTATTGTTGGTTAAAATCTTTTTATTTTATTTAATATGTCCATGTAATGGGTTCCTAAATTTTTCGTATCTGTTTTATAATTGACTGTAATTTTATTGTTCTTTGTTATATGTATGGCCTCCAATAATTTTCTATTTTTGTATTACTTTCCATGTCTAAAATATTGGTTTTTTCAAAATTAAATTTGTGTTGTAGTTTGATACTATGGAATGCTAGTGCTGACGTGTTGATGTTTTTTATATTTTTACAATTTGATATATGTTGATTCAACCTGGTCCTCAGTATTTTTGAGGTTTCACCAATGTATATCATTCATCAATGTCATATTTTAGCATATGAAATTGATACTTTTAGATATAAAAATTAATGTACAGGTTTTGAGAATGGGGGAACAACCCCGAAACGTCAACATTTTATGCTGTAAATAAATATTTATGGTGAAAAAGGAAGATACTTTTGCTAATTTATTATCAATTATAATATAAATATCTTCCAACCAAATTGAGAAGAAAATAAGAATATAAATTATTTTTTTATTATTTCAATTCCTTTAGATTTTCACTATCCTTAAAATACATTGAGTGGCGCCCTTTTTTGGAATATAATTTTTTTTATTGCCATTAGTCATTCAAGAGCCCTCCCCCAAGAGCTACCATATCTTTTTTTACATTACTTTATTTATTTAATACCGTTTAATTTTAAATTAAGAGGATATATATTTTTTTTCAGCACCATGTTAATTACTCATTCTATTTCTTATACTAGTTTTAAATTATTTTACCACATCAAACATAGTTTTTTAATTTTTTTTATTTTTATGATTTTTAATGAGTTTGTTGATAAATTGTTTTGAAAATGCTCTTAGTCGAGCGAAACGTCAACATGAATACAATATGACTTTGACGGTATAAAGGTCAATAAAAGAAAATTTGAGACCCTATCTGCTTAAATTTTGAACTATCCTTAAAATAAATTGAGCGGCGCCACTTTTTTTAAATATAACTTTTTTATTGTCATTAGTCATTCAGGAGCACTCCCGTCTCCACTGAGCTACCATATCTTTTTTAACAATTACTTTATTTATTTAATACCGCTTAATTTTAAATTAATAGGTTATATATCTTTTTTCAGCACCATGTTAATTACTCTTTCTATTTCTTATACTAGTTTAAAATTATTACAGCATCAAACATAGTTTTTTAAATTTATGATTTTGAATGAGTTTGTTGATAAATTGTTTTGAAAATGCTCTTAGTCGAGCGAAACGTCAACATGAATACAATCTGACTTCGACTGTATAAAGGTCAATAAAAGAAAATTTGAGACCCTATCTGCTTAAATTTTGTACTATCCTTAAAATAAATTGAGTGGCGCCTCTTTTTTTTAAATATAATTTTTTTATTGCCATTAGTCATTCAGGAGCACTCCCGTCCCCACTGAGCTACCATATCTTTTTTTACAATTACTTATTTATTTAATACCGTTTAACTTTAAATTAATAGGATATATATTTTTTTTCAGCACCATGTTAATTACTCATTCTATTTCTTATACTAGTTTTAAATTATTTTACCACATCAAACATAGTTTTTTAAATTTTTTTATTTTTATGATTTTTAATGAGTTTGTTGATAAATTGTTTTGAAAATGCTCTTAGTCGAGCGAAACGTCAATATGAATACAATATGACTTTGACTGTATAAAGGTCAATAAAAGAAAATTTTAGACCCCATCTGCTTAAATTTTGAACTATCCTTAAAATAAATTGAGCGGCGCCACTTTTTTTAAATATAACTTTTTTATTGTCATTAGTCATTCAGGAGCACTCCCGTCTCCACTAAGCTACCATATCTTTTTTAACAATTACTTTATTTATTTAATACCGCTTAATTTTAAATTAATAGGTTATATATCTTTTTTCAGCACCATGTTAATTACTCTTTCTATTTCTTATACTAGTTTAAAATTATTTTACCACATCAAACATAGTTTTTTAAATTTATTATATTTATGATTTTGAATGAGTTTGTTGATAAATTGTTTTGAAAATGCTCTAAATCGAGCGAAACGTCAACATGAATACAATATGACTTAGACTGTATAGAGGGTCAATAAAAGAAAATTTGAGACCCTATCTGCTTAAATTTTGAACTATCCTTAAAATAAATTGAGCGGCACCCCTTTTTTTTAAATATATTTTTTTTTTTATTGCCATTAGTCATTCAGGAGCACTCCCGTCCCCACTGAGCTACCATATCTTTCTTTTTTTACAATTACATTATTTATTTAATAACGTTTAATTTTTTTTTTTTTTTTTTTTTTTTTTTTTTTTTTTTCGTAATAAGGTGTCGATAAACAACCGAAGAACTGTTCATCAGGTCCAGATATTGGTTGGTCCAGCTGGTGAAGGAAATAATGGTCTAGTGTTTTATCGTTATATATCGCGCTGGGGAAGGAGATGAATGACCCAGACGCATTATCGCTAAAATGAAATATACTTTGTTAGCCGGGCAATACACTAAATCAATCTCTCCCTTTCTTATTTGGAAGAAATATGAATTGTGTCCAACCCTCAGCTATAAATAACCCCCGACCCTATTCTAATATCCCCCATCCCCCCTCCTTTACCACACACCTTACCTATCGCTGTCTCTTCAAACCCTTCAAATTCAAAACATGATAGGTGTACATACAGGCTGTTTCGGACAGGTACAGACAAACCAATACCAGAAATTCTACATAAAATTTCATACAAAAATTTCCTATAAACACATGATCTATTTCCCAATACTTTAGACAGTTGCAGTTTTTGTGATTTTTCAAACTAGTAATTTTTATAGTTATAGACAATCTCTTACAGAGTATAAATAATAAGATATAGAAATTCCATAAATCGGCCTTAAACCATTTTTCCTTCCCTCTTGTAGCAATGCATAGGACATGGAAAATTTAATTATACTCCTGATAATTAAAGATTTTAGAGTTTGAAATGCAGGAAAAATCATTAACGTAGCATTTATTATATTTTTTTAATTATTAAATAATATATTTATTGAACTTTACAACTGTATTTAAAAATAATACATTTAGTAAATGTGATAAAAAAATATATAAAAAATGTCATGAGTAAGCATGCAAAGAAACTATCGACTGACACCACTCAACATTTGAGGGGATAGCCCAAACCTCACGTTGCTGCAAGCTATGGTTACCATGGTGCAGCGGCAGACTGCCCATAGCTCCATAACCAATCCCATTGGGGACAATTTGTCAGTGTCCTTCCCACCGATGGCGTCAGCTCTCTCGGCTTCAAGGGCTGTGACGAACTGGTCTAGGTCGAAGGATTATGGTAACCCATAGTCAGCAGGCCCAGAGGACCTATATTTCTTTCCATGAAGCAAACCGTCCTTTAACCAAACCTTCGGGCGGTTACTGATATCCTGGAAAAACGATTCTCGATGGGATACACGGGAAAGATATATCACTTCTACGCCCGGTCAGTGTGAGTCGCCTCCAGTAGACTGATGGGCCTCAAATACCCGGGGATGGGGTAGGCTTGGACTGCGTGGCGTTCATTGGCGGGTGGTCACCCGAATGGAGCGGTCACCCATCTAAGTACTAAACACGCACGACGTTGCTTAACTTTGATTACCTATTGCAAGCGCCTTTATCCACTCGGCCGTCTCAGCCCCGACACCACTAAACTAATATCACCTAACTTAAAAGATCTCAAGGCCATCTTCTTTTTCAGGCGCCTTGGGGGGTTGTCTCGATAGAGGAGGAAGCGGGGTGGATACAAGTGGGTTCGGATGTGTCTGGAGGTCACTATGAAACTCCAGAGATTTAAGTCAAATCAAAATAAGTTATAAGGAACCTGTCAACGTTAAGTAAATTATATGGACCCCACACCTAAGTTGGATTGAGGACATTGCATCGATGAGTCCACGCACAGTGATCGAAATTCACTAGCCTACGGCACTCTATTTTCTAGAGAAGCATTAAGAAGTCAAATCAGAAAGGTATTTTGTAGAAGGCTAGCACCCAGAAACTCGGAACAGACCTCAAAATTCGGCCAAGAACTGAAACAGGTCCTCTTTTTTGGAGATGATGCAAAGAAAAAAAGATAGTGAACGGTTCGCATTCGCCCTATCCAGCCAAGGAATATAGATCAAATATAGCACTTCACATCTAAGTTTGAACATCCTGGGAGGGTGATGTGTGGAAGGAAACCATTTTCCATTTACACAGGACGAAATAATATTTTTTTTTCAAAATGTGCGAATTATAAAAGCTATAAATATAAACCTTATTATTTAAAGCGAACTAATTTGACCATTGATTACTTATTTTAATGAAACAAAATTGTGTTATTTCCTTAGTCATCCGTGCCTTTATAATAATAAGCAAATATTTTCTTGTTTGTTTGTTTAACGCCACTAAGGCTAATCGGGCGGTAATACAGCGGGAGTCCTAAATTTTGCCTATCCAGGGATCTTTAACGAGCACCTGACATCGTACAGGCTCGGGATACAACGCTCCGTCCTATCCGAGGGATGGCACAACCAAGGATTTTTTACTTCCATTAAAAAATCCTAAGGCCATTGCGAGACGCGGACCCGCGACCTTTAGTATTGTAGGTTGCTATAAATATTTTCTTTGTTTGGAACTAATGTTATGAATAACGGTTTCCAGGATGAACTATTCTCATGCAGAAACATTTAGTCACACCTCAAACTGTGAGGTTGACCAAGCCCCGGTTTTCGAAACCATTTCACTTCATTTATAAACCATAATCCAATTACAGAGTGCGATGGAGGCCACATTAATTTCCATATTTAAAAAATGGAGGTCGGAGCTGTTTGAGTTAGAAGGGGGAGCTGTCTTCTGGATTGAATATGAGTTAGGATACAACTACATTTCATATAAACTCAGCGCCCCCCCCCAGCCCTTCCTCCCTTCAAACCCCCCCTCCCCCAAGCTCAGCAAACAATTTAAATATTTCAAGCGGAACCTTACAAATAATCTCGTTTGTATTTCACTATCAGAACGAACAGTTTTTTTCCCACATCGATCCGGTATGTGTTGTGCATCGAACATATGCAAGTTGAAAATCCGAATAATAAATATTATTTAATTTTATAGGGAGCGGGGTAGGTAGCTCATTGGTAAAGCAATGAGATGCTGCTCAAGTTCCCGAGTTCGAATCTCGCTTCGCAGGATATCTTCTATTCAGTCACAGATAGTCTCGGTGGCCGAAAGACCCTCCTGGGGTAAGAAAGACCTCTATAAAATGGGTACCCTTAATTGAAAAATATAGGGGAAAAGTCCTGGTGGTTGAAAGTGATCACGGTCAAATCACCTCCTCGCACGCCCACTGACCAAGAAACAGTAATTCCTTACATAGTACTGAACCTTTTTTTTTTAAATCAAGCCTCAAGGCGGTTCTCGGTAGAGGCGAAGACCAAGAAAAAAATGTGGTATTCTGTAGATGAATATAAACTAGTGATGAAAAACTATCGATAGTACTATCGATGCTATCGATAGTACTAAACTACCGGTAGTTTTTTAACTATCGATAGTACTATCGAAAACAGTTTTTAAAGGATATAGGGATAGCCTCTGCCTCTAAGCACTCATGCGCTATATAATTATAAAAAAAAATATTAACTTCACTCAGCAAAAAATATAAGACTGAAAAATTGAATGATTTGCTCATCATACCTGACAATTTGATGGAATAATAGACAAACAAAACAACTGATAGCTTGTGTGAAAAGAAATTTCACGAATTTCAACCTGGTCCTACCTTTAAATCAACTACCAGAGAACATTTTTTTGAAGTTGAAAGACATACCGTACGTCTAGACAAATGTCACAAAAACATCCTTGTTCCTTCAAAAACTCCCACACATTCGAGGATTGCTTTCCGTATGTTATCATGTCAAATCAACAACTTGCGACAACTGTGAATCCTGGTTGCATGTTTACTTGAAGAGGGTTGGTATAGCTTTCCTCTAAATACAGTTTTGTGACCTTTAGATAAAGTTTTCATTCTTTGCGGTAACGACTAAGCTTGATACTGATAAATATTATTTCAAGGTATAATGGAACACATCCTCAATTAACAGAAATGTACACCTTATTCCCTAATAAAAAATGAAAGAAAAAAGTCTAAATTAAAAACGTGCATTATACCTCCTATCGTTTCAAATGAAAAATTCTACTATTCTACCCTCCCCCCCTCCCCACGGTCACCTCAGGCTATCGATAATATCGATAGTTTTATGTCCGATACTATCGAAACTATCGATAGTGGAGACTATCGATCACTGTATCACAATTTGATACAGAACAAAACACATCTCAGCTAAACGGATATCGATTTTTTAAATGCTTAATATAATTCTGAATTCTCTTTCGGGGATAACGTGAAAGCCACTTTACCGCTACAATTAATAATATTTATCTAGTAGTTATTCAAAATGTTTTATTTAATCTAATCTAAATTTGTGGCTGACCACCATTTTGAATTATTTTTAAATAATTTATTTTTTGAAGAGAAAAGATTTGGCTCCGCCGGGAGTCGAACCCGGGTCTCCTGCGTTACATGCGAGGATGCTAACCACTACACCACAGAGCTCGGCTCAAGGCAGAGCAAATCCTTCCTATCAGTAAAGAGTAGGTATCAGTGAAGAGGAAGGATTTGCTCTGCCTTGAGCCGAGCTCTGTGGTGTAGTGGTTAGCATCCTCGCATGTAACGCAGGAGACCCGGGTTCGACTCCCGGCGGAGCCAAATCTTTTCTCTTCAAAAAATAAATTATTTCAAAATTTTTTATTTTATCCCATACAAACATTATTTTGGATACTTAAACGTAACGAAAAATATCATGGCCATACTAAGATATTTTTTTAATAAAATGTTAGCCATTTAACTAAATAGCTCATTATGACGTACAATAGTATTTAGTTAAATAGAGTAGATCTTCAAGTTTTGATTTATACGTATTTCATACTTAATATACTTTTTAATTAAGAGGCTGTGAAAATCAGGAGGAGAATAAAGAGATATTTATTCAAGCAAATTATATAAAAAAAAAGAATAAAAAAAATTTACTCCCGAGTTAATTGTAAAACAGGGGGCGGTAAATTTAGCAGAGAGTGCGGGGTGGGGGGGGGGGGCGAAAGTTGAAATTACAGAGGGGGGATCCTCTTTCAGCTGAGATGAGTCTCTTTGTTTCACACGTTGAAGTATCCCCTCCAGGCCCTGTTAACCTCCATTTTTTATTACTTAGTTAATTGGCCCTCCCCTTTCTAAACATCTTTGTACACTCCACAATCCTCACTTCACTGGCCCAGTCAATAGGAGCCCTAAAATTAATTATTATACCAGCATAAAGCTAAAGAAAAATTAACAAGTTGCTTCTTAAGGGCCACTCGAAAAGGGAAATGATCCTCATGGGTTATCTTACCGGTTTATTCCATCTCGGTGTACAATCGCTTCCTTTTGATGTAAAAGAACTTCATTCACTGCCTCAAACTTTTATTGCTCCTTTTATTTTAAATTTAGCAAATGGTCTCTGTTTATTAAATTTACTAAATTAAAATTTATAACTTCTTTTATCTTTCCTGTTGCCTTTACAGAGCTTATATATATTTATAACGGTAACTTGCCTTCTCTGCATTTGCCTATATTGGGTTTCTTCTTTATATTTTTTTCTGAAGCTTTCGAGTTTTTCTTTTTTTCGATAGGGATCATTTTCGTGCCACAGTTTGCTGGTGTGGCTCCCGGTACAGTGCCTGCAGACCTTCATCCACTACGGGACGGCTAGCTAGAGTGTACTATTAATGACCTTTGCCTGAAAGTGTGAGATGACTGTCGTGTGCTGTAAACCGAATCTGCATGTTTTTTTTTTTTGTGTTTTTTTTTGTTTGCTATACGGGGTTTCCCGGACCGTGGCAGAGGGTGGGGGATGTGTTATATTTGGGTGTCTGCGTTGTTGTAAAGCAAGCTGCTCCACCTGAGTGCATGCTATAGACTGGACGATGGGGCTGCCAGCTCCCTACGTCAGTTCTATATAATTACATATACACTACTGGCCAAAAAAAAAGTGCACACCACTTTTTTTCATTAATTTAATTACATTATATTAATCGATGTTATATTCAAGTTAGTTTATTTACAATTATTACTCAGATTAAGTTTGTTATTGTTTTCAAAGTTCCTACGGTATTACAACTAATCCTAGTTTACTCATCCATCAATATTTACTGGACAAATAAAAGTGTCCACCTATTTAATTCCTAAATAAGTCATTATGTCTCAAGGTTTTGTGCCGAAACAATTTACTCCCAAGATATTACAAGAGTGAAACGTGATGTGGGCGGGGGAATGAGTTACAGGGCGGTGGGGAAAAAGTACGATATTCCTTTTTCATCAGCACGAAAAATTTATAAAACTGATTATGGACGGGCAAAAAAGAAGAAAGTCCCAAGCCAGGATCAAGGAGGAGGGATCGAGGAGTAACACCTCGTTAAAAAACCTGGGTCCAGCTGGCTCCGGCTGGTAGCACCCTGTAAGGGCTCCTGTCTAAGGGTTACTAGGCCAGGGAGTCCGAGCCCTGTGAGGAGGCAGCCCCTCCATCGGACTATAGGCAGATAGGCTGATAACTTGTCTGCCCGAATCTCTAACTATTCAAGAAACCGAAGGAAATGATAGCCGGACTGATTTATCGGTGAAGACATTTGGCACGAAACGGACAACTCGTATTGGTTTTTGGAATGTGAGGACACTACGTGAAAGTGGAAAGCTAAAGCAGGTCGTCAAAGAAATGAAGAACTACAGATTGGACATTCTAGGAATAAGCGAAACAAGATGGAATGGTTTCGGAGAAACATATTGTGACAATGTTACAATGCTGTACTCAGGCGTTGATGAAGATGCCCCTGAAAGAAGAGATGGTGTAGGATTGCTGATATCTCAGGCATCTAGAAGGAGTCTGATGGAGTGGAAGCCAATATCGGAAAGGATAATAATGGATCGATTCCGCACGAAGGTACGAAATGTTACATTATTTCTGTGCTATGCACCAACTGAACCTTCTGCTGTAGAGGTGAAAGAGGAATTTTACGCTCTCCTAAATGAAGAATTACAGAAGGCTAAAAAGCGTGATCTGTTAGTAGTTATGGGAGACCTAAACGCGAAAGTTGGGAGCGACAACGAGGGAATTGAGCACATTATGGGTCGCCATGGATTGGGGACAGTTAATGACAATGGAGAGCGATTCATTGACCTCTGTGCCCAACACGACCTTATAATTGGAGGAACGATTTTCCCACACCGGACATGTCATAAAGAAACATGGGTCTCACCCGATCATGCAACGCGAAACCAAATTGATCACATTGCCATTTCAAGAAAGTTCCGCAGTTCATTGTGTGATGTAAGAAACAAACGCGGTGCTGATATCGGAAGTGATCACCACTTGGTCGTAGCGAACATTCGAATGAAGATTGTTGCAGCCACAAGGAAGTTTAATCGACAGGATAAGCGCTTCGATATAGGCTCATTGAAAAGCGAATTGAAACAAAAAGAACTTCAAGCCGCTCTAAGAAATCGCTTTGAATCTCTCACTATGCTGGATGAAGAAACTGCCGAAGACAAATGGAGGAAAGTAAAGGACATCTTTACCGAAGAAAGTGAGAAGGTCCTTGGATTTCGAAAAAAGGATAAGAAGGAGTGGATGTCCGACGAAACATGGCACCTGGTAGAAATGAGAAAAGAAGCCAAGAAGAAATGCAACCAGTGCTGCTCCCAAACGGACATAGTCCAAAGTCATGAAGAATATTCTCGGCTTAATAAACTGGTCAAACGGAGTGCTCGCAGAGATAAAAGAAAATGGGCAGAAGATCTTGCAAATCAGGCCCAAAAGGCTGCAGAGAGAGGTGACCTGAAGGAGTTATACCATTTAACTAAAATCCTTTCAGGGAAAAACCGAGTATCCAGCAAACCAGTGAGAAGTAAGGACGGAAGAATGCTGACAATGCAGGAAGAGCAACTGGCTAGATGGGAGGAATACTTCTCAGAGCTGTTTCAAAATGGGAATCAAGCTTCAGCTGCAGAAAGTCCAAACAGGGTCATGATCAGTAATCAATCGACCTGCTCAACCTACAGGGATGATCCAGATTTTGTTCCGCTGACCGGCAAACCAACCATAGGTGAGATCTCCGCAGCTATTTCTCGACTCAAGAATGGGAAATCCCCAGGACTTGACAATATTGCACCAGAACTTCTGAAGGCAGACGTGCAGACTTCGGCAGAACTTCTGTCCGGACTGTTTTCCAAGATATGGGATACAGAAGATGTCCCCCAAGATTGGAAACGAGGACTAATTGTTAAGTTGCCTAAGAAAGGAGATAGAACTCTGTGCAATAACTGGAGAGGAATTACGCTCCTGTCAGTACCTTGCAAGGTATTCTGTAGGGTCATATTAGACAGAATCGCAGAGAGTGTGGAGAGGAAACTTCGCGAAGAACAGGCCGGATTCAGAAGGAACAGAGGTTGTGTCGACCTCATAAATACCCTCCGAATTATAATCGAGCAAAGCACGGAGTGGAGGAGTCCTCTCTACATAACATTTGTTGACTTCGAAAAGGCGTTTGATTCGGTTAACCAGGAATTTATTTGGGAAACTTTAAGAATGTATGGAGTGCCAAATAAAATAGTAACCATAATCAAGAGCCTATATAATGGATACAACTGCAGTGTTCTACATAATGGTCGGGTGTCGAAGGAGTTCAGAGTGGACAAGGGTGTGAGGCAGGGATGCGTATTTTCACCCACCCTTTTTATCCTAGTATTGGACCGCATCATGCGCTCAACTCTGGGAGGAAGAAAAAGGGGAATCCAGTGGGGTTTAAACAGAAGATTGGAAGACCTCGATTTTGCTGACGACGTCTGTCTCCTTGCACACCGCTACACAGACATGAAGGCCAAGTTGGAGAACCTGGAAGCAGTAGGAAAGCAGGCAGGGCTCAAAATAAACGCCGAGAAGACCAAAGAAATGAGACTTAATGCGCTGTCCCAAGAGGTCCTTCAAGTGGGTGGTCTCATTGTAGAACAGGTTAAATCATACACGTACCTTGGGAGCATTGTTGAAAAAGAAGGTGGCGTGGAAGAAGAAGTGAAAATTCGATTAGGGAAAGCAAATGCAGCCTTCGTTCAACTGTACGCCGTTTGGAAAAGTAAAAACATTACTCGGTCCACAAAGATGAAAATCTTCAAATCAAATGTAAATGCTGTTTTACTCTACGGCTGTGAAACATGGAAAAACACTGTGAAAATCAAGAAGCAGCTCCAAGTTTTCATCAATCGATGCATAAGACGTATCCTTGGAGTTAGTTGGCAGGATAGGGTCGGAAACAAGGTACTGTGGAGCATTGCCGGACAGCAGCCTATAGAGGAAGAAATAAGAAAAAGGAAATGGAGGTGGATCGGCCACACGCTCCGAAAAGAAGATGGGGCCATAGAGAAGACGGCGCTGGACTGGAATCCCCAAGGATCAAGGAAACGAGGGCGACCGAGGCTGACCTGGCGAAGGAGTGTGGAGGAGGAGTGCAGAGCAGCTGGCAAATCTTGGCAGGAGGTCAAGGCGCTCAGCCGGGATCGGGATGGATGGCGAAAATTTACTTCGGCCCTATGCCCCCGCAGTGGTGGCAACAGGAAATAAGTCAAAGTAAGTCAAGTCAAAAAAGAAGAAAGGGAGGAAAAATATTATTTCCAAACGCGTAGAATCAATGATAAAACGCGAAATTCGAAGAAGGAGTGAACACGGAGAACAACCTCGGCAGACGTGAAGAGATGTCGGAGAATCGAAGTTTCAACTCGTACCATCAGAAGGAAACTTAACGAATTAGGATTACGGTACAGGAAAATCACAAAAATATTCCGTTAGCGAAAATGCAACAAGCAAAAAGATTGGAACTGGCTCGAAAGTGGTTAGCTTCACCTGGGGATAAGTGGACCAAAACTGTGTTTACAGTCGAGAAAAGATTTTGCAAGTATTACTCAGATTAAGTTTGTTATTGTTTTCAAAGTTCCTAGGGTGGAATGGACCTGATAATAAATATTCCTTCATCGAATGTGATGCAAACAGTTTAAATAATCATCCTAAACGTCAAAATCGAGGTGGAGGTGTGATGGTTTGGGGAGCAATTTGGGAAGTAACCTTACCTGAACCCCTCAACCAATTTTGGGCGACATTGGACTTAAAGACTTATTCAGTAAGATGGCAGGGGGGGAGGGGTACAGTGGACCAACTCCTTTTTACAAATTTACTAATAAAATACATTAAATTTTATTACTCCTAAATTTGATGGTTTCAATGTAATACAATATAATCACATTATGTTATACAATAAAAGAAAATATTACACGGTCACTAACATTTTTTTTCATATAGCAGAAAGATATAAATTAAGGGAGTTGCTAACATTAAACATAATGCGATTGTTTCATAGAACTAAAAGCGTACGACGAGGGAAAATGGATGGTGCGGTCTTTGGGATTAGATTGATCATAAGGAATGGTTGTAGCGAAGAGATAAGGGTTGGGTGGTGGGGGAGGGGCTGATAAATAGGTCTTCACTAGCCCCCCCCCCCCCACCACCCCTCTTCCTAATTTAGCAAACAGTTTAATTACAACCAATTTGCACCAAAGTCACAACAAATGAAATGCTGATTAATGTAACACTAATTGGTGATTATAAATTACTTCTCCAGTTGTAGGATCTCTTCCCCGAAATGTATCTCTCATTCATGGGGTAAGTAAAAAGGGTTTATTTTAAACATAGTCTGTTTATTTGTTTTGTTCCAAAACAAATAAACAATCGATAGTCTCCACTATCGATAGTTTCTATAGTATCGGGCATAAAACTATCGATACTATCGATAGTGTTTGGTGATGAACGGGCAGGGGTTGGGGGGGGGGGTTTGAATGATTGGATTTTTCATTTGGTACTATAGGAGATATTATAATGCACGTCTTCACTTCTTTGCACTCTTTTCTTTTCTTTTTTATTAGGGGACTAGATAGACTTATAGATCGACTTACTAGATAGACAGGATTAAGGGGAAAGTGATATCAACAATCTTCAAGCAACCCTGCGCCCAGGATTCC
Organism: Aelia acuminata; assembly: GCA_911387785.2. Taxonomy (NCBI): domain Eukaryota; kingdom Metazoa; phylum Arthropoda; class Insecta; order Hemiptera; family Pentatomidae; genus Aelia; species Aelia acuminata. The sequence continues at coordinate 156,444,946 of OU426980.1, read as the reverse complement.
CTGTTGTCGACAAAGTTGATTTGTACGATACAAGATGGAACTTTCAGGACGCAATCCTTGAATATGTCATTAACTGAGTCATTTTCAAGTATAGGAACTGGCAGACAATCATTTATTTTGTTTAAACATTACTCCATCAAGTAGGAAGACGAGATGAAGAAGATTCGACTTTTCAGTCAAATTCCTCAGGTTTTTAGCCTAGAAAAATTGATATGTCTTTAGCTTACCATTGGGTTTTCTTTCATATTTTTAATCACTTAATTAAGAGCCCCAATTTCCCTGTTTAAAAAAGTTTTCGATAGTACGATCGATAGTATAAATAACTACCGATAGTGTCAATAGTTTAATACTGTCGATAGTTTTACATCACTAGCATTCATGCATTTGGCTATTTTTTTACTACAAAAAAGGTACTACAGTACCGGTCAAAAGTTTAGACTCACTTGTATTAAATTCACAATCTTCAAGTTTAAAAAAATAATTGTAACTCAAGAGATACAATTTCAAAATTTATATGATTGCTTCGAAATACAATCTATATAAATAAAGATGAAATTCTGTTAGTTTGTTTTTTTGTTTGTTCTTTACAGAAATACATACCGTTTGTCCTAAATTCTCCGAATTTCGCTTAGTGGTTCTTTCATACCAGGTGCGAACACCTGTCCATATTAAAATTGCATAACAGCCAATCTCTGGGTATATTCTTTATTGTTATAAAAATCGTTATGATTTCGCTATACATTAGATTTTTACGAAATCAACCGTTGGAGTAAAAAAAAAAAAATCTCAGACTAAAAAACTACAGAACTTTTCTGGACCCACGGCTTTTCTCATTGTTTTCAAAATTCCTTGGGTAAAACCGGGATATTAAAGCTAGCTATAAATAAATTGAAAATAAAATTATAGTTGTTACGTTGTCCAATAAATAAAAAGTGGTTACTTATTTATGTTACAAAATCTAAGGGTGAGTTTAAACTTTTGATCGGTACTGTACCTATAGCTGACTGAGCCCATGGGCGGATCCAGCAGGTTGGAAAAGGGGGGACAGCAATCCAAAGGGGGGGGGGGGGCTGCACCCCCCACAGCCTTTCTCCGTGATCAGTCAATCAGCTTTTTTACTTTTATGTTCCTGTATTATACTACTACTGTACCACTACAACCCATGAAGGGTCTTGGTTTCGGTAGTATGTAATGGAGTACTGTTTCCTGGTCAGCGGTCGTGCGAGGTGGTGATTTGATCGTGATCACGCTCAACCGACAGGTTTTTCCCCTTAATTGTTAAATTAATGGTACCCATTTTCTAGAAGCTGGGTTTGCCCCAGTAGGGTCTCTCGGCCGCTGGGACGATCCCTGACAGAATATTAATATAGTTAAAATATAATAATCTAAATTAAATTAATTTATAATATAGATTATATCATTATTTGAAAAAACAAAAACAAGTAATGGAGAAATTATAATTAAAAGAAATCTAAATAAGACGAGGGTCTCAATGACAATATATGAATAGATAAATAAAAGCATCGATGACCTTATGGTTTTATGCCTTATAAGCGACAAAAAATAAACATATCGTGTTATTATCCATAAATTGTGATAAATCATTACCTAAAAAGACCAAATAGTGATTTCTTTGGAAATGCTCAATATATCTAAACAATCTTAAATTTAAAATAGTTATAAACTAGAAATAATAATAAAAAAAAATCTATAATATAACATTTCAAAATAATACTTTTAATGTTATACTAATATTGCAAAATTTGATATATAATAGTGCCATTCGTTTTTATGGTCCTACAACACGCATATCCTGTATTTTTTAAAAGTTCCTGTGAGCCTGCACAAAAAATAAAAATAAATTGTTGGTGTGTTGATGAATTATGCCAGGTTTTACATAATTTAAATAGTGAGGTCCGTTTTTTACATTTGTTCTAAAATCATTAGGATATAGCCTTAATCGTTTCGGGATATTCGGTAGAATTAATTTAAAAAAAAATAGTTTCACCATATAAATGTGGTTTTAATACTGTCATTTAACTGACAAAAATGTATAATAACGGATTTTTACGAAGAAAAAAAAAGCTGTTTCAATAGGTTTATGATAAGCCCACAGATAAGAAAAGGGCTGCTATTAAAAATTTCAGCATTTATTTAATTAAACAAATTCTTTTTTTTAAAAAAAAAAAAAAGAAATTCCTTTTGCTCATTTCGTTTAATTCATGATTACTTTATTTCTTTACTTCGTAATTAAAATGACATCTGAATTAAAAAGAATTTCAACGCGATGATGTTTTGCCGAGAGAGATAGCAATGAATGTCTGAGTCGAAAGTTTCCATTAAACGAAGAGTAAGATTTAATTTACTAGTTAAAAGATTCTTTGTATTATTATTAATGAACGACAAAAAAAATAAAAATAAAATAAATAATAAGATAATTTTCTCTTATGATCTCATAAATTAATCATATCATCTTATTAATATGAGGTATTAAAAAAAAACTCGAAAGTATAAAATTTTAATGATTTTGTTAATTTACGCTACTTCTTCATATTCCAACATGTTTATAATAATTTCCATTATTTTCAAATTTTATTAAGAACTTTGATCTCACCGATACTTATATAGACTAATGTATAAAAATGGCATAGTTCATTCCAAAATACCAAACAAGTTTTGGCACATGCGCACATGAACGTTTTAAAAAAATACTGGATATGTATCATGCTGTGCGATCTTAAAAACAAATCTCAATAATTTATGTCAAAACTGTTGCAGAGATAGACTGGAGCAAAGAGTTTGGGACATGTAGACGCAGTAAAGATAAATATTCAATTAAAAACAGTTTGTTGATATACATGTTATTATTTGGCCTTTATTTACTATTTAATTAATTAAGTAACATATCATGTCATCGGAGAAGTGATTGAAAGGTGGATTATGACGCATTTAATTTCTCTTCATGAGGTATTCTATCATGTGCTCATTTAGAGTTATGCACAAAATTATAAAAGACGCAGCTATAAAATTGCTAAAAAATAGTATTATATAAGTTAATAATTATTTAGCGTTTAATTATTTTATGAAATATTGCTATGAATAGTAATTACAGTGTATTAAACGAATTATATTTGTAATACTGTTCTGCAGTGCTTCTATCTTTCATTGCTTTACTTTTTCTGATTATGAACATTTGTAATTTTTTTGTCTGCTTTCGTTATTTAAATATCAGAAAACGATTAGTTGTATTTAGATTAAAATTTTATTTAAATAAATATGAAAAGGTTTTAGGATACAAAAAAGGTCTAGATTTTTTTAATTATTATTATTATTATTTTTTTATATGTTTTTATTTATTTGAGGCTAAAACAGATTTTAGCTAAACTCTTATTTTATCCCTTATTGAACCTAGCTTATATTACATTATTGTTCCGACGTCTCGGCAAATTACGCCATTATCAAGGTAACAATAACTGTGACCATAAAATTCTTGAATATCCATAAAAAGCAGAAAGTCAAAACGCTTAAGTGAAATAAGACTGTAATAGACTATTATTAAAATTTATATTTTTGTATTTAATTACAAAGAATTAATTTCCCGAAGCGTCGAAGCAATAATGTACGTTCAATAAAAGATCAAATGAGAGGTTAATCTAGATTTTTTTTTGTTGGATATTAACACAGCCGATTTTTATAAATTATTATTTAAAATATTTTTTTTTTGGAGTTCTGGATATTCCTGATATTTTTATTCAAAGAAGAACAGGATTAGAGCCAATAGGTCTCTTAGGTCTTAGGGCTTCAGATTATGCCAAGCTCCATTTATGGCAGGGGATTTGATGAACAGAATAAGATAGACGGTGAACCTTCTCTCAGCTGTTCCTGCTAATCTATTGGATTATAATTTGTTACGCTCCGTACTCAGCATAACATGTGCGTACGTACATACTGCGCATCTATTTCTGTGCACGTATTCTGGGAGATAAAACCGAATAGATAAAACCGGTTATAGATAAAGCCGATTAATAGATAAAACCGGTTTATGCGGTTTTAAGCTAACATTAGTCAAGAGCCTAATTAATTAACGGCATTATTATAATATATTTTATTGGAAATCTGAAAAAATAACTTTTAATAAGTTAGGATAAATAATTTAAAGGTATTAGTCATGGGATAAACAAATAACCAGTATCGAAAAGCCCCTCCCCCTATATCCCCCATATGCTCATTGGCTAAACAATTAGAAGGGACTTCGTTATCAAGAGGTCAGTTCGCACAATTCCCAACTTTCTTATCTTTCCTCTGATCTGGGTTGGAGCTTCCTCCGGAATGTCATCTAGACCCTGGCTGGCTCTAGCCGCTGTATTTGTCCAGTTGTATATATATATATATTTAAAGTTTATAGCTTTGACATCTTTAGTCTGAGGTTCCAGACAAAACAACGGTGTAAGAGGATTCCTTTGGTTTGCAGAAGGAACCAATCAACCATTAATATATATATATATTTTTTTTTCTTTAAAGGATGAAATATATAGATTAGTTGAAAGATTACAGTTATACAATGAAAATATATTTTATTATATTAACCCTTTGCACTCGGCGTTTCGGACGTTACCTACCGGCAACTCGACGCAACTTATTCGCGAAAACGTACACCCTGAAAACGTAATTTTATACAGTAAAATTTTAGAACCAAGTAAGGAATTGTAATGAAATTTAGGTTTTATGTATTTGTGAAGCTTCAAGAACACATAGTTACAAAAAAAATTATTTTTTTTAATTTAATATTAATTTCAATTTTTTTTTTTTATATTTTTTTTTATAATTTTATAAAAATACCGAAAATAGACCTAAAAATTGTGTAAAATTTCTGATAATTAAGAGAACCGGAGCGGATAAACATGGAAATCCCTTAGATTTCACAAAGGTTTCGCCGTTCCTTATATGTAAAAGCATAAAAAATCAAATTGGAGAAGGCAAAACTGTTAAAAAATTACGAGATGGAACCCTTTTAGTTGAAATTTTCTCAGATATCCAATCAGAAAAGCTCCTAAAATGTGAAAATCTACTTAATAACTTTCCGGTTAAAGTATAAGCACATGGGAAACTAAATCAAAGTAAAATGATTATTTGGTACCCCGAACTAAATTATTGTACAATTGAGGAAATAAAAGATGAATTAAAACCACAAAATATAGCCGATGTTAATAGATTAACGTACTATAAAAATAATGAAAAACACCGCGAGCCGCGACCATCATTTATCACCAAAAGCGAAATATGCTATAAATAGTTTTTGCGATTTGTTTATGTCCTTATATGTTAAAAACTGAAAATTATTTGCATTGTCTCCGTAGCGGAGCCCTCGAGTTTGAAGACAAATTTTAAATGGCTCCGCTTCGGAGACCTCGAGTGCAAAGGGTTAAAATACAGTATATTTATAAATTCTTAAATAAAAATGTATTATTTTGTTACTAGAACATTTAACGTGATATTTAAATAAAAGCAAATTCCCAATGTATATGTAATGATTCACTATTAATACCTTCTGTTCATCTATGCACAAGGTCTTTAAAAAAAAATTGTATGCATATTTATGGAATAATCCACCAATCAAAGACGGTATAAAGGCCAAATAATAACAAACAAAAAATTTCAATATATAAATTATGATGAGGGGGCGGGTTAGGGGATGAGTAAGAGAAAGAGGACTCACCACATCAATAATCTGCTGGAGTGTGAGACCAAACCTCACTTCCAGCGGTTCCGATTCGTTGGCCACCGGTCGCTCCAGCGTGTTGTAGCGGTCCATGTTGAGGAGGTCGTTGAGTAGCTTCTTTTCGTGCGGACCTTGCAGGCTGTCTGCAATGCAAAAATGACATTTTTTTTAATAAAAATAGTTCAAATCTATGTTATGGCATGCTAAATATGTGTATCCTAAAGGATTTGAATACAAACTCAAAGCTAGCAATGAATCAAAGTTCTGATTTATTTTCAAATTCTTTTAATGCCGTTTTGGTTGACGACTGGATCCAGCCGGCTGTAAAGCTGCAGCCCCGCAGCCCTTTTCCCTGGATCTGCCAAAACAAATTGTCCAAAGGGAGGAGGGCTGCAGCCCTTACAACTCTCCTTCCTCCTTCCTGAATCCAGTCGACGATATCTCCTTGGTTCCTTTGTATTCCAATCTTTCAGAACAAAAAACCCACCTACACCCTCGACCTCCTTACACCTCGTTCGTCCATCCACCTATTAAACACTAGATCCCATCCCACCGACCTTAAATTCCCACCCGTAGAACAGCCTCCTTTGAGCGATCCTTTACAGTACGTGTAACCCATCTTTGGAATTCCCTGCCTAACTCCATACGCAGCGCATGCTCCTTGGCATCATTCAAATACCATTTATTCACCCATCTCCTAGATGATCAATATTATGGTAAGCCAACGTTTCGATCCATCTTGTGGATCTTCAACAAGGCTAAAAGAAAACAAATATATGAGTATCTATGCTAGAGGGTGACAATAAATGGATACATTACAGAACTGATAATAATATAAAAGATGGTGTATACATGAATATTAAAATAAGAGGCTGGCAGCACATGCCATTGCCCACAACCATTCCTTCGACTTTGAGAACCCCTCCATATTAGCTACTGTATCTAACCACGCTAAACGTCTCCACTCAGAATCCATTTTCATCCATCTAGAAACAAATAACCCGGTAAATCACAAAACAGATAAAGAGATAATTTCACCCACTTATTCTAACATCTTCCGCATCCTCAAATCCTAGTTTTGATTTCATAGGTACCTGCAATTATCTCTGTACCTCTTGTACTATTATTATTTTTTGTATTGTATGCTTCTTTCTGTATATTTTCCAAATTTTTATGCATTTTTACATTATGTATTATCTCAGTTTTATGTTATTATTGAGTCCAGACACAACTATTTGTATACAATACCATCTACTTTGTTAGTTTTTAAATATTTTTGTTCACTCAGTTGTCATGTGCCTTCACTTCAAAAGCATTGGATTTCCCCGTTATAAACCTTTGAAGTCGGCAAACTAACCCCCTACCACTACCTCTCACCTTATTTTTACCTTAAGTCTTAGTATCCACCTGGACTCAGTAGGTAAATATCAGATTCTATTTTATCTTGTTAACCAGTCTCTTATTTTAATATTCATGTATACACCATCTTTTATATTATTATCAGTTCTGTAATGTATCCATTTATTGTCACCCTCTAGCATAGATACTCATATATTTGTTTTCTTTTAGCCCTGATGAAGATCCACAAGTTGGATCGAAACGTTGGCTTACCATAATAAAATCATTGTAAACTGAAAATCCTGACCATCATTTAACCTATCGTAAACACTATTTGTATTTTTATTATCCTATATATAATGTATAATTTCATCCCACTGATCTAATTTTAGTCCGACAAATGTACTACCATATGTCTCCTTTTTGTTACTCTTAGGGGACTAAAAGTCCCAGAATAAAGTTATATTTTCATTTCATTTCCTAGATCCGCAAATGTTCCCAGAAGTGTGAAGGCAAGGAACACCTTGTCGAACCTTGAGAAAATTTGTTTTCATTGAACCTCGAGATGCGTCACCACCGGTCCGCATCCTCCAGCATCTTCTAATGACACCCCAAGTTGAATCTGCAAGCCTCGTCATCTGTATAGGCACTGTTTATACTGTCTGCAAAGGATAGCTTAACGGGTTGCTTCTCCTACACTTTTCCAAATAGTTCGATTTATATGTGCCTTTGCATAACTGGATGTGATTGATAGTTTTAGTTGTAGGGCTTTAATTCAATTTTTAACAATAATAACACAGTTCTAAAGAAATTTTTTTGGTGCCTAGAATCTTATAATTGATTTTAACTATGTTTGGGGCGCTGATTCCAATAATGCAATCAGATTTTTTCTCTGTCAGCCCTACTTTTTTAGCTTCAGCATATCTTAACAGCAGTTTTATTTAAATTTAAATACCTATGATATAGATAACACAATCCGAAATAGATGTGTAGATGTGTTATTTTAGCACACTTTTCTCCGGTGGCTCACACTAGACTGCCGCATCAGACAATTTAGTCAATCACAAAACTTTCCACGACGATGTATAACGAGGTGGGATTGTATTGTTTATTTTATTAATGTTGGATTGTCAATACTGCATAATGTCCTTATATAACTCCATCCATTAGAGCGAAATCATTAAGGTAAGCCGCAAATGGGCGAGGAGCATGGATTACAGCATGGATTAGCTAGCTGTATATAATTGTTTGTAAGAACTAAAAACTAATAAAATCCAGTAATAACTTGTAACAACGAGTTTTAGTATGATTTTACCCACCTACAAATCATTTTAATCAATTTTTGTTATGGTATACTTTTGAAATGCTCAACTGGATCATGGGATACAGTTACATAGTGATATATAACTATCGATAGTCACGACTATCGATAGTTTCGATAGTATCAGAAATAAAACTATCGATACTATCGATAGTTTTTAGTGATGACCGGAGGGAGGGGGTAGAATTTTTCAATGATAGGAGCTTTTTATTGCACGTTATCATTTGTACTTTTTTTCTTTTCTTTTTTATTACGAAATTAGTTAAACATTTCTGTATATATAAGATGAGTTCCATAATAGTTTGAAATAATTTTTGTCAAAATCAAGATTAGTGGTAGCGGCAATAAAAAATGTTATCAAAAAGTCAAGGAACTGTAATTACAGGAAAGTTCAAGTAATTTTTGATATCTTTTTTTTTTCCACCTGCTAAAAACCTGCATATGTATTCGAGTAATTATGTTTTAAGAGGAAAGTCACGCCATTTATATATATCAACAACTAAAGCTGATAGAGGAAAACTAATGGCAAATTTGGATTCAGCGAACCAATTATACTCAGGATCAGCTATTAAACTCTCGGCATCAAGACTACTGTGGACCTGTGTAATATTTACTTACTCATATACAGGATGTCCAAAAAGAGTATTCGGAGTTTGAAAGTTGAATAAAATCTCAAATATAGAATATCAAGTAGGATGTTTACGTTTTATTTAAACACAATGAACTGGAAATTTATTTAGAAAAAACAATATTGTCTAGGTGTCCACCATAACGCTGCTGGCACTCCTCGAATCTCAAAAGCAGATTTCTAAAAACGCGTTGACACATTGTCAACCTGAGATTGCCGTCATTTCTTTTCTGATATTTTGTTTCAATTGCGTTAAATTCGTCGGTTTTTCTTCGTATACCCTACTATTCAGGTATCCTCACAGAAAGAAGGAAACAGGACTGAGATCGGGACTCCTGGGAGGCCAGCTAATGGTGCCTCTACGAGAAATAACTTTGTTTTGGAATAATTCGTTTACCGTAGCAATTGATAAGTCTGAAGTATGGCAAGTGGCCCCGTCTTGCTGAAACCATGTTCTAGAGTTATATGCTTTAAACTCTTGAAGTTCTTGGGCCAAAAAACCTCTTATCATTTCACAGTAACGCTCACTATTTACTGCGTTTGAGATTCGAGGAGGTTATGGTGGACACCTAGACAATATTGTTTTTTCTAAATAAATTTCCAGTTCATTGTGTTTAAATAAAACGTAAACATCCTACTTGATATTCTATATTTGAGATTTTATTCAAATTTTATCAAACCCCGAATACTCTTTTTGTATTTTATAATATTTTTTTTTATATACTAAATAAAAATTCATTCATTTTGTAAATACAAAGATTATTGAATCGTTCCTTGCTAGAGTTTGATCCGGATGAGAGAAATCCGGAATATAAAAGAAGGACTACAAAGCTTAGATGAAAACAACAGTAGTAGAACCTCCTTAATCCGACCTTGATGAGACCAGGGCAGGGTCCAAACGGCTAAAGGCCGGATTAACCGGTGACGACGACAAAAATACCTTGTTATTTTGTTTTGATTTTTTCACCATGTATACTGTGTGTATATAAATATGTATATATCATTCATGCTTGGGCAAAAGGACTTAAATCATATAGAATCTTTTTTGCCTCGTCTTCTTAAAATTCATAATTTACGATAATTTTTTCGTTATTCATAACTTATTACAGTCTCTGCTGAAACAAAATAGTTTCATTTATTATTCTGGAATAAAGAAATACATTCAGAAAGAATTTATAATGATTTTCAATAGCTTGGTAAATCGTTGTTTAAGCTTCACACTTAACCCCTTTTGACCAAACACCAGTGATATAACATCTAAAGTACATTTTTTATGCACAAAAAAGTTTATATAATGTATTAGATAGTAATTCGCATAATTAGACATTCGTATAAAACAAATATATACGATACATAGCATATATTATAATATAATTACTTCTATTTATTTTAATATTATATTATAAATAAGAAAAAGTTTTAACCCTGATTGTGTAGGCATTTGGGAATGCGATCCAATGTTTTTTGAAGAAATTGGTAATGCTGAGGTTTTTTGAGTTTGGCTTAGCAATACTTGTTATTTATTTTTTTAATTTCACTTACCTGTATATGAAATATATAGTAAGGGAAAGTATAGCGATTGTGAAAAAATTCCGGTTTTCAACGGAAATACACGTTTTGTGGGCCCCTGAGTCCAAATAACTAAGTCCCACGAAATGGTCTGTGTGTGAACAGACTAGCTCAAAAACTATAAATCGTACGAACCTGACATTGGGTATTTGGTGTATGTATATGCCCGCTATGTGACAGTCAAAATTTCAACAAAATTGATCAATTGGAGGGGGCATTTTATTTAATCAATTTCGTGTAATTTTCACCTTTTTTTCGATCTTATCAAAAATGGCTCTAACAATTTTGATTAAACTGAGTATTTGATCTATTTGTATGCCCGAGATATGACTGTAAAAATTTCATCAAAATTGATCAACCGGAGGGGGGACTTCACTTAATAAATTTTGTATCATTTTCACGTGTTTTTTTTTTATTTACTCAAAAACGGCTTTAATGATTTTTATCAAACTGGGTATTTTATGTATGTATATGCAAAATATGTGACATCCAAAATTCCATCAAAATTGATCAAACGGAGGGGGCACTTTATAAAAAGCAATTTATAAAAAATGGCTCTAACGATTATAATGTGTGACCCGCGATGTGACAGCCAAAATTTTATATCCCGTATTATCACTGATGAAATATTTTACTATAGAGAGTAAATACGCGATGCTAAAATTATTTAAAGCATTAAAAGCGTGAAAAAAATATGGTATAAGGTAATCTTTAATTATTATACTATAGTTTAGAAACTTTAGTTCCATAATAGATTTCTGAGTGCAATATAAAGTGATTTTGAAGGAACGGCAATCGTTCTCGATATCCAGAAACGTATAAGAGACAAACTTTACAACGAGACGTAAATACACCTTCTATCGATTCACTTTTACGATATATTTACAAAAATCAACTAGCAGTAATTAGTAGTTGATGTAATTAGGTCCCTTAAAAAAAGAAATTAGCATTGATGAATCGAAAAGTACTGAAAACTTTCAAGCTTTGCAATACAAATACTCTATAAATTTGGAGATATCCAAATATAAGATTATGGATGTGGAGAAGTTTGGCGTTTACATATTATCGAAACACGTCGATTTCTAATCTAAGTAAGTTCGTAAGCGAATGTTGTGTGTTGCGCGCATCGCACCAGATTTTTTCTTTCTCGGGCCCACTCTGCACTGCGTGGGCCATGCATTAACATAAATGACAATAGGAAAAAAAAAAGATATACCTAAGAGGAATATATTCTTTGACAAATATTTTTTATTTATTATTCGGCACTACAACCCGCTAACGAGTCATGGCCTCCTTAATCAGCTTTCGCCAGTTGTCCCTGTCTAGTGCAGCCGCCTTCCAGTTTTGAATTCCGAGGAGGGACCTAGCATCATGGGCCACACTGTCATGCCATCTCAGCCTTGGCCGTCCGCGTCGTCTCGTCCCATGGAGTGTCTCGGTGAGAGTCTTCTTCGGGATTTCTGAGTCATCCATACGGGCCACATGGCCGGCCCACCGCAGTCTTCCAAGTTTGATCACTCTAACCACATCAGGTCCATTCATCAGGTCATACAATTCCCGGTTTGTACGCCTTCGCCATTCATTCTCGACTTGGATTCCTCCATAAATGCAACGCAGGATTCGCCTTTCAAATATCTGCAATGTTTGCATATCGGTGTTCGTCAATGTCCAAGCTTCCGAGCCATAGGTAAGGACAGGGCGTATCAGCACCTTGTAGAGAACCAGCTTTGTTGTCCTGGAAAGAAGGTTGCTTCTCAGCTGAGGCCTCAAGCCAAAAAAGCATTTATTAGCAGCAGTGATCCGGCTCCTTATTTCGGCAGTATTATCGTTATCTGAGTTCACCTGTGTTCCCAGGTATCTGAACTCGTTCACCTTCTCAAATCTGAAACTGCCGAACTGCACTCTTTCCCCAGGATCTGCTCGTTGTCCAGTAACCATATACTTGGTTTTTCCCTCATTCACAATCAGCCCTAGGGATCTTGCACTAGATTCTAGCTTAAGGAACGCTTCCTCTACAGCTATTTTTGACCTGCCGATTATGTCAAGATCATCTGCGAACGCCAAAATTTGTACTGTTCGGCTCATAATTGTAGCAGTAGTTTGTATATTTGAGCTTCTGACAGCTTTCTCCAGGGCTAGATTGAATAGAAGGCAGGCTAAAGCAATGACAAATATCGGATCCAGATAAATTGTTGTCATCTTAATGGGGTATAAAGCTTTTTTCAAAGATTTTTGCTTATTTATAAAGTGGAACATCTCTAAATGTACATAACAGCTTTAAAACACTGATCAATAAAATATGCTGTAACAACAACAAAATTATAATTTCAGCTCAAAACTAATTTTTGGTATGGAAGAAACGAGATAGTTTTTATTTGTTGACTGTCCAAGAATGAAAAAAATATATATCCATAAACAAATGTTGGATTTTGAGTTTTGAACTGGCCCCATTTCTCGGAGTAATAATCTGTGGTTCGAGAATCGCTATTGGAAATATAGAACGAAGAGGGTTTAAAAAGTATTTATTACTCAATATCACTAATAAATATTTGAACATTCATTTTACATAGTTCTATCTATTCACAAAAAAAAAGTTGATTAAGAATGAAAACTAATAATCGAAAGGATTCGAATTCCTCCAATCAAGCTAATAGTTCATTTCCAAAATGCTTCGTATCTTTGCGGATAGTGGATAGGAAGGCAGGATAGTGTATTAGTAGTACAATAGTTGTAGTAATAATATAGAGTGGGAGGATTGCTAGGCTGCCGGTAATTACTAAAGAGGACACTAATGAATTAAATAAGCCTAGGCCACTCGCTCCCATATCTTGGCCTAAATTTTGTCCAGTCTAGTATGTTTTCCTACATTATATATCTTTTTTTGTTTTGTTTTTTTAGAAGAAAAAGTTGAGATCTGATTCGCTCAACTGTCGTAATAGTGTTATCAAAATATAATTCTTGCTATGCTAAAAATAAATGTTATATAATAAAGATGAAGTGATTATTATGATACGTTAATATGTTATTTTTATATATAATTACTATAGCGTCAAAATTTAAAACATAAAACCAATCAAGTTTCTGAGTGAAAAGTTGATATTTAATTTTGTATTCGTCATAATTTTTCAACGCTTTTCCATTTGTTTAAGGGGTCACTTGTGGTAAAGTGGTTACCATAGCAACCAACAATATCGGTTGCGCGTCTCGCGGTGGCCCTAGAATTTTTAAATACTTTTAAAAAATCCTTAGCTGTTCCTTTCCTCGGATTGGACGTAAAATGGAGGTCCAGAGCCTGTACGATGTCAGGTCATCGTTAAAGATCCCAGTCCTAATCATAATATTATTAAACATTCAAACAAATCTATTAGTTTAATATTTCCATTTTCTCTATTTTTATATCATGCAATCGCTCACATAGACATACCAGTTAAATATAAGAGGACACAGCAACAAAGTAACATCGATATACAATAGAAGTCAATTGTTTACGATTCTTTTAATTAGCATAAGTTTAATTTCAAATTGTAAATATGCGTACAGACTCTTATTATTATTAAAAAAAAAAAATCATTTTATTGAATCAAAAGAGTAACCGTAGATAACGAAAATTCATGTTTGTTGATATTTGTTAGTACATACTAATGGATAATTTAAATTCTAGTTAACTGCTAAAATTTACTGGAATGAAAAATTTCAATTAAGAAATTATTAAAAAAAAAAAAGTATTAGTTATTCGTTGTATCCTAATGATACAAAACATGATATTTACAATTACGCTATTTATTTTTTTATTACTATTATTATTTTTTTTTTTTTTTATAAATATTTATTTATCCGAGGCCAAAACAGATTTTAGTTAAGCTCTTATTTGATTCTTTATTGAACCTTTACGTTTTGGCAAGTTACGCCATTATCAAGTTAGCAATAACTGTGACCATAAAATTCTTGTTTCACCAAAGGAAAATATTGACTAGCATTCTTGAAATAAGACTATGGTAATGGTCTAGATAGATAAAAACTTTTAGATCTAGATAATATAGATAATAACAAGATAATGGTGAAATAAGACTGATGGACTGTTATTAAAATTTTTAATTTTTCTATTTAAAAAGTGCAGCTAGCCTATTTAATTACAATGAATTCCATGGTCACATGTATTATTACCTTGATAATGGCGTAATTTGCTGAAACATTGGAACAATAATGAGATATAAGTGAGGTTCAATAAAGGATCAAATAAGAGCTTACCTATTTTTTATTATTTATAAATTTATTTGTTATTATAATTCTGCAACATTGCTTAGTAACACCCTTTTTTAATCTGATAAAGATGGGTGATAGAGGGAAAGAATTGGTTGATTTTTTTTTTTTTTTTTGTATTATCCATTCGTAAACATAGACGCAATACCGACTTCCTTAAACCGGGCTTCCGGGGTGAGCGACTCGACGAGGGGATTTCCGGAGGGATTTACGGTTCTTTTTCATCAGAGGATCTCCTAAGCTAAAATGGGGCTTAATTAAGTTAATTTGCATAGCTCATTATCCCGGGAACAGAGGAGTACATCTCAGATTGTAGGCTAGATGGATTGGAGTCGGGGGGGCTTAAGCCTAGCTTGATCTAACAAGCTGCGGGTTAGCGGCAAGTTCACCTAACCACTATCCACTAATTAAGTCCCTAACTCAGCAATATTAAAAGACAATAATCGGATTTATGCAACCTGCAACTACTTTTACTAATTTGTCATTTCAGTCTAGCAAGGTTACATAGAAGAGAGGCTCATTTATATAACTTAATCTTTGTAATTATGTCTTTTAATTACAAACTCTTATAGTGCTTTTGTGGCTTTCACTCCATAACAGATTAAAAAAAAACAATATTTCTTTTATTAAAGTAAGTAGAAAACTCTAAATATATTATGTATTGTATTGAAGAAAAAAATATATGTTTGTGACTATGATCTTTAAGTAGAATCTACGGTTACCTAGAACCTTCCGTACTGTTCTGTTTCAGACTAAGTATGAGGAGCGATAGACTAAAGAATTAGTCTTGCACTGAAGATCGATTGTATGGTTACGTGTGTGTTAGTGTCGTTACAAATCGATACTTTTTGAAACCTTTTCGATTATTTGGGTTTATATTGTTGGTATGGCATTGTACAATCTTATTTCCGTTCAATAAAAACTATTCAAACCCGCATGAGCGTTACAATATTCTATTTGCGGATATGTATGTAATATACTAAAAAAAAGGACAAATTGAAAAATGTAATATTTCTTACCCTAGAGTGCGAAATCTGGAAAAACACTTTTTAAGAAAAAGAAAAAAAAACTTATTTCAACTTTGTTTGATCTTAAATATTAATAAATGCTCACGATAGTAATTAATCCACTTCCAGTAATTAATCCACTATTTTAATACTCTTCTGACGTCATAGTATTTCATTACTATGATTATATATAAATTGTCGCTATGATTTTCGGTTAAGGATGAGGTTAAGGTTATTAATTATTACACTGTTACCTCAAAATAAGAATGTTTAAAACACAATTATATTTTTGTATATTTAATTATATACAAAGTGAACAATGGTTCGGAAAAAAAACTTAAATACCAGAAGAGCACAAAATGAATGCCCTACAAGTAAGAAGAGCAGTCGTCGCTAATAGCAGTCGAAGCGACGTAAAACAATGTCAAATAAAAAAAATAAAAAAATGTGGGAAATATAAAGATAACGAAAAAAACTATAGTCGACATGAAACCATGAATATGAAACAATATTTCTTAATGTATTTCTTACGTTCTATTTTATCAAAAATTATAATTTTACTTTAATTTCAAAATAAATGTGTCATAATTAATAACCTAAACCTTATCCGGCCTTTTACCAAAAATCATTGCAACAGATCATTTATAATTTTATAAAGTCAAAAGAAGTATAGCCTAAATGAATAGCCTTTGGTGCATGTAATGCAATACATCGCCATAATACTAATGAAACTTTAGTATATTAATTAGTGGAAGGTATATTATGAGTGTTTATCCAGCATCTATCCTCAAAAGACATTCCATACAATAATATCAATCGATTTTCGTAACTGAAACACGTTTAATAATAAATTTATCGAGGAATTTAAAAAAGTTGAAAACTGTTTTCTTAATGTTTTCAAAAAGTGTTTTTTCTAAATGTTCCACGTTAATTTTAAATAGTAAAGCAAAGGGGAAAATAAATATAAAAAGATAAAAATATGTGGGTATGCTTAAATATTAATATATTCGTGGTATCACTACTTTTTATTGATGGGTTGACATTAATGGTGTGAAATTCGTGGGTAAATTTATATTGTGTAATAATCAGAGGAATAAATTACGTTTTCTTAATGTTTTCAAAAAGTGTTTTTTTCTAAATGTTCCACGTTATTTTTGAATAGTAAAGCAAATAGGAAAATAAATATAAAAAGATAAAAATATATGGGTATGCTTAAATATTAATATATTCGTGGTATCACTACTTTTTATTGATTATAGTGAAATTCGTGGGTAAATTTATATTGTGTAATAATCAGAGGAATAAATTACAAAATATTATGATATTAAGAGTTTTCAGCACTTCGCCAATAAGTAATTAATCTTACAGAACCTCTGTTAAATACGCATATTTAAATATGACCACATTTAACATGGCCCAAGAATTTCGATAAGGGAAGAAATTACATTGTGTAGCATTAGGATTGGGAATTGCAAGTTCACCCACGGATACCTGCTCAGAGGTCTGGAAGAAACACAAAGCGAATTGCTGAAAGACGATGAAGCAGAAAATAGTTACTCCGTTTAAATACTTAAAAGAGATATCCTACTGCAACAAAATATAACAGAACACAACGCCAATGACCTTGTAGGATAGAGGTGATGACAGAGAAAAAAAAATACATATATATTTATTTAATCTTATGTGTATATATATATTATTTATTTCCTTCTTATAGTAGCCCTATAAGAAGGGAGTTTATTTTCCACAAGTGCCATACAACATATGTACATTACTTGTGCTTTATGTTGTACAATATTACAATTATTATTATTACATTGTAATGAAATTCAAGATAACTCAACAATAGGGTACAAAAAACAAACAAAAACTAAAAAATATGTAAAGTCACAAAGTATATAAAGTTACAAAATATATAAAGTTATGGAATATATAACCTACAAACAATAGTGTTCAAAAACAAGAAAGAGAAGCTACAAAATATGTAAAGTTATAGAATATGTAACCTAGAAAATAACGTTGAAAAAACAGGATAATATCTTACAAAATAACATTAAACAAGAGGAAAATTACTTACATAATAAAACTGGCAACCAGGATTATATATATATATGCTATTATTGCTATTCGCGTCTGGCAGTCCGATGTCCCAAGCAGGGGGGAGTGTGCCCTCCGTAATTAATTGTTGTGGTTGTAAGAATGAGGTTTCAGTGATCAACTCTGATTACACTAAATAAATGGTGGAGATGAGAGATGGTCAACTGTTCTTCAATTACGATAGGTTAAATGATGGTCAGGATTTGAGTCTTAGTATCCACCTGGACTCAGTAGCCCTGATGAAGATCCACAAGTTGGATCGAAACGTTGGCTTACCATAATAAATATCATTGTAACTGAAAATCCTGACCATCATTTAACCTAAATAAATGGTGGTTTAAGATAGTTCATGATAAATTATATATATTGCTTGAACCTGCATGTTTGGGTAGATGTACTGGCCCAAATGTTGCAAAGTCTATTTAAATGTGTCTTCTGTTACATCCTTCATCCTGCCCTCCTCGTTCACTCCTTTACACCGGCCGGACATTGCTTCTCTACTGCAGAAGAAGAAAAAGATGCCTCACTTGAGACCCACTCTTTCTGGTTGATGTACTCTCTATTGCTGCTCACTAGTTGACTAGTAGGTACTGTGCTTTTTATAGTTTTAAATATTTTCGCGGGTTGCCGCGAACAATTTGCAGTTGGACAATGGTACATTGGGAGAACTAAATAATTCCCTGGTATAATTAGGATAGGGATCTTTTAGGAAGTACGGCATTTCCCAGAAAGCCATTAAAAATACCTTGGGGATGGTATTAGACTATGCTAACCTCTACCCCACAGTTGATTCCGAAATACATATACATAAACTATCACAAAACTTATATTGCATTCCAAATAAAAAAATGGAAAACATCGGGAAGGAAGTTCCCCATGACAACAATCATTCCAAACGTAGAGTTAGCACGATGACGGATGCTTGCTACGGGAACAGGTCTTAATCTTCGTGATTCCCTCCCCTGCCAAACGTGAAATACGAAGCCTTCACATTGGCAACGATATCTCCTCGGGAATAGAAGCATTTCTTCCTTGCTCTCTGTCAATCAAATGAACCGTATCCATCTTCCAGCGGTCGGCGATAAGAATGAACCCCGTGGGGGAGGGGGGGAGAAAGAAGGGTTTTGGGGGGGGCAATGAATTCTTCCTTGATTAATTTGCGAAGCTCGGGCTCCTCATTCTTCTTTAATTAGCTCTAAGCCGGATCACACGCTTCCCCGAGCCGACTTAATAACAAGATGAAAGGCTAGGGCTAGGAGGTCCCTCCTCGCATTTAGTTCTAAAAACCTTTTAATTTCAAACATTTTCACCAGCTATTCTAATTAATGTTACTTCATTGTAATGCCGGCTTCCTTCAGGCTCCATTTGATGATGAAATGACTGAATCTGGTCAAGGAAATAGTGAGAAAAAAAAAAATAACAATTAAGAGAGCGGAAGATATTATTTCAAAGATTTAATTGAAGATTTTATAACCAGCTAAATAACTTCTTAATTAACTGGAGGCTGAAAGATATGGCAAAATGAACAGTTAAAAACAGCTATAAACTCTTGTGTGATGGAAATGGTTGGGGGTGCGGTCAAATGAAACACTATATGTGCAGTAACATATAAATTGTGCCGACGCACAGTGGGAAAATTTTGTCATTTAGCGGCCAAAAATCTATAACTCCTGATTAAATGACGATAATCGAATAATTCTTTTTTCATTAAAGAGCATGGGATTTCCAAAGAGTGGGAATAAAAAAAAATAAAAATACCATCGCTCAAAGTATTTCAAATTAATTTTTAAATGAATTCTTTCTTCACATAAATTTAAATAAAATTGTTTATTCGGTACAGGGTTAGACATAGGGAATGAAATGAGTCAGGATTAGTATCTATAGAGCTTTCTGCTTCTATACATACCTTTTTCAGGCATTTGCTCCTTTTGAAAGATTTTTAAAGAATTATTGTCTAAATAAGAAAAAATCCAAACAATTAAATTAAAAATACCCTATTTTTTAGGAATTTTAAGGGAATAAAATATATTCATATAATTCAACGAAAAATATATTTTATGATTTAGTCCAATTCGAGGCCGAAAATATAATAAAGGTTCAAATATAGCGAGTTAAATCTTAAAATCGATATATCACCGATCGATCGCATTTGATCGATCTAATTCTATTATGGTATTTTAGCACCCTTCACCCTCTCCAATAATTTTACAGCTATTCTTCTTATTTATAAAATATGTTTGATGCATTAATACAGACAGTAGAGCTTAATAGAAAAAAAATAATAATGTCAGTGAGATGAGCATATATTTTGCTTAAAATAAATTCAATTTTTCCCTATTAAGCTTTACTTTCTGTATTAATGCACCAAACATATTTTATAAATAAGAAGAATGGCTGTAAAATTATTGGATAAAAATGCATTTTAATTTTATTCACGTTAACTATGTAATTTATGAAAAGAAAGTATTTAAATTTATATAACTTCTATTATTGGAAATAGTTGGTTCTGATTTTTTTCATAGTGGTAGAGGGTAAAAGGTGCTAAAATACCATAATAGAATTAGATTGATCAAATGCGATCGATCGGCGATATATCGATTTTAAGATTTAAATCATAAAATATATTTTTCGTTGAATTATTTGAATATGAATATATTTTATTCCCTTAAAATTCCTAAAAAATAGGGTATTTTTAATTTAATTGTTTGGATTTTTTCTTATTCAGACAATAATTCTTTAAAAATCTTTCAAAAGGAGCAAATGCCTGAAAAAGATATGTATAGAACCAGAAATAGATACTAACTAGATAGAAGAAATAGATAGAACTACAGAAATAGATACTCAATAGATACTAATCCTGACTCATTTCATTCCCTATGTCTAACCCTGTACCGAATAAACAATTTTATTTAAATTTATGTGAAGAAAGAATTCATTTAAAAATTAATTTGAAATACTTTGAGCGATGGTATTTTTATTTTTTTTTATTCCCACTGACAAAGGAAATCCCATGCTCTTTAATGAAAAAAGAATTATCCGATTATCGTCATTTAATCGGGAGTTATAGATTTTTGGCCGCTAAATGACAAAATTTTCCCACTGTGCGACGTTTCGACCAGATATTCAGGTCTTCAACAGGGCTGTCGAGTGAACTGTTGGAGATCGACTGCAAACTTAAACTCTTGGTTCGAAATATGTTGCTACTCTCACATTTCCCCAATATTTAAAGGAAAACGTGTTTGACTTATATAGTACTCATTTTAAAAAATGAGTAGAATAGATACTGACACCAGCAATCGCTCCCTATCCACCTCTCCACCAACCAATCTCAACTCCATAAGATCAGCTGTCACTAGTGTTGTAGAACTATCGAGACTATCGATAGTTGTTTTAACTACACAATCGAAAACATTGTTTTCAAAGGATAAAGTGATAGCCTATGCCTCTAAGCACCTATTCGCTATAATTCATGGAAATGATAAATAAACAGAATGTAACAGTATAATTTTACTTATGTTTCTGACAAAAAATGTTTAACTACACTAAAAAATATATATTAACTTTATGCAAAAAATATGAGACTGAAAAATTGAATGGTTTTCTCATATGTGCCTTCCAACTCGGTGGTATAATATACAAACAAAACAACAACGATTGCCTGCCAGTCCCTTGACAAGGAAATTATATGATCAATGGCATAGAAACAAAATTTTTCATTCACAGTTATTATTTTCGACCTCTATAAATCAATTACCTGAGCAAATTTCTTTCAAAAACTTCGACACATTCCAGGATATATAGACTACTCTGACAACTGTGAATCCTGGTCGCATGGCTCCTTGAAGAGGATATAGTTTAGCTCTCTTTTAAACGCAATTTCTTTGAAATTTTTATAAAGTTTCTATTTTTTTGCAATTACGACTAAGCTTGATACTGATAAAAATTATTCCAAGGAATATTGGAAACCGTCCTCTATTCATAGGAATGTTCATCTTATTCCCTAAGAAAAAAAGAAAGAATAGCTCCTATCGCTCCAAATGAAAAATTCTAGTATTCTACCCCTTCCCCTGTCATCATCTCATACTACAGATAGTATCGATAGTTATATGTTCGATACTATCGAAAGTATCGATAGCGGAGACTATCGATTGTTTTACATCACTAGACGTCACCAAATCCTCCCACCTTCGCCTAGGCCTCGTTTTCCAATCGGCAATGCGTTTATCAATCTTTTAGTTATTCGCTCGAAACTAAGACTCGCAATTTTGTACGCCTTTAACCGACGCGCGGCTATAGCTTCGATTACATTTACCAGGTAAAGTTCACGCACTTCTGCATTCTCCGTCTAAATTGTTGAATCATCCTTCTTCGGCCCAAATATTCTATGCAATACTTAATTTTCAAGGGCCTTAAGGCGTTCCTCATCCCTTACTGTCAGCGGCCATATTTCACAACCGTCGGAAGAATTATAGTTTTGTAAATTCTAATTTTCAAATTTCGGGACAGATGGCGTGAGATAAGTAATTTTGCAATCGAAAAAAAAACAAAAATATCCCGCCTTTAGCCTAGCCTTAATTTCGTTTTTTCTAGTTATTGTATATCCTAAATATCTAAATTTTCCCACAGCTTTAAACTATTCCTGTAAGGACGTACAGGGGTGTCCTCCCCTAGTATTTTAAAAAATAAATAATTTAAAACTTTTATAAAAACTAATTTTTAAAAATAGGGAGATGGTATTTTTTAATGTTAACTAACTATATGGGACCTGAGTCCTGTGAGGACCTGGGCCTCTCAACAATCTTCCTCCACTCCTCTGTAAAACTATCGATAGTCTCCCTTATAGATAGTTTCGATAGTATCGGGCATAAATTTATATGGTATTGAACAAGGGGGGGGGGGGGTAGAATAGTTGAATTTTTGATTTGGAACGATAGAAGCAATAATGCCTTTTTTTTATTGTAGGGGAGAGCGGGGTTGGTTGGCAACAGTTTTCACTTCTTTGATTGTTGAGTCGTTCCCGTTAATATAATCCCAATAGGGCTGGTACCACCGTAAACTCCAAGTATTAGAGTACTTCAAGTATTTTTTCACCACATAATATTTAATACTAAGATCATAGGAAATTGAAGAATTCGTCAATCCAGAGTATGCCAATTAACCCCCTACGTGGGGGTAGGTTGGCCTAGAAGGTGGGGTTGTTTAGCCATCTCATTCAAGTACTGTCTGACAGATATTATTGTTATTAAAAGCTGCACTATAATAGTATAATAATTATGAATCGTTTTTTAACAGTTTTTAAGGGAAAATAGAATGACAATAAAAGAAGATAGAAGTTTAGACTGTCGTCAATTTCTGCATAAGAAAAATTGCTCTCATCCTCCTTGCTGGAACTAAAGACTATTGGTAGTTTCACCTTTGATTATGTTTACCTTGCTTTCGTGAATTGCTACTGCGCCAAAAAAAAAGTTGAAGATAGCCAACTAACCCCACAGGAGAGATCATATGAAAGATGGCTGCCAGGACAGGGGAGAACAATCAAACAAGAAACTGGTTAGTCGAAAGGTTAGGTTTTTCAAAGGAGTTTGGGGCTATGTGAACAGAATCGGAGTCAAATGTTTTGCCATGCCTTTAAACCAAATTTACTGAGAATATAGAAATTTACTAACATGTTGTAAAATCAATCAATGAAGCACACTCTTCTCTACACTGTTAGCAACGGATAACTATAAGCCGATGGCCAACCTGCCCCCTATGCCAACCAACCCCGCTCTCCCCTACTTTTCTGTTAATTAGTAAATCAGATAAACATGTATGTCAATGAAGGATGGGCTCTATAATAGGCAGAGGTCGATAAAAAATGAAAACTCACAAAAAGTCTAGGAAAACGGATTGGTATTACGCCATCCCTTTTATACGCACTGTTTGAAAACTAAATAAAATTACTCTGTAACATTTCATTTTATATTCGAATAAATTATATAGCACTTAGGTGCTAAGAGGCAGATGCTATTACCACTTTTCCCTTTAAAAAACAAAGTTTTCAATAGCACTATCGATAGTTGAAAACCTATGGATAGTTTAAAAGTATCGATAGGTCTATATCGTTAGTTATAGTATCGATAGTTTTACATCACTACCTCTCTATTCGCTGCTTTTAGCTTCCACTTTTTCACACCTATCTTTCGGAGTAACTCAGGCGTGATCTCCCCTTCGATGGTTGTCCTCCTGAGTTTCATTCGAGCATACGTTTCGGAATTGTGGCTTGTTCCATATCCATATAGCATTTGTTTAATGCTAGTCTTACTAAATACATGGAACGATGTAAGATGTTGACCTTAAGATTGAACGGTGGAGGTGGGGATGCGGTCAAAAGACAAGAACACTTATAGATGGAATTGCATGTAATGTGCCAAAGTTACATATAATACATATAACATTACTTAGTTGGTTCTGCTGTCTTTTGTAGGGAACTTACAATGTCCCTGGACCTTTTCAGATCTGGATAGTCAAAATTTAGGACTCACAGTGCATCCCCATTCGATTAGCCGTAGTAGCCCAATGTGATGTTAAATAAGTTAAAAATTGTAGAGGTGAGAGATAGTCAACTATCTATACGATAGGTTAAATGATGATCAGGATTTTCAGTTTGAATTTTTTTTTTTTTTTTTTTCGAAAGCCAACGTTTCGATCCAACTTGTGGATCTTCATCAGGGCTAAAAGAAAACAAATATATGAGTATCTATGCTAGAGGATGACAATAAATGAATATTTTACATAACTGATAATAATATAAAAGATGGTAAACATTATACGTGACTATTTAAATAAGTAGCTGGTTAGCAAGAATCTGATATTTACCTTCTGAGTCAAGGTAGAAACAAAAACTAAAGGTAAAACAAGGTAAGAGGTAGTGTTTTTTTTACCTTCTCTTATTTTACCTTCAGTTTTTGTATCTACCTTGACTCAGAAAGTAAATATAATATTATATTTTATCTTGTTAACCAGCTACTTATATAACTTATATTAACTACTTACTTAGCATTATACATGAATATTTAAATAAGTAGCTGGTTAACAAGATAAAATATAATATGATATTTACCTTCTGAGTCAAGGTAGATACAAAAACTGAAGGTAAAATAAGAGAAGGTAAAAAAACACTACCTCTTACCTTGTTTTACCTTCAGTTTTTGTTTCTACCTTGACTCAGAAGGTAAATATCAGATTCTTGCTAACCAGCTACTTATTTAAATAGTCACGTATAATGTTTACCATCTTTTATATTATTATCAGTTATGTAAAATATTCATTTATTGTCATCCTCTAGCATAGATACTCATATATTTGTTTTCTTTTAGCCCTGATGAAGATCCACAAGTTGGATCGAAACGTTGGGAAAAAAAGTAAAATTTTTTTTCAAACTAAAAATCCCGATCATCATTTAACCTATCATAAGTTAAAAATAATATCAAGCACTAGTTGCCGATTAGGTCCAATCCAGATAACCCTATCCACTTAAAATAAACTAGAGACCATTCCGAACCCACCGCTTTCCAATCTTGGTACCTCTTTCATGATAATTCTAGGGATCTAAAACGGAAATGGCCCCGGGAACTTTCAGTTTATTTTTTTAAATTTATTTTTTCTACGACATTTATTCCGAATTTGACGTGAGTATTCAAAAAGGAGATCCGTTAAAAGCACCAACCCTAATATTGTAAAAGATTTGCTCTTCGCGAAAGTTTTGAGGAAGGGATATTAAATTTCCAAAAACAGAAAAAAACAAAAAAAAAAAACGACATCGGTTATTCAACTTTTTTGCTTCTTGAAATTTAATAATATCTAGGGTGGTTAGGAACCTCTAAGCCTCCCACTAACTTATAATATTTTTTTATTACAACGCTTGACGCGTGAAAATGATGAATGACCAAATGAAAATGTGTCAAATAAGTGGCGAGTTTAATGGTATTTCAAAGTAGGGTTAAATTAAAAATATATTCAAGTGGGGGTGGTGGGAGGTGAAGGGGGTTGCTAACCCCTGCACGGGGGGGGGGGGCAAAGAGCATCATTTCACAATCCCCTCATCAATCATTTTAGAATTTTAAATTTCATTCTTCCTCTCCTCATTACCATTCGCTTATTTTAAATAAAACACTACCTCCATTATTTTTTGGGGGTTATTATAAAACCGCATTATGTTTTTTTTTTTTTTTTTTTTTTAGGGCGATATCTAAGGCTACTTTTTTAAAAATCAGAGTCAAAAGGGAAACAAATTATCAAAAATTGTAAATTGTGCTTAAGAATCAACTATGATATTCATAATTAAATTAGGTCTCAAAATAAAATCTGTGATATAATATATTACTGAGTTAACTGAAAAGGGGAGTGGGCACGTTCAGTGTCTCAAGGATCGTGAATAGTTTTTGGAGGTTACCGATAAAAAAATAGTATAGATCTACTTTGCCGTTTGATTGTCCATTGAAGCAAATATTTCGATAACTATTTCGATTCTAATCAATTTAATTTTCTAAAATTATTTACAAAAGGGATACTCTGATTTCTACTAAATTGGGGCTAATTTCAAAAATAAATAAATTGAAACCAAGAATTATTTATGTTAATTTTTTCAAGATCTTAATAATGTCCCTAATTATATATTACATAGGGTAAAACGTGCAGTTATTGACACCCTTAAGACTACATTTCTGTGGTGAAATTAAAAAAAATACTTCAAATTGAAACTTCCTATAGCTCCTCTTTATCTATCCTTATAAAGACTAGAGAGGTTTTTTTTTTTGGGTCAAAAGTCCAATAGTTTTACCATATGGCAATATTTATTGTTAAACGTGCAAAAACTAGTTATTGACACTTTGTGGATTTAATTGTGAAATCTTCCCTACGGTTAGTTTGTTAAAGTCTTACTTTACAGATGACTTAGAGGACCATTCAAACATTAGACTCATGTGTATCTTGAAATAAAATTAGGACTTGTTTACTAATTTCTTTAAGTTAAAGTTTGGGTGCCAATAACTGTGTGGTTTACCCTATAAACGTATTTGAAAAAAAAAAAAATATTTTTCTTATTCTTCCAATTTAGTAGGAAGATTATATGATTAAATAAAATACTTGAGCATTCCTATATATTAACTCGTACTTATAGTCTTATTATATTCTTAACTGAACCTTTTGGACTTTGTCCTCTGAATCGGTTTCTGTATCACCTTTGCTAATAATCTAATCCATTATTTTTTATTAATTGTATTAATTATGATCTTATTTCTTTTTAAATCATAAATAGTAGGGTAAACCATACAGTTATTGGCACCCCAACTTTAACTTAAAGAAATATGTAAACTAGTCCTAATTTTATTACAAGATATACACGAGTCTAATGTTTGAAGGGTCCTCTAAGTCATCTATGAAGTAAGACTTTAACAAACACACCATAGGGAAGATTTCACAATTAAATCCACAGGGTGCCAATAACTAGATTTGGCACTTTTAACAATAAATATTGCCATATTGTAAAACTATTGAACTTTTGACCCAAAAAAACCTCTCGAATCTTTATGAGGATAGATAAAGAGGAACTATAGGAAGTTTCTACATGATCCCTTTATAAAAAGTATTTTTTTTAATTTAACCACAGAAATGTAGTCTTAAGGGTGCCAATAACTGTACGGTTTACCCTAAAATAATAATTAGTCAAAAAATAAATAACATCATAATTATTACAATTAATAAAAAATAACAGACCAGATTATTAGAAAATATAATATAGAGGAAAAAGTGCAACAAGTTCAGTTAAGAATATAATAAGAAAATTATTAGTTAATATATAGGAAATGAGACATAGGTATAATTTTATTATATTATTTAATAACAGAACATGAATAAGATGACATTCAGTCATATGATTGAGAAATGTAAGTGATATTTATTTTATGAACTTATTATAAAAGACTATATATAATATATAATAAGTTATATATGTGATGGAAATGGTTGGGGGGGGGGGGGTGCGGTCAAATAAAACAGTATATGTGTAATAGCATATGTTCAGTGCCGAAGTTTCGACCCTTTCAGGTCATCATCAGGGCTGTCGAGTCCACTGCTATAGTTCGACCGCTAATAAATAATTTATATAAGTTAAAATATAAAATAAGTTAAATAACTTTAAAAATATTGTACAGGATTTGAGAATGGGGACACAACCCCAAAACGTCAAAGAAGTAAATTTGTAAGAAAATGAAAGGAAATTAAGAAGGAATATACGTTGCTAATATCTCATTAAATAAAAGATTATAATATTTCATTCGGAGATATCTTTTAAAAATATTGATCGTATTGGATTTTTCTGTTGTTTTTTTTCACTCACTTGCAATCAGCACGCAGTGACAGGATTAAATTGAACGAGCAGTTTCTTGAAAATAAGTTTCTGACTTTCCTAGAATAATTTATTAGTAACTCAATAAATTGATGAGGAGTAGAACTCGAGCAAGTCTCTCATTAAAACTGAAGTAGGCCAAGTATAAGTTAATAGCAGTAATATTTTCTCAAGAGCCAATTTAGAATGTTTGGTACAAATTTATATCCTACTCAGACTTTTTTTTTTTTTTTTTTTTTTTTTTATTAATTTATTTATTGATAAAGAAAAAAAAATAAACTACTTTAAACATTAAATCAATCAGTTTTCTTGTATGAAAACTTGAAAATTATTATTAAAATATTAAAATAAGAATTTTCAAGTCATCATAACTTACTTACTGGACAGCCCGGGGTGGGCCTAGGCTTCCCTTACACTGCTGCCTGCATAACACTTTCCTTTTCCAATTAAACACTCTCAGCGCACGCTAATCTCCTTCTATGTCATCCACCCATCGTCGTCTCGGGCGATCCCTACCTCTTGTACCTTGCATAGAGGTCAACATGACCTTCTTTCATCCGGCATTCTCATTATATGGCCTAACCATTCTATTCGCCTTGTCTTTATAAAACTAATAATGTCGCATTCGCCTTACATGTCACACAGCTCAACGTTTTTTATTGTTCGCCATACCCCGAACACGATTCGAAAACTTTTTTCGATGTTAATTGAGACATAAGAAACTTCGTAGCCTACATTGATACATATATTTTTTTTATCATTTTATATTCACTCAGTTTTTGACAAACAACAATGATTAGTAGTATTTATCAATAATAATAATAATAATAATACGAAAATGTATAAGTTTTTTAAATATATGATTTACTAAAGTTATTACTATCAGAAAGGTGAGCGTATGATACGCGAGTATATGAAATTATACCATATCAACACTAGTATACTTTTCCCTTTAAACTTTAAAATCATATTCTTGGGTCAGCATACTTATGTTTTCAGTCGTGATTATATAGAAATACGGCTTTGAACATAAGGTGTTTTAAATGGAGAAATACAAATGTTTTTGAGGCTCAACAAACTTTTTCTCAAAAACAAAATTGTATAAAAATATGCAAACATGTTACATACATGTATACAAACATGCATGCATGCATGTTACAAACATGTTGGCATGTTACAACAGTAAATAAAAAAAACTTTCTGAATAGTAATTGTAAAATAAGTTTTTCTAAAATTTCCTTGGCTTAGTGCGATTTCGAACATACTATAAAATTTTTATTTATATTAATTGATAAGTGATATGTCATACTTAAAAGTTATTGTAATTTGAAAGTTTTAAACATTAAAAAGTAAACGAAAAATGTAGTACATCTACTATATACACTATTATATATTATATACAGATACTCACTTTTCTTGTTTATACAAAGCAAAAGACGAAATAACAGTTGGTATAAATATAATTTTCACACCGATGTACAAAACAATGTAGTAGGTAAATGACAAAACGAAATGAGTAATGGAGAAAACAAAGAAGTATCTCTGGGATTATTATTTAACGATCATGATAGTATTAAAGATAACACGGACAATATTAATCTATATTTGATAAGATTGATTCATAAGATTTAAAATAATTTAGGGCTAATTTTGGCAAATATAAATTTGAATTTTCCTTTGATATTACCAGACTTTTTCCCTAAAATAACGATTATATTAATAACTAGTTGTTTTTGTTGACAAATTTTACTCTGTTGATTTCAGATATAGTTCATGTTTTAACGATGTAAAAATATTAAAAATTTTATAAAATATTTTCCTGAGCACATTCCTTTCAAATATTTTCAACATTATAATAGTGACGCTGCATAGGGTCCATGTTTTGGAAGTGTATGTCACAACAGGTCTCACCGACGTTTTATATGAATGAATGAATGAATGCGTTTATTTGTTTTCGGGGTTTATCCCCATACAAATAGAGTTGTAGTACAAATAGAGTTTATACAAATGTTAATGCAGTAATTATAAATCAAAAATTAAACAATTGGAATTACAGTATTCAGAGATATATACAATAACATTTAAGCCTTTAAGAGCTTATAGTTTTTAGTTTAAGGAGGTCTGCCTTCATCTTGAACAAATTAAAATTAAATATACTCTAAGTCGAAAAGAAAGACGAAGAAAATAAGTTATAAATAAATATTAATTAATAGATAAAACTTATTAACATATATATACATCTTAATAGAAAAACAATAGATATACTAACGAATAAGAAAAAAAAATAAATAATAGAAAAAATAATAATAATAATAATATCAGCATCAATCAAATATCAATCACGTCCTAAGTATTTATATTAGTACATTTATTCGTTTATAATAAATGATCTTATTTTTAGACTGCCCCATGTGTAATGATAGATATCGTTTAATTTTTGTATTGTATCTATTGTAAGTAAATTTCCTAAACGTTTTATATAAATTAATGTTATCACAACAAGAAAAATAATTGATTTAATATTAAAAGAAAGTTGACAATGGCCAAGATACCTCACTAAATGGACAAATTATGCCTACTCCCCAGTATAAATTCGCAAAAATTGCGAGATCGGTAGGAAAGGGTTAAGCGAAGAGAAAGGATTGACTTGACAGGGATATGGGCCTGGTAGCTCAAGTGGCAAGAGCGCCATGCTAGTGATACGGAATTCCGGGTTCAAATCCCGACCAAGGAAATCTTTTTTCTTCTAATAGAAAATATTTAAAGATTAAAATAAACTTTATTTTATATCTCAAGTTATAGAATGATACCGACACGATTCTTGTAAAAAAAAGTGATATTTCTTATTTTTATCGAATAAACTTTTTTCTATATTTTTGAGGGCGTTGAATTCGAATCTAGCCTCTTTTTTTTCGCGTAGAAATGAAATTAGAATCTATGTTCTAATAACTCACTATTTTAGTGAATACTCATCAATATGGCCAACCACATTGAAGGAAAAAGTAATATGCTGGAAATAAATCTCAAGTTTTTAAAATAATGTTATCTGAATGCGTTTAGCTTTCTGACAAAGTTCCAAAATATAGAAGAGCCGAGGGAAAAAGGGCATGTTGAAGCAAAGGGATCATTAGGGCCTCCTCTACCCAATCCATGAAAATTAAATTCAAAGGCTTCCCGCGCGGAACAAGAGGCCTCGAAGGAGAAAATGGTGAACCGGGCCGACCGAAATTAAATAAAATTCGAGAAAATTTGAAAAAGCAATATTTTGTTTTCTATAAGTCACTGCCAATACTAGTCCCTCCTCTATGGAAAATGTATATTTCAAAGTTCTTTTGCCATTTAAAATTCGAAGAACTTATTCTCTACTTCTTCGAATTTTAAATGGAGTTGGGCATATTTAAATAAAAATGTAATCATGATTATGACTAATAATCAAAAATGTGAATAATGATTGTAATCATTCTTTAGCGCGGAACCATTAATCATGAATTGTATTAATCACTGGTCGTGGAGTATTCATGAATATAATGTATTCAACAATCATGAATGATCATTATTCATTATTAAATGTTAATCAGTAATCATGATTAAGAAGGATTCATTATTCATGATTACTCATCACTCATTAATCATGAATAATATAAATTCATTAATCATGATTACAAAAAAAAATCACAATTCTGAGTCTTACTAATCATGAATGATTATTGAAAATTTGTTTGCTCTTTCCATTCTTGTCAACAGACCTTTACTAATACCCATTGGAATTAGGGTCTAATTCTTTACTTGTCATTTCAAATGCTATTCAGTTGACTACTCCCACTGCTTATGTTATGACTTGTCCTTGCTCATTAGGACAACTTTTAATTCAGAAATTCATCCACGTCTTTTAAATTTAAATGAATAATGATTATGAATATATCATATTCATGATTGATGATTGGTGAATATTTGTTATTCATGATTGATGAATATTAGGTATTCGTGATTGATGAATATTATATTAATCCTAGCTCATGAATATATTTTATTCATGAATAATGATTAAATGAATACCAGTTATTCATTATTTATTTCAAATGAATACCATAAACGCTCAATAATCATTAAAAATACTCCGTACTGATTATGAATAATGGTTATTCATTATTCATTTGTTTTATGATTACAATTTGCCCAACTCTGTATAAGCATTAACATATGCTATTTTATTTACCTTGTGTTATATATATATTTATGTGCATTTTTTACGATTCCAGGGATTATTTCTAGTTAAATAATCTAATCAATTTTGTTTTATCATAAAATATTGTTCTTCCGCATGTGGCTTCCTCACCAGATTTGGTCCCATCCGATTACTACCTACTTTCATCGATGGGACTCGCACTAGCTGAACAGCGCTTCACTTCTTATGAAGATGTACGAAATTGGCTAAGTGATTGGTTTGACTCAAAATAGGAAGAATTTTTTTGGCGGCGAATCCATAAATTGCCCGAGATATGGAAAATATGCATAGACAGTAAGTACTTCGAATAAAATGGTCATAGTAAGTAATCATTTTTCCAAAATAAACTCTTATTTACAATTAAAAACTTCCGGTTTCATATTTACACAGCTGATATATACTTGGAGG
Organism: Aelia acuminata; assembly: GCA_911387785.2. Classification (NCBI taxonomy): domain Eukaryota; kingdom Metazoa; phylum Arthropoda; class Insecta; order Hemiptera; family Pentatomidae; genus Aelia; species Aelia acuminata. The sequence goes on along the minus strand of OU426980.1, from coordinate 156,411,987 downwards.
CATGTAATGCTCAACTGTTTTTATTTTTTTTTTAAGATAAGATGATAAATTATCAGAATTTTCATTCTTAAGCTTTTTATTTGGAGAGCAAGCGTTTCGTTCCAAACAGCGGATCTTCATCAGTTGGATTTTTTCAACGTTAGTTGACAAAACGACAAGGCATTACTAGTTGGTACCGCACTAGTAATGCGAGAGACCCGGTTTTGAATCCCAGCCAAGGTAAAACATTTTTCTTCACATAACTTTATTTATGAAAATAATATAGTGAATTTAGCAACATTCCAAATAAACTTCGTAGTGTTTGAATATACTAGTCATTCCTTGTTACAATCTTGCGAATGAGGACTCCTCTGCAGACGCTTGTCAAGATGGATTAGGTAGCTGGTGTGTTAAGCAGGGATAAGATGATGTCATCGCTTGAGATCTCAGCTGAAATGCCCCTACAGGCGAAAATATCTTGGAACTTTTAATTGCTATAATTACGATAAAACAAAATTAAACGTACCGTATAATGGTTATACGAAAATAAACGAAAAAAATAATTCGAATTTTTCATCTTTTACTATATAGGGTAAACCATACAGTTATTGGCACCCTTAAGACTAAATTTCTGTGATTAAATTTAAAAAAATACTTTTTATAAAGGGATCAAACAGAAACTTCCTATAGCTCCTCTTTATCTATCCTAATAAAGACTCAAGAGGTTTTTTTGGGTCAAAAGCTCAATAGTTTCACAATATGGCTATATTTATTGTTTAAAGTCCCAAATCTAGTTATTGGCACCCTGTGGATTTAATTGTGAAATCTTCCCTATGGTTAGTTTGTTAAAGTCTTACTTCATAGATGACTTAGAGGAATCTTCCAACATTAGACTGATGTATATCTTGTAATAAAATTAGGACTTGTTTACCTATTTCTTTAAGTTAAAGTTGGGGTGCCAATAACTGTATCGTTTACCCTGTTAAATAAGTATGAAATATTATCAAAGAGGAAATAGCACTAATATGTAAGAATCACAGTATCGTCGTTGATACTGCAAAAGTTCGTATGTCAGAAATTGTCGATTTTCCGATTTTATTGGATTTCTAATTAAAACGAATAGCTCTTGGGTCCTAAAAGACGAATTATGTCACCAGTAAATAGAATAGAAGAAACTTCTACAGTGAAAAAATATTCGAATTTTAGAAATCGCTTACTCGTCAATCCTGAATGACTCCAGCCTATAAGGAAAATTTAAACTGTGACACAAAAATGTTTTACAAATGAATATAACTACAATTTTAATTTTTCTTTCGGTAATCAAACACCGAAACTAAAATAATGAAAAGCAAATAAAATGATTTTTTTGTTCTCCTGAAAATCAGCTGGGAAAGGGTGAAGTTCATCATTGGAGAGTCGAAAATTGTGATAACCCAACAATAAAAAAAAAGAAACTTTGGCCATTACTAAAATCTATTTGTTATATTTACTTAACTGGGTGATCTAATTTTTCGTTATTTGTTTTTTTTTTTTGTTTTTTCTCATTTAAGCTTTTTGTGGAAATTTTATTTTGTTTCCATTGTGAATTTACTAGTTTAGAAATAAAAAATATGTTAACTTTTATTGTAGTCCTTATTACCTATTAAAAATCATATGAAATCAAATATTAATGTATATGTCAACTTTAAAACCATAAATGTCAACTTTCCAAACCTTTAAATTTTGATGTGTCAACTATTGGTTCATTTTAGAAGTTTCTAAGAAATTATATTTAATAAAAACCGTAAATGTAGACCATAGGATATTGTATTTCTAGTTTTCTAGAGGGATTGGCCTAACTAAATTCATAACAAAGATTATCCTATCATCAATATATTGGTAAACAGTGTCAATAATATAAATTGTTTTTCTTAAACTGTCAACTGTTGGTACAATTACCCTAGACCTTTTTAACTCATGTGAGGGTAATTTTCATGAACATGGGGAAATTGTACAAAAGCAGACTTACCTTAGAAGATTTATAAACGCAAAATCTGAAAAATAATATTACAAATTACATAAAAGTTGTACATAAAGATTATGTTTGTTTTGTTTTTTCCTCACGTGTTTTATTATTGCAGAGCATAATTAAGAATTATGAAGAGGCAAGATGTAATGTCAAAATAAGGTGATAGCTAGAAAGCATATAATTATATTTTAAATACTTTTTAATGTAAAAAAAGTCAAGAAAAACATTTTAAAAAAAAAATCTGTTAATGAAACGGACCCCCTTTTAGCACTTTTCGTCTTATAACTTAAATGCTGTAAAAATGAAGGCAGCTTTTTGATTACAGCCGTTTTAAGGAAGAAGAATTTCCGAATTTATTAAATTTAATTAGGGTGGCCTAATTCTGCTCCAATTACGTCATTAGGATTTACTAATTTTATTATCGACTCAGGAATATTTTGAGAGCGAGTCAATTTTCTTTAGCCAATTCTTCACTCATTTTCCTTCAATACATTTTTTTTTCTTCTTAAAAAGTAGGTAGAACAACCAGCTATATCCCAGTTTTAAAAATCATGAAATTAAGCATAGTAAAAAAAAGAAAATAAAAAAATAATTCTATTGAAATAAATTTACTATTCGATCTGGATGGTGACCGACAGGTGATATTAAAATTATTTAAATTATTATTATCTATCGAGCGGATGGAAAAACTTTATTTATTTAAAAAAAAAAAACCTGATAGTTCTAGACGGTTTCGACTATTAAAAATCCATCTAAAACTATCAGGTGTCAAGGAAAATGAGAAACTATTTAATAGGATATTAAATGGTCTGTATTTAAAAATAAAGTGTTAATTTGTAAACAATAAGACTACGACTTAGTTGTTTTTTTTTAAACAAAATTTAAGGATATTATTAACAGAAGCGCCATCTATTATCCGGAATTCGGCTTTAACAAGGAATAACGTCATCACATTATTTCGAATGAATGGGGCTCTACCGTACTTTATTTTTATTTGGATATAATTCCGCGTAGAATAAAGGCCAAATTTATTACTATATAACGCGTTATTTATTCAAATAAGATATAATTCGTGTTATTATTAATAAGGTCTGCGAGTATTTATAAAATTTATTTATGTAGCATTCCGATGAACGATTTCAACCTATAATTATACGAAAATAAATTGTTTTTCTTCCTTTGATGTAACGAAAGAAAAACAAAAAACAAATTAGTTGTTTAATTAAATCGAAAAATTCAATCCCTCGACTTTTCAGTTAAATAATAGACTGTCTAATTATTATTATTATTATTTCTTTAAACCTCGATGAGTTTAACGTGAAAAAAAGAGGGATCAGTTAAAATAAATTAAAATAGACAGAATGAGCTGTCAATTATTTGTGAGTGCCAGGTTTGAAAACGTGAAACTAAGATTTTTAGGTTTTTCAAGTATTTTTTTTTTTTTTTTTTTTTTTTTTTTTTTTTATACGAAGATTGTGATATGTCCTGTTTTGAAGGAGTTTAGAAAGGAATACATGGGTAAGGAAAAATTGACCTCGGAAGAAGTATTAAATATACCGAACGGGCCAAACTGGATAAAACTTTCCGCTTACTTAAGTAAAATTGTAAAATACAGACATTTTATGATTCAGAATTTTAATTTTTAACCGAAAACTAAATTACGTTTTATTTTATTTAAAATGCATTTTTTTTAAATTGTAATTTATTTCAATTGTATTTTATTTACATTATATCTTATTTAAACTGTAGCCAACTCGACAGACGGCTTACAGCCATAGTCTACGCTTTGAAGTTCATTTTATTTTTTTTTGTTATAAATTTTGTATTTATTTAAATAAAAGCATTATTCATTCATTCATTCATTATTTTTAAGTGTTGCAAATAGTTGTATATTTTTTTTTTGAAAGCGTTGTCCATAATATTTTTAATATTCCATAATATTCTTAATATTCTTCCGGGCGTTGAAGAGGAGTCTTCAAATAAGCTTCGATCTAAGGGGTGCTAAAGATTAGTGATGTAAAACTATCAATATTTTCGATAGTATCGGACATAAAACTATCGATAGTTTAAACATTACACGGTTAATCATTCAAAAAATTTCATTGATCCAGAAACAGGAGCTCATACAAAAACGATAGAATCTCTATGGGCAGCGGCTAAAAGGCGAAATAAAGTAGAAGCTGGTACTAGGAGAACTTTAATAGATTCGTATCTTGCAGAATTTCTGTGGAGACAGAGGAATCAAAACAAAGATTTATTCGAGGTTATGTTGGAAGACATCTGCAATTTTTGGAAGTTAGAATAAAGTGACAAATAAAATAATAGTTATTAAATATCGTTACTTTTAAAAACATGTGTTGTGTTATTTGTAACTGCAGATTCTGTTGGCGTGCTTTAAACGAAAAAGACCCCAAAATTTTGTATAAACTATCGATAGTTGGAAAAACTATCGATAGTTTAGAACTATCGGTAGTTTTAAATCACTACTAAAGATACGTTTTCAATTTTGAGACATATTTCAGTGAAAGATACTCTCGCCGCTTGTTCAAGGATGTGCATACGAATTTATTTTGAATCGTATTTAGTAAATAATAAAGTATAAATAAATTCGCATTGGTATATAGATTTATGCCCAACTCTGTCTAAATATCTGTTTTAAACATATTTTAATGTTTAATAATGTTATTGCACGGTTAGAATGTTATTGTTTTTTTTTCAGTGTTCTCTTCTTGATTTCTGTAAATGAAAACGGAACGGAGAGCAACGGGGGAGGGTAGTTGGGAGTTAAGAGTCTTATTTACGGCTCAAACATAGTCGTTAATCTTTGCTAACTGCTTGACCACCTGCAATGGGATTTTATGTCTGCGGAGGGGGCCAGCCCTCGGCCTTTGTATTGCTCTGTAAATAAAACTATTAACAGATATGGACAACCATTACCAACCAAAAGAAAACGGAGAGGAATAAAAATTTTATTAAAAAAAATATTGCTCAGCTGATTTGAATTAAAAAAAGTATTAAAGATAAGTGAGGCTGAATAAACAAGGAAGTGCTTTCTATTTTTTTTTTTATAATTTATCTGATAAAATAATTTGTTAAATAGCACAATTTTCCAGTACATGCAGTTTATTAAACAGTCACATTTAAAAAAAAAAACCTAATCCCTACGGTTCGGACCTTTCGTCTATCTTCAGGGCATTTTCCTTTATAATATATATTTTCTTTTAATTGTTTTTGTATTTGTAAATCTGTTGTTTTTTTCCAACTTCAAACAGATTTCCATTATATATATACAATTTCGAAATCGGTGCGAGTAAAAAATCGCTACTAGTTTCGCTAAATAAACTTTCTCGATTAATTCATAGAAAAAGTGATTGAGTTCGCTTACTTAAGGTAACTAGTTACTCATGACAATAATGTAACTGATAAAAAAAAAAAGAAAAAAAAAAAAGAGAATTATGACTGCCGATGATATTTCAGCTTACCTAAGCAGCTTTATCACGAAAAATCAAAGTTCAGCTCTACGAAATCTTGATACGGCCAGTTCTGCTTTATGGTTTGTGAGGCATAGGCACTCACTGAAAATGATGTGCGAGATCTTAATTTATGGATGAAAGATCCTGCGAAGAATACATGGAGGATTCCAAGCTGTTCAGCAATGGCGTATGCGCTCCAACCCGGAATTATATAGTATATTTCCTACATCCAACGTGGTCAGGATTGCTAAATTAAGCAGGCTAAGGTGGGCAAGACAGGTGTCAAGGATGGGAGAGGAGGAAATACCACGGGCAACCTATTTATGGGACCAGAAAAATTGGAAGGCTGAGAGTTAATGATAATGAACTTACTTTTTGACATATCTACAGTTTTATATATATATATATATATATATAAAAGATAAACTTTTCTTATGAATCCCGTAAATCTATATATCTTAGGATAGGATAGGATATGGGTTTTAGGGCGATACATATAGCGATTATTACGCCCAATCTATATATCTTATATTTATTATTTGAATATTATTTATAAAATGTGTATGTATATCTTTATATATATAAAAATCTCGTGTCCCAGAGGTTATTTACTGAAGTGAGAGATTACTGTTTCCAAGAATTTGGTTTTTTTTACATTTTTTTCTATTCCAGGGCACTCTATAGTCAAATGTGGTACATATTATGTTTCTTCAAATGTTTGCGTATTTTTTTTTTATAGGTTAAGAAAATGTCTCTGAGAAGGTCTAAGCAATTCTATAAGTTAATAATGCATTTTATTCTTGTTTAGTCTCATCTATTCATTCCACTCCTATAAATAAATTATAATAAATGCATTAAACTGATGAAAACAGCATAAATAGATTAATAATTTAATGATAAACATATTCTAAATTAAAAGAAACAAAATATGGCGAAGAACGCTGCTGAAAAATTATAGAATAGCCAAAAACTGAGATGTGAAGGAATTGCTCACGCGCGACCAACGGTGTCTCCCGGAGTGGCGGGAAATCAAGCCTAGATTTTTGAAAAAGTTTTTTCACTGCCAAAGATTCTTCAAAAGATTAGCTAATATTTTTTGTCCTCGAATGAAAAAATGAATTCCTTAGGATAGTTTAATTGTCATTTTTTATCTTGATTATTGACCACAATATTTCTTTTATTAGGAATTATTGCAAATACAGTAGGTCGTGTTTCGATGTATTAACATGGCGTCATATTTCGATTTCATAACCTTTTTGTTGTTTGCCGGGGGGTAAAATCAGAGACTACTCAACCGATTTTGATGAAATTTGGCTCATGTGTGTAGTTTTGTCCAACTTGCAAGATAGGATTTTATCTCGATTATTGGCCTCAATATTTCTTTTATTGCAAATTAAATGCTTATCATACTACGATTGAGTGTGATTATTTGTAACAGATGGCGGTGTCAGACGATTTATTGACACACCTTATTTTCTTTCGATATTTAGGGAGGGTAAGCATAAATCTCTTTTTTCTCTTGGAAAAAGATAAGATTAAGATCGGATAAGAAAAATCCGCGTTTTTCCCAAGGCAAATGACGTGTCGCCTTTTCACTTGTGGGAAAAACATCGAATCTATTTGTTGTAAAAGACAGGTTAAGCAAAATCATTGTGCACCTATTAGTACGATATCTCATATCATCATGTGTTGTATTCTGAAATTAATTAATATGTGCTATGGCAAAAGATTAATTCGGTACATTGTTGCTGCATATTGTTCATATTCTTTATTATTTCCTTTTACATGTATCACTCATTAGCACACTATGGTCAAATATAAGATGTAAAAAATAAGAACTTTAACCCATCTAAATTCTTTACCAAACAATTTCAAATTTGGCGTTAAGTTCTAATTTAAATCCCGTTGATTTTTAGATCAGCTGATACGTTTTTATCTTTATCAGTGAATTTTGATTTGACTATAAAAAAGAATAGGATGTAACTAATTCAACGCATTGTAGCTACTAAGACACAGCAACACGTGGCAGGGTCTGCTTGTTATATATAAACAAGCATATATATATATATATATATATATATATAAGCATAGCATATATATAGCATATATATATATAAGCATATATATATATATAAGCATATATATATAGGTATCTTACATTGATTATAATTCAGAAGTTGGAAATTTCTGAATATTTATCTGTTATAAATATGTATTAAAAGCGAAATAGTATGTTTATGTGTGTTACATTAATTGATATAATCTTCTTCTTCCCCCGTTGTGCCTTTCAGCGTGGAGGTGCCTCGGTCCAGGCATGCCAAGCCTCTCGATCTCGTGCCATAGCCTTCATTGCATTTAGTGGCTTGTTTCGCTTTTGGCCAATTGTCCTAATGTGGTCTATCCACTGCCTTCTTGGTCGTTTCCCTATGGGCACAGCTTCGAAGAATTTTCGGGGATCACGGTTCTCGTCCATCCGGCAGAGGTGTCCGAACCATCGAAGTTATATTTTTTCAAGGATATCTTTCAGGGGAGCAACTCCGAGATCATCTCTTGTACGCTCATTTCTGATACGATCTCTCCTTGTTCGTCCAGCCACTCTTCGGAGATACTACATTTCAATAGCTGCCAATCGACTAACGTGCTTCTCTAATGGAGTCCAACTTTCACTTCCGTATAATAGGGTAGGCAGATAGACAGCTTTAAAAATGTGTATTTTAACGTTTTTCTCTACTTCTCTTCTACCTATTATGGAGTTATATAGTATATAGTTGTATTATAGGATATAATGTTTTATTATCAGAAACATTATTTATTGCAATGCCTTACCGGCCAATGTCAAGAAAATTTAACAAGCGTGTATTGCTTTATACAATAAAAATCCATTCTATTCTATATACATATATAGGTATAAAATGGAAACTAATATCTGAAACTTAAATAAAATCTAAAAGAGAGTGGCCAGAGTGGAGAAGGTCCGAGAAAGAAAACAAAGTAGGGAGAGAAAACATATGGATAGGGACTTGAAAAACTTTTTAGCGGACTAAGTCCAATATCTTACCAAAGCATATTTCCAAAGCTGGCTCAGCTGCTTAACCAATATACTTTGCAACTTTCTACTTTTTCATAAAATGGTTGTACAGAATAAAATTAATTCCATACCATTTTTTATTCATAAGTCACGACGTCGCAGTGTAGTACAGTATAAGATTTTTATTGTCCTAGACGCGGGTTTTATTCTATTTTATCATTTTTGTCTTTTTAATAAAAATTTAATTTTTTTACCGAATAATTTTCTAGTTTAAATTAAGATTGGTCGTTGGTATTTTGTCAAAATGGTGAAAAAAGAAAAATATGATAAGATATTTTTATACGATATGATTTTGATATTAAACCTGTACTATACAACCCATGAAGGGTCTCCGGTGCTGTGATTTTTTTTACCCCTAATTTTTCAATTGGGGCCCGGTGTGGCTGTGCGGTAAAGCGCCGTACTCCCATGCCGGAGCTGCGGGTTCGAGTCCCGCCCTGGGTGGTGCTTTTCTTTCGTAGGAGAAGTATCACCCAGTGCCATGGGTGTTAGTATGGGCAGTATAGGGCTTCACTGGAAGCCTTAAAGTCCCAAAAAAAAAAAAAATAAAAAATAAAAAAAATAAATAAAAAAAAAAAAAATAAAATAAAATAAATAAATAAATTTTCAATTAAGAGTACCCAAATTTTAGAGGCTGGTTTTAGACCTCATACACAGCAACCAATTGCCTTACCAATGATGTTCCCACTCCCCATGATTTTTATATTACTGTAATAAAAATAATGTGTATTATTTATGGAATTCCATGGTAGCCACGTTCTGAATTAAACATAATTTCAACAAACGAATAATATAATATTGTAATTAACGTAATTAATATTGTAATCTATATAAATAAACATGAAATTCTGTTTGTTCCTTATAGAAATCCATACCGTTTGTCCTAAATTCTCCAAATTTCGCTCAGTGGTTCTTTGATAACAGGTGCGAACACCTGTCCATATTAAAATTGCATAACTTCAGCTAATCTCTGGGTATATTCTTTATTGTTATAAAATCGTTTTGATCTCGCTTTACATTGGTTTTTACGAAATCGACCGTTTGAGTCGATAAAAGTCTCACTATATAGATTTTATAGATTTAAAAAATGAAATTCTCCGGGTGAAACCGGTATATTAAGCTAGCAACGAATAAAACTAACATTGAAATCTACAATATTTATTCTATAAGCTTTGGAGGCGTGTGGTTGGCAAAAGCATTGGAAATATAAGATAGGCAACGCAGGATTATAAGAAATTCCATACACTAACATGTTTTGATTTTTATAACTGAAAGAGATGAGCAAATGGAATTTTTCGATGACCAGAGAAAGTTGAAAAATGTGTCCTTTTTTTTTCTCGAAGCGTGTTTTTCCCAGATGTGTCACTGTTGCATTGAGGGCACGATGTGTGCTTGGGTGAGCGAATGAGATAAGAGGATGGCGGAAGGAAGATGGAACCTCAGCCTACTCAGAACTCCACGTCTCACCTTTTGTTTCACATATTACAAGTACCTGCCCCCCCCCCAATTTATTTCTCAACTTTTTGTAAAGGGTTATAACTTTTTACCCAACATATGATCTATTCGCCGTACTCGAATCGTTAACCATTATGTATTTCTGAATCCTTAGTTTTACCAAGGGGGGGGGGTCTCTACGACCCCATAGCTTTCTTTTATTATTAGTTAACTCTAAATATATTTTTTAAAATTTATTTCATGAGATTAAAACATTTACAAATTTATTAAACTGTGGATGTAATATATATATATATTAAATCTATATATAATATATATATATATATATATATATATATATATATATATATATATATAGGGAGAGAGAGAGAGAGAGAGAAAGAGGGAGAGAGAGGGGGAAATGAATGTTTTTCTTCTAGCTAATTAGAAATGTCACTTCCATGTTCCTAAATTTCATCATTCATGATATATAAGATATTTAACTAATTTAAACTATTGAGAACTGTGTTTTCTGGTATGTGAAAGTAAAAAAAAAAAAGTTAATTGTTTGGAATTTATTATCAATGCCTTTATAAAATTATAGTTTAATAATTTTAAATTATATCGGCGAGCCCACAAGCAGTTATTTTTTTTTTTTTTTTTACTCAACTATTTCTTCTGGATATAAAATGTTACAGACAATTTATTTTCACGTTTAGATTAATCTTGAATGTTTTTTAACAACTAATATTTTTTTCAGATTTTTATTAATGAGATTTAACAATTATTAATGAGCTCCAAGAGCTCCTCCCCCTTGGTAATCCTAGGGTTTATGTCAATTACTTCTTACAATGAAGGGTACGGAGGTCAATATATATAGCAATAGAGATATAATGCATCGCATATATAGTATAGCTCTCCCTCTCTCTCTCTCTCTCTCTCTCTCTCTCTATATATATATATATATATATATATATATATATATATTGCAAGACGGTATTGTATATACCTATGCAATTTTTTTTTAAATATTTTACAACACTGGTGTTTGGTCAAAAGGGGTTAAGTCATGGAATGTGAATCTTAAACAACGATTTACCAAGCTATTGAAAATCATTGAAAATTCTTTCCGATTGTATTTCTTTATTGCAGAATAACAAATGAAACTATATTCTTCCAACGGAGACTGTAATGAATTATGAATAACGATTAAATTATAGTCAATTATGAATTTTAAAAAGACACAATTTTTTATTTTTTATTACTTAAGCCCTTTTGCCCAAACATGAATGATAAATAATATAGACGGTTATAGAAATCATACATGATAGTTTAAAAATGAATGCCTCGAAATCCTATTCAGAAATGTTGGGCATGCTACATCAGGCGAAAAACAATGAGATTATTTTTTAATATGTTTTTGTACTATTTAGGGTTTTCTTTTGGACTTTTGATGATTTTTGTTAATACGAACATGCCATTTTTTGGGGGGAAACCCTCACTTTTTGGTTAATAATGACAGTAAGAATACTTTTATTGTTATCGTAGAAGCACCCATGCAATATACGTTTGTCATTGTTTCAACAATACATCGTGACAATAAATTCATCACAATTTATACCTATATATTTATTAATTATATAAAAATAATAATGTAATGATTTCACAACAGTAAAAAATATGTTTTAATGATTGTTAATTAATAATTTATAAATGTTTTCAGATGATTTCTTAGAAAACTGCAAGAAGTTTGAAGCTGTGAACTCGACTATGGCTGGTGTTGTGGCAGTGCGATAGGAGAAGGGCAACAAAATCTTCACTGTTCAGTTATTTTACGATAATTAGGATTTATAAAGTTTTTTTTTTTTTAAATTTATTTAAATCATATTTTAAGGTGTTTAATTCTGAGAATGACTCAAGTAAATTTTTTATGAATTGTTCAACTTATTAATCTATTCTGAGTAGTGATGTAAAGCTGTAGATAGTCTCAACTATCGATAGTATTTGGTGACAACTGGGAAGGGGGGGTTTGGATAGTTAAATTTTTTTTTAAGGGGCAATAGGAGCTATAATGCTCGTTTTCAATTCAACTTATATCTTTTCTATTTTATTGGGGACTGTGATTTGTTTTTTTTTCACTAATGAAGTGATTTCAAGTGAAGAAACTGGCAAGCAATCAATGATTTTGTTTTTACATCATTCCATCAAATATGGAAGACATATATGAGCAAACCAATCGATTTTTCAGTTTTTATCGATTTTAACCTAGACAAATTGGGGTCACCTGTGGTGTAGTGCTTAGCATAAAAAAACCAACAATACTAAAGGTCGCGAGTTCCCGACCCGAGGTGACCGAGGTGGAAGACGTAAAATGGAGGTCCCGAGCCTGTACGATGTCAGGTACTCGTTAAAGATCCCTATCCTAATTATACCTGGATAGGCAAAATTTAGGACTTCCACTGTAGCATCGTCCGATGAGCCTTAGTGGCATAAAGTTACGTTAAAACAAACAAACATAAACAAATTTATACGTATTTAGCCTAAAAATGGGCTTTCTTTCATGATTTATAATTCTTTAAATTAGAATCCCATAGCGTGTAAGGATAACTCTGTTTTGTTTTTTAAAGCGAATTTAACATTTTTTGTATAGAGTAGTTAAGCATTTTTCGTAAGAAAAATAAAATTATGTTGTTTCATTTTGTTTATTTTCCATTTAAGTGAATTATACATTAGAGCGGTGCTGATAGGCAGAGGGTATCACTTTTCCCCTTAAAAAAAATTATTCGATAGCACTATCGATAGCTTTTAAACTTGAAGAGGAATAGGATGAATGCAGGTAAAATAGTTTAGGGGCTCTTGTTTGGGGTATCCAAGGGGAGGGGGTATACTAGGGGAGGGGGTATCCAAGGGGAGGGGGTATCCAAAGGGAGGGGGTATACTAGGGGAGGTGCTTTTTTTAATTTTAGATTATTATTACCTTTTTTATATTAATTTAACCATTATTGTGGATTAACCATCTATTTTTTAAATTATTTTAAATAATTTATATTCAGTGAAGAGGAAGGATTTGGCACCGTTTGGAAGCAACTCCGTGGTGTAATGGATAAATTATACTTTTTATATTATTTAGTTATTTATATGTATATGTAATCTCTTTTATTTTATTTTTTTCTTAGTCATCCCTTTATATCACTCAATGAAACAATAACAAATAAGAAAAGATAAAAAAAAATCAAACTGTATATGAGTAATAAACCAGAAAAAAAAACCCACATTCATAAAATTTAATAGGATACTTATTCAATGCAGAGAACCTGTTGCAAACTGAATTGCATGGTTTTACAATGCTGTAACTGACTTTTTGGGAAAAAATTACATTTTTAGAGCTTTTTTTAAGCAAATCGTCAATTACATAATTTGAATTGTATCTATTATAATATCTGTATAATTACATTGTGTATATATGTAGTATTAAAAATTTCAACAGCAGTGGGGGTTCAAATAATTTTATTGATTTAAAAATACAAAACGTTCGAACAAAATTAGTAACAACGTTAGAAAAACAGCAACTAGCAGTAACAGGAGAGTTACTCAGAAGTAACTGTATTCTTCGCTGTACATGGTTAGACTAATAATAATAATAAAGTGTTTTATTGGAAAGAAATATAAGACATTACACAATCATAAATTCCATTGAAAAACCCATAAGCATGGACATTGTCCGTCTGCTGTGGAGTTGCCTTGAATAATATAGTAGTAAACTTATCTCTGAAGAAACAATGAACAAAAATATGGCTATATAAACATAATTATATTTTACATAATAATTAGGTGAAATGAAATTAAATTACATGAACATTTACATTACACATTATTATACAAACAATAATAATAATAATGGACAAAAATTAAAATAATCTCCTGCATGATTAAGAAAAATTATTTTAAATTAACACGTAAGGTGCGGCATCGGTCCCCGGTGTCCGATGCCTTACGCCCCCTTCTTAACAGCCGATTTTTACATGAAAATGTCCGAAATGCTGGCAACACCACCCCCCTTGTTTCAATATTGCATACTAAACTAATTGCAAGCCCAAATTGAATTCTTACTCCTGGGATGGAATTCCTAACTCATGTGGGATCAATTTGATCTCTGTCTCCGCTGTCGATAGTTTCGATTGTATCGGACATAAAACTATCGGTAGTCCCAGGATTCCCTGTTGTCGAAGTAGTTGATTTGACATAGTTAAAACCATGGATAGTATCGATAGTTTTACGCCACTAATTCTGAGTAATAATAAAAAAAAAGAAGAAAAATCGATTTCTAAGTTGAATACTGGTAATTTAATTAATGATATGCTTGTCATAAGAAAAATAAAAATTCCTAAAAGGAATATTGTTAAGTCATATAATATTCTGAGATTCGCAGGAAGAGATATTTCCATATGCGGTTTTCCCATGGTGATAAAATTTTCCCGAGCGGCTGGCCACTGAGGGAGGAAAAGCTAATAAAGGAAGGTTGATGGGGTTGCTTCAAGTTTGTTGACTTTTTGTACTGGCCCTGGGCTATGATGGGGGTTAGGGAGGTTGGGAGGTTGGGAGGTTGGGAGGTATAGGGTTAGGGAGGGCGGGAGGCCTGCAATGACTCCTTCCATTTTGTAGGAAAAGGGAGCAAGGGCCCTTTATTATAAGATTAGCCGGATCATCGGGACTTGAGTTTTTATCATCTAAAAACTCATTTCATCAAGGGTTGGGGTTTTCCTGACGCCACTCAAAAGAAAAAGAATTCATCAACTTATCGGCAGTCATCGTCGGCCTCCAGTGGTTGAACTCGATAATTTAAATAGTTGCTATGAGATCATAAAATTCAAATCCAGACGGATTAATTTTATCTGAAAAAAAAAAAAACAACCAGGCCACATAAAGGTGTTATGAATCCTTAAAATTTTTTAGGGAGAAATGAATGGTAGGGGAGAGCGGGGTTGGTTGGCAACAGTTTTCACTTTTTGATTGTTGAGTCGTTCCTGTTAATATAATCCCAATAGGGCTGATACCACTGTAAACTCGAAGTATTAGAGTACTTCAAGTATTTTTTTCACTACATAATATTTAATACTAAGGTCATAGAAAATTGAAGAATTCGTCAATCCAAAGTATGCCAATTAACCCCCTATGTGGGGCAGTTTGGCCTAGAAGGTGGGGTTGTTAAGGTATCTCATTCAAGTACTGCCTGACACACATTATTGTTATTAAAAGCTGCACTATAATGGTATAATAATTTTGAATCGGTTCTCTACAGCTTTTAAGGGAAAATAGAATGACAATAGAAGAAGATAAAAGTTTAGACTGTCGTCTCTTTCTGCATAAGAAAAATTTCTCTCATTCTCCTTGCTGGAACTAAATACATTTGGTGATTTCACCTTTGTTTATGTTTACCTTGCTACACTGTTAGCATCGGATTGAAAACTCAGGACAAGGCTCCCGGGGTTGAGCGGGCCACATGGTACAATGATGGGGCCTCCACAACAGGTGTGACGGAAACTATAAGCAAATGGCCAACCTCCCCCCTATGCCAACCAACCCCGCTCTCCCCTAAATTTTACGTAGATTTGAGTAGTGGCATGAAAAAAATCGTCTTAGGCCCAATAGGTCGAAATTTAGTTTGCAGTAGATTCCAACAAATTTTATTTCGTTCTCTATCGGAATATGATAGAGTAGCGGTGCTACGTTATCAATGAAATAATTACGTCCTTACCTCTTTGGGCTGAAGACATATCTACATCTACCCGACATAGGACGAGTGTTACAAAGAAATAACGAAGGTTGGGAGTGGACAATTGAGGACGTATTTAATCATTATGGGCTCATTAGTGAAACAGGCCAGCTTAGTTATAGTTAATATTGTTTTTTTTGTTTAAAATATTGTTTGAGTATTTATTTATAAGGTGCAATCTCTATATATATAAGAGGCTTTGTCCTGACTGACAGAATCAACGCAGAGAAAAAAACTACTAATGATAGAAACTTGAAATTAGCAATTTAGATTTTAAACGCGATGTAGGTAACCACTAAAAAAGGTATTTCAAAAATGTAACCCCTAAGCGGTTTAAATGGCGAAATTGTTGTTTAACTCTAACGGACACCTATTTTTGCACTTCGAGAAAATATGTCTAATTTGAATTCATTTTAAAGATCTTGATACAACGAGTTTAACTCGAAAGCCCCTACGGGCCGTCGAAAACCATCTTTTAAAGCCCAAAAATGAAGCGTTCACGACGAATAAGCAATTTTTTATTTCGGCGGTTTTAGTGATCTCTCTCCAATGCAAGTCTTCTACCGAGCTCCCCCCTCCAACATTCCACCTACCGGAAGCTCCGATTCTACGAAATCTCCTTAACATTAATTAACATATTATATTAAATCAATACCAAGATAATGATCACAGGATTGATTTTAAAAGCTCGCGGGCAAAGCCTCGACGGGGAATGCTAGTTATATATCAATAGCGCTCCTATTCAGTTCCAAGATCGATTAAAAACCTAGGTCCCTCCTTTGATAATCATCTCACCTGGAACCACCAAGGATCTCAAATTACCCGAAAATCCATCGCAGTCCTAAAACAGCTCCTAAGATTCCTGGATGTTTACCCAGAAGCACCCGCCATCTCCTAGTTTTCTCTCTCATCCTTCCTCACTTCGATTATGGATGCTTGGTATAAGGTTATCAGATTATCAGATTTATTCTGGATCTCCCCAGACACTCTCACGTTTCCTTCTCAAGCAAGGTTTTCTTTTTCCTGAATGCAGACGACAATATCTCCTTGGTTCCTATTTATTCCAATCCTTCAGAACAAAAAATACCCATTTATATCCTCGACCTGCCTGCAGCTGTCCACCCAGTCCATCCAACTATTCAACACACGATCTCTTATAAATTCCTTACCTAACTCCATTCGCAGCGCTTCCTCCTTGGCCTCATTTAAACACTATTTATTTATCCATCTCCTAGACAATCATTCTTCAATACAAATGTAAAAATGGTCAATATTTGGATCTATGAGTAAACAATTATTTCTATTTTATTATCCTCAATATAGTAAGAAACTCCAAATTTTCAATTCAGTTTCACGATCAGTAATATGTTAGTTAATATGCAAGTATGGGGATTTGAACAATTTGACATTGCCGAAAAGGGTTGTAAAATTCTTTATAAAGGAACTATTTAGTCTCCCCGTCAACACTCCAGACTATATGCTTTTCCTTGAAACTGGAATAGAACCTATATATTTGTTTACAATGAAATTACATTTTAAATACATACTAAAAATTATCACATACCCAGATCATAGATTGCCACATCAGTTAACAAAACTTTTAGTTCCTAAAAATATTTTCTGGCTCAATGTATGGAGAAAAAAATTCTGTTTATAAGACAAAAAAGACAACCTTTTTGATGGACATTGGTATGGCAAAATTCAAACCTGTGTGAATGCTAAAAAAATAAGTTTTAAAAATAAATGCTTAATAGCCCGTGATAAATCTTAATATCATTCAATTTATAGAAGTTTAGAAATTGACCTGGGCGATAATAATTATGTTTCCGATAAGAATCCTACGGCTTTCATTAGGCTAATACTTAAGGCAAGAGGAGAATTACTGAATCTAAACTACAGGCCTTGGGATAAATATCGAAACCAAACGTGCAGTCTGTGTAATATGAATGAAAATGAAAATTTATTACATTTTCTCGGTAGGTGTCCTGAACTAAATGAGTTCAGGATTAGGTGGTTCAGTTTGCCTGTATTGGAGGAAACTATCGCATTAGACTATCTCAATGGGAAACACTGGGGAAAATTACATGGATTTTTAAAAGAGGCATATAAATACAGGAACTGGTTGGTAAAATACTGTAATGAATAAGTTGGTTATAATTTCAGCAACTTATAATATGCAAAATTTGTTTTATGATTATTTAATATTTGTGTGTATGTATATATATATGTCATATTTTGTTTATAAATACTTTTTTTTTTAACGTTATAACTGAAAGTAGTATGAAATTAGTAAGTAATTATTTTTAAAGTATTTTGTTTCTTTTTTCTTTTTAAAGTGAGAATGGACCCCGGTAGACGGAATGTGCCCATTACTGTAGGTTTTTCTTTTTCTTTCATTTTCATTTTGTATTTGTAAATTGTGGATGATAAAAACATTCATTCATTCAATTATTCCTAAATATAATTTATAATTTCATTCCACTGATCTAATTTTAGTCAGACTAAAGCGACACTACCACGAGTTTCATCTTTTGTTATTCTTAGGGGACTAAAAGTCCCAGAATAAAGTTATATTTTCATTCATTCATTCACCAAATTTGTAAGTAAGGCATTATTCATTTATTATTAGTGTATTAGTTCTGAAATTAGGTTAATCATTTTTTGGTTCTTCATTATTAATTTTTGTGTATAAAGTTTTCATATAGAAAGTGATTATTTATTTTATAGTATAGCCTTAAGTATATGTATTTGTTTTTCTCAGCCATAATTTTTGTATATATTGTAATGTATGATTATTGAAAGACATAGTTTTCTATTTATTTATAATAACCAAAGGAAGGTTAAAATAGCATTTTAATTTGAAACTTTCTAAAAATCCCTTAGATGTACATCCGAAATGTTGAAAAATCGAAACTGGCTATTTTTTTCAGTCGTTCCTGCTTTAACATTCAATAATCTGGCAAGACTTAATTTTTGACCATCTCATAACTATAATTATTGTTCGCAATAATATAATAATAAATAAAATATTGTAACAATATTCTGGACCTAAATAATTCTTATCAGAAGAAAATAATAATTCAAAATGCCTAACAAACAATAACAACTCAGATTTTTAACAAAGTTACAAAAAGTAACTAGGTACTTGTAACGATATAGTAACACAAAAGTAAACATATGATTCCATCTTAAGAGCCAGACTAACTCTCCAGTCCATGGCTTCTTATGTTTAGCCCGAAATAGAACATTCTAGAATGATGTGGATAATTCTCGATGATCTAGAACATGTGCTGAATACGCGCAGGAAAAGAATTATTTCTATATTGGGATTTATTTCTTAAAGGTAAGTGTGGAAAACGAATTATAGTACAAGGAATTTATCAAAAAATACTGATAGACCTAAGTAAGTAAGGTTTTTATTTTATAGTTTATTTTAATGATTAAAATAAATGAAAACGCAATATTAGAATTATAATCAGGATAAAATCAAACCAAAAAAAATATGAATACCATTAACTAATATGTATCTTCAACTGTTCATCGTTATAATCGTTATAAACGTATTTAACCGTACGGAAAATGTTGGTATCAATAGCATAAATAAAAAAGAAAAAAAAAAAAAAAAAGAAACTAAACAAGGTTCCTAGAAACTTATAAGTTGATAAAAATCAAACAGGTAATCACACAAAAATATATGTTTTTTTTTTTTTGAATATGCACATTGTTTACGCCATTTTAAAAGGTCAAAACAAACATATAATGCATGTCAATGTGACATTTATGTTAACAACACGTAACTAGTACTGGCAGTTCCCAAGAGATGGCGTAGGTTTGCCAATTTGTTCTACCAGCTCATTAGGTACTTTTTGGACTTTGAGACCTCCATGAAAAGGCTGGAAGAAGACTGGTAGTAGGACTTGATGTGGCTCGAACAACACCAACTTGGTTCTGTGTGCGAATCCGAAGGAGTTCGATCTTGGCGAACCTTTATACCGTCAAATGATACAGTCCACATTGTTGGTGAGTTTATGTTATATACCCTATGTGGTGGTGGTACATTTTGGGACCTTCATTTTTGGGACATAAGCCCAGGGACACGCTATTATCCTTTAATGATTTTGGTGTGAACACACATATATTTGAAAAAAAAAATCATTTAAAAATACAACTTAATTATTTCTAAAATCAATTATCATGTATAGAAAATGAGAAATTATTTTACTCCTGATAGGTTCTATTGATACAACACACAATTATAATATTAACTACTAAAGAATTATTCCATTTCATATTTTCTCATAGTAGCGAGACTATTGAATGGAATGTCAATCATTAACAAATAATTAATACGAGAATAAATTATACATTCAATTGAAATTGTGACATAATCATTGGCTATTGTTATAATCCTCGGCTATAATTGGTTTTAGATAAGTTCCCATCAAGGGTTTGTAATTGGAGTGGATTGGAGTGGGGTGGGGCCAAGCAATATCCAATGGGAGGGCTTCCTTCTTTGTTCCAACAAGACAATGTACAATTAGGTCCCGTTATTAGCGCTGTGGATAATATATGAAACATTTTTTTTTTTTAAATATAAATTAATCATAATAAACAAAAAAAGATTATATCCAATATATAATTGGTTCCTTAACCTCCTGGGATATTGTAATTATTCTATAGGTTTAATTGCGTCAACTGTAATGGAGCAATCACGAGGACAATTTCCATATAAATCTCATTTATTGTTACATTGACGACGTTTCGGCCATACCGCCGTTTTCCGGTCTCAATCTGACGAATAATTAAATTTATCCAGCATTATAAAATTATTTTCATTAACCTTATTCAAATTTTTTTTAACCATTTATTGGTGACGTCATCTATCATAAAATACGCCAAACATATTTAAAAATAGTTTTTAATAATTATTTAAAAAACAATTGATTAATTTTGAGTAATTATATATATATATATATATATATATATATATATATATATATATATATACACACACACACACAGTACCAGTCAAAAGTTTAGACTCACCCTTAGATTATGTAAAATAAATAAATAACAAAATTTTATTTATTGAACAACATAACAACTGTAACTTGATTTTTAATTTATTTATAACCAACTGTATATCCCGGTTTCACCCAGGGAATTCGGAAAACAATGAGAAAAGCCGTGGGTCAAGAAAAGTTCGTTAGGACAGAAATGAGATTTTTTTCGACTCCAACGGTTAATTTCGTTAAAATGTAATTTAAAGCGAGATCATAACTACTTTTTATACAATAAAGAATATACCCAGAGATTGGCTAAAGTGATGAAATTTGAATATGGACAGGTGTTCGCACCTGGTATGAGAGAAGCACTAAGCGAAATTTGGAGAATTTAGGACAAGATGTATGGATTTCTATAAAGAATACAAACAAACAAACAGAATTTCATCTATATTTATATAGATTGTATTCGAAACAATCCTATAATTTTTGAAATTTTATCTCTTGAGTTAAAATTATTTTTTTAAACCTGATGATTTTGAATTAAGTACAAGTGTGTCTAAACTTTTGACTGGTACTGTATATATATATATATATATATATTTATATACACATATAGATTATAATTATTATTTAATTACTTTTCCAATAATATTTCAAAATTTTTATTAATTTTTTTTTAATGTCGAACGGGACTGTGGGCTCTCTGTTTGGCGCCGTGAAAGCAAAGAGGATGTTGACCCGCAAGACCCAACTGTATTCAAGAAAGGAAAACCTTAGCGCCTTAGCTAACCTGTTTATTTACTTAACTATTTTATTTAAACCATTTTAGATAATTTACCGATTCGTCTACTCCTAATAAATTATAATGTATATGATATCGTCAGTATCGGAAGGTTAAAAAAATTGTAAGATTATAGTCATTGAAGTAATACCATTATAAAAGTAATAAATGAAAAGAGATAAAACTCTAAATAGCTTATCTGTGGTAATGTGAAGTAATATTGTAGGTGAAAATATAATAAAAAGGTTACAATGGTCTGTAAGTTAATCAGATAAAAAATAGGAGGTATACAAAATAAGTATAGTAGTGTACATATCGAAAAATGTAAAAAATGAAATCTTAATAAGGTGGAAAAAAATATAATATTAAGGATTATATCACAGAAAGAATGGTAAGAGATTTATGGATACATGTTGAATAAAGAATAACCATAAAATGTATGATAAATAGGGTTTTATACTAGAAGGGTGAATGAATATTAAATTAAAAAATAAGTAAGATTGGGTGATATGGTATGAAAATATAAATTCAACGGAAATGAGGTTGAGTAAGATGACAGCCATATAGTAGAGTGTGAGAATAAAGATATGTAAAGTTATATAAATAAAAAAATATTTTTTATGTGACTAATATGATGATATAACTTTTTTTTGAAAGGTCGAAACGTTGGGAAAAATAAAATATATAATTCTTGCATTTACAATGGAAAGTAATAAGATGAATTAAATCAGTGTAAAAGAAAAGTTCCCATATACAATCTTCAAGAAAAAAAGAGGTATTTTACAACCTCTTGATAACATGGCCAACAAACAAGAAGAAGTTGATATCTTAAAGAGAAACAGAATAACTTCGTAAAATTTTTACATTAAAAGAAATACTGAACAAAAAATTGTTGAGATATGGAACAGTTTTTATGTCTCGTGTAAAATAAGGAAAATTAAAGATTCAATTATTGAATATTAAGTCAATAAAATTAAGCAGGGTTTGAAATTAACTCTTATTTTCTCGGAAAGAGAATAAAAGTCAAATCAGGACTTTTATACTTCTTATAAATAAATAAAAATCACGTACCTGAGTACGTAATCCAAAAATCGATATCATTTTCAAATTCAGCACCTCGAATATCTTATGAGTGGACTCCAATATCGTTTAAATCGCGTAAGTTGAAATAAATCGATACCTGGACGCGTAATCGAAGAATCGATATCATTTTCATAATCAGCACCCCAATTAACCTAGAAATCGACCCCAATATCGTAAATATCGGATAAGTTGTAATCGATACCAGAGCGAGCCTGAGATTTTATATCGATATTTTTTTTCATTATCAGCAGCCTTGATAATCTAATAATCCATCTTAAGATCGATATAAGGTAATTTATTATACCCTATAAGGTGTTCATAAAAAAGGTTAGCCCAATAATGAACAACAATAAGGAGGAATCCGAAAAAAACTAATAAATTTATTATTAAATAATTAAAATCAAGCTTTGACTCTTATATTAGGTATCATTGTGATAAAGATCATATCAGGACTTTATTTTCTGGCCCCAAATTTAAAAGTCATGATGTGATTTTTATTTATTTATTAGAAGTATAAAAGTCCGGATTTGAATTTTATTCTCTTTCCGAGAAAATAAGAGTTAATTTCAAACCCTGAAATTAAGTTTATTTTAACATTTACTGATAAACTATTAACCCTGGCGATATTAAACACTGAATGCGAATTAAATATTCATAGATATCGTGTTTGAGAATTATTTGGACGCTATTTAAATAACTATTTGACAGATACCCGATTTCCTCTATATCTGGTATAAATATTCATGTAACAATATTGGTGAAATGCATCTCATCTAAAAGTTTCAATTTCAATTTTATAGATATATATTTTTATAGGATATAGATTTTTATATCCTCAGATATAATCTATATAATAGATAATCTTTGTTCATTTGAAAAATATTTTTGATTGATCCACAAAGTAATTAACTCATCGATAAACGTTTAAGCGATGAGGGTCATTAATAAAAATATATAGCGCCAAATAAATTCAGACTGACGTTAAAAAAATGTCACAATCAACGAATTATTTCTATAATTGGGATTTAGTTGGTAAAGGTAAGCGTGATAGAGAACCATAGTACAAGGAAGTTATCATAAAATTCTGATGGACCTCAATTTACAATAATTTCGTTTAAAAAAAATTTAAAACATTTATACATTTAAAATATACATGAGCGGAACACTATATTAAAACGAGAATGGACTTCGTCAGCTGCTCCGGAAAAATTGATGAAATACTTTCGAAGAATGTACTTAAGTTTAATATATAAAAAAAAAAAAAAAAAAAAAAAAAATAGATAACGTCACTAGAGTTGGGCTAAACTTAACTTCCGATAGTGGATGACGAATATCCATTTATTCCTTATCTCTTATCTATAATGTTCGGATATACGTTATCCTAATAATAGCATTTAAGTTAATTTGCCCGTTATCTTTTATTTAAAACAACCTAACGAACAATTTTTCATTTTTCTTCGACGGATAAATTATCAGCCGATAATTTTTTTTCTTTTCTTGATAAGGCATTCCACTGCTACTAGTCGTATTTTCGTCGTTGTCCATTGCGAAAAAAACAAAACAAGAAACAGATCGAAATCGAGAAAATAAGAAAAATCTATCTAACGGTGAAAGATTCAAAAGCTTTTGGGATAATATCCAAATAGTTTCCAAAGAATAAACACTATTTGTTTGCTCTGTTTCCGTTTATCAATATTTTACTTATGTCAGTATGGATTATTTTTGGAAAAATATAGAGGTGTGAGATCGTCAACTGTTATTAAATTTTTTATGCATTGTCACCTTACGTATTATCTCAATTTTGTGTTATTATTGAGTACAGGCATAATAATTTGTATACTGTAACATCTATTTTGTTAGTTTTTAATATTTTATTTTCACTTAGTTGTCAGGTAGCCTTTCACTTCAAAAGCGCTGGGTTTTCCCGTCATAAACCTTGAAGTCGGCAAACTACCCCTTACCACTACCTCTTACCTTATTTTACCTTCATTCTTTGTATCTACCTGGTAACATTTACAGCCACAGCTAGGGTTATACATTTTTAAACATTCATATCATAAATTAACAATCATAATACGAAATCGTATTTATTTATGCCAATAATAATAGATACATATATTAAGTCAATTAATTATATTCTAATTAATAAACAATATGGGGTAATGATTATTTATTATTATTCAAATGTTTAATTTATTTAATCCTAAAGCCTTCATCATTAATCGGCTATTGCCAACAAGTAATTTTTCAAAGCAATTTATAGTTATGTAGCATTCTAATATTGTTTCCTGTTGAGTTATTTTAATAGTCTAGAGTTGAGGCATTCTAATATCCTCCTGCATATAGGAAATAAAGTTAGTAGAAACAATGATCCAAATTAATTTTCCTAATTAAAATTAATTTAAAAATAAAAATAATAAATTATTTTATAAAAATAATTTATGAATGTAATAACATTTTGCCGAAATAAATAAAATTTAACTTAGACTCCAAGTAAATCGAGAAAATTATGTATTTAAAATTAGAGTTTAAAAGCAGGATCGCGTCAGGAAACAGATTCTTTTTAACAATTAAATAAACATTAAACTTTTCATTCTCGCGACAAGCAAAAATGTTTCTTCGACGCTGATTCAGCTTCGACAGCGAAAAATAGATAACGACCAAGAAAAATATATGTACACTCCGAATACCAGGTGTGTAAATATGAAACCGGAATTCGCCAATGATAGGAGTTAGCAGTCAATATAATCTTCTAACTAATCCGTCAGTGGTGTTATCTGCTTTTGCCTACATGTAATAAGGAGATCCAATTGAAACCAACACCAGTTTCATTCTATAACCGTGTTTTTAGTGGCGTTGAACATGTCGACTTTTGTGCCAACAAATCAAGATTTGCGGACAGCATTTATTTTCCGTTTCCTTCTGAAAAAAATTGGAGCATTATCACATAAGATGCTTGTTGAAGCTTACGGGGAGCATGCCCTAGGCAAATCTCAATGTTTCGATTGGTTCAAAAAATTTAAATATGGATTTCGATAAAAGAAACAAAGACCGTGGAAAACCACAAAAAAAAAAAACTTTGAAAACGCTGATTGGGAAGCGTTTGTTAGACAATTATTACATGTGACACCGTCTCAATTTGTTTGAAAGGCATGGAAAAGATCCAGAAGGTCGGAAAATGGGTACCTCACCAACTGAATGACAGACAGCAAGAAGCTCGAAAAACCTCATGGCAAATGCTGCTCGCCAGGTACTGAAAAAAAAGTAATTTCTTCATCAAATTGTGACTGGTGATGAAAAGTGAATTTACTTCGAGAATCCTAAGCGTAAAAAATCCTGGGTAACTCCTGGTGAACCATCGGCATCGCTTGGGGAGGAAGAAAATGTTTTGTGTCTGGTGTGATCAGATGGGTGTTACCTACTATGAGCTGCTGAAACCTGGGGAAACTGTTAATACGGAACGCTACCTACAACAGATGATAAATTTGAATAAAGATTTGCGCCAAAAAGTCCCAAATATCAAGAAAGGACACACAAAGTGATCTTGCTCCATAACAATGCCCCATCACATTCGGCCAAACGGACCAAGGAAACGATCCAAGTGTTTGGTTGGTAAATTCTTCCGCATGCGGCTTATTCACCAGATTTGGCCCCATCCGATTACCACCTATTTGCATCGATGGGACACGCACTAGCTGAGCAGCGCTTCACTTCTTATGAAAATGTACGAAATTGATTAAGTGATTGGTTTGACTCAGAAGAGGAAGCATTATTTTGGCGGGGAATCCACAAATTGCCTGAATGATGGGAAAACTGCATAGATAGCGAAGGACAGTACTTCGAATAAAAAAGTATGTATCATTTTTACACAATCAACTCTTATTTGCTATATGAAAAATTCCGGTTTCATATTTAAACACCTGGTATTGGAGGGAATAGTTCTCAGAACTATATACAGCCCGAAATGAAAATGACATACAGCGTATATAAAAAACAAAGTCTGTTCGGAGTCCCAGATCTATTACCCTCCATCAAAAAAGGTAGGCTTATCAGGACTGGGCATATGGCTGGATAATGTAGATGGAGTCTAAAAAAAGATAGGTGTAAGTAAGAACGTGGAGCCGAAAGACATCGGATAGAGAGGAATGGAGGAAGATTGTTGAGGAGACTCAGGTACTCACAGGATTCCAGTGCCATAAATTTAGGTAGTTAGTTAAACATCTATGGCTTTTAATAATATATCTTAAACTAGCTGTATATACCGGTTTCACCCGGAGAATTTCATTTTTTAAATCTATCAAATCTATAAAGTGAGACTTTTATCAACTCAAACGGTCGATTTTGTAAAAAACAATGTAAAGCGAGATCAAAACGATTTTTATAACAATAAAGACTATCAGCTGAAGTTCGGCTGAAGTTATGCAATTTTAATATAGACAGGTGTTCGCACCTGGTATCAAAGAACCACTGAGCGAAATTTGGAGAATTTAGGACAAACGGTATGGATTCCTATAAAGAACAAACAAACAAACAGAATTCCATCTTTATTTATATAGATGTGGGAAATAAAATTTCTAAACACAAACATGTTTCGAAAGGTATATAAAAAAACATTCAGCAACTGTATAATGGTTGTTAAAAAAAAAACATTTCTGCTCTGCTGAAATCTTTAGGGCTGGAATACAAACGATCATCCCCAGATGAAGGGTTGGGGGCCACCAATAAGAATTTAATGGAGTTTTGAGAAGTTCATTTAAGAAAATGTAGGAGGGAGGATGTTACGAATGATGCTCTCCCCCCTCCCCACCCGTTCTGCTCCTCACTTAAACCGCGACCAAGTCGGGAATGCCTTTTCAAAACCCTGTGCTAAAATTTCAGCAAAAATTATGAAAAATTTCCAAAAGTTCAAAACCCGGAGCCAGGGGAAATTTAAAAATACACCACTCCCCTGCCCGGGAAACCCCGCATAACCTAACCAGCGAGGAAGGGAAAGACCACAACCATCATATAACTTCATCACAATATTATCAACAGGTTTTTCATCAATTTCATTTTTTTATTGACTCTTACTTTTTTTTACTTTGAAATGAAAAATTTCACGCAGTTCGGTGTTGTGTAAACGTCTGAATTCTTCGGCTGATTCGTCCCTTTTCGGTCCAAACATCCTTCGTAATACCTTATTTTCAAAAACCCTGAGCCTTTACTCATCCCTCAATTTTAGCGGTTTACTTCTTCCATGTTCACGATGAAAATACCTTCTCTTCCTGTATATCCTTTATATAGGTGAGTGAAAGTAACGAAGAGTCAAATAAATCA
The DNA here is from genome assembly GCA_911387785.2 of Aelia acuminata. Classification (NCBI taxonomy): domain Eukaryota; kingdom Metazoa; phylum Arthropoda; class Insecta; order Hemiptera; family Pentatomidae; genus Aelia; species Aelia acuminata. The sequence goes on along the minus strand of OU426980.1, from coordinate 156,384,046 downwards.
GTTCACACTTTCTTCCCCGTCTCTGATTTCGCGATTTTTTCCCATCTTTTGGTACTGTCACTTGTGTAGTAGCATTGAGAGTGGCGTATGTTTAGGCCTCTGGTTCAATATATCGCTTTGTTGCCTTGGAAACAACTAGGAAGGGGGAACAATAGCGTACACCTGCTAGATCCTAGACAAAGCGGCACTATGTCTACCTCCAAGCTAAATATGGAGGGATATTGAGGACTGGATACGAGATGAGGGGGGTGAGAGGGGGTGGTGAGGGGGGGGCGGTGAGGGGGGAGGGAAGGGAGACCACCAGCTAATGCGGATCTAGGCTTGAAGAATAGCCTAGCCCTATTGTTGCCCTCAGGAATTTTATCCCTAAATCCCACTCAATTCAATTTCCCTCATAGATAGAGTGACAAGAGGAAACTGAAACGATCCTTACGGTTGAGCTGGTTCCATTCCCGACCAGTATTAACTGTCATTATCAACGGATCCATTCAATTTAACTAGATTCCTCCCTCCTCCGATTTCAACCCACCGTTAAAGCAAACATTAAGAAAAGAAAACTACCTAGTCCACTATGCCAGAAACAATCACAATACCCTTGTTGAATATTGAATAGTCTGGAATTTCAGTTTAAAAATCAAATCTTTTTTCTTTATTTTAAGAGCCTACGTTTCGACCCAAACGTGTGGGGACTTCATCAGGGCTAACATGAAACAAGTATACGGTACAATCTTGATAATCCGACAAATATGGGACCAGAAAACCACCGGATTATCAATAATTTCCGGATTATTGGAATTAAAATAAAAAAAAGTATTATAACGTTATATTTTTAGCATAATATAATATTTATATAGGTAAATTTGTTCATTCAAAACAAAATACTGTTTTCATACGAAGAATAAGTTCATCTATAAAAATAAAGTTGAAATTCTGTTTGTTTGTTTGTTTATTTGTTCTTTATAGAAATCCATACCGTTTGTTCTAAATTCTCCAAATTTCGCTCAGTAGTTCTTTCATACCAGGTGCGAACACCTATTCATATTAAAATTGCATAACTTCAGCTGATATTCTTTATTGTTATAAAAATCATAATGATCTCATTTTACAATGTTTTTTTTTCAAGAAATCGACCGTTTCTTTAGAAAAATGAAATTCCCCGTTAAAAACCGGGATACACAGCTACAATCTGTGTATATAATGATCAAATTCTGTTTGTTATTTATAGAAATCCATTCCGTTTGTCCTAAATTCCTTCAGTGGTTCTTTCATACCAGGTGAGAACACCTGTCCATATTAAAATTGCATAACTTCAGCCGATCTTCAGCTGATATTCTTTATTCTTATAAAAATCATAATGATCTCACTTTACAATGTTTTTTTTTTTTTTACGGAATCGAACGTTTCTTTAGAAAAATGAAATTTCCCGTGTGGAACCGGGATATACAGCTATAATCTATGCATATAAAGGTGAAATTCTTTTTGTTCTTTATAGAAATCCATACCGTCGAATAAATATCGAATAAATAAATCAGCCGATCTTTGGGTATATTCTTTATTGTTATAATAATCGTTTTGATCTCGCTTTACATTGGTTTTTACAAAATCGACCGTTTGAGTCGATAAAAGTCTCAGAAAAATCAAATCTTTTTTCTTTATTTTAAGAGCCTACGTTTCGACCCAAACGTGTGGGGACTTCATCAGGGCTAACATGAAACAAGTATACGGTACAATCTTGATAATCCGACAAATATGGGACCAGAAAACCACCGGATTATCAATAATTTCCGGATTATTGGAATTAAAATAAAAAAAAGTATTATAACGTTATATTTTTAGCATAATATAATATTTATATAGGTAAATTTGTTCATTCAAAACAAAATACTGTTGTCATACGAAGAATAAGTTCATCTATAAAAATAAAGTTGAAATTCTGTTTGTTTGTTTGTTTATTTGTTCTTTATAGAAATCCATACCGTTTGTTCTAAATTCTCCAAATTTCGCTCAGTAGTTCTTTCATACCAGGTGCGAACACCTATTCATATTAAAATTGCATAACTTCAGCTGATATTCTTTATTGTTATAAAAATCATAATGATCTCATTTTACAATGTTTTTTTTTTCAAGAAATCGACCGTTTCTTTAGAAAAATGAAATTCCCCGTTAAAAACCGGGATACACAGCTACAATCTGTGTATATAATGATCAAATTCTGTTTGTTATTTATAGAAATCCATTCCGTTTGTCCTAAATTCCTTCAGTGGTTCTTTCATACCAGGTGAGAACACCTGTCCATATTAAAATTGCATAACTTCAGCCGATCTTCAGCTGATATTCTTTATTCTTATAAAAATCATAATGATCTCACTTTACAATGTTTTTTTTTTTTTTACGGAATCGAACGTTTCTTTAGAAAAATGAAATTTCCCGTGTGGAACCGGGATATACAGCTATAATCTATGCATATAAAGGTGAAATTCTTTTTGTTCTTTATAGAAATCCATACCGTCGAATAAATATCGAATAAATAAATCAGCCGATCTTTGGGTATATTCTTTATTGTTATAATAATCGTTTTGATCTCGCTTTACATTGGTTTTTACAAAATCGACCGTTTGAGTCGATAAAAGTCTCAGAAAAATCAAATCTTTTTTCTTTATTTTAAGAGCCTACGTTTCGACCCAAACGTGTGGGGACTTCATCAGGGCTAACATGAAACAAGTATACGGTACAATCTTGATAATCCGACAAATATGGGACCAGAAAACCACCGGATTATCAATAATTTCCGGATTATTGGAATTAAAATAAAAAAAAGTATTATAACGTTATATTTTTAGCATAATATAATATTTATATAGGTAAATTTGTTCATTCAAAACAAAATACTGTTTTCATACGAAGAATAAGTTCATCTATAAAAATAAAGTTGAAATTCTGTTTGTTTGTTTGTTTATTTGTTCTTTATAGAAATCCATACCGTTTGTTCTAAATTCTCCAAATTTCGCTCAGTAGTTCTTTCATACCAGGTGCGAACACCTATTCATATTAAAATTGCATAACTTCAGCTGATATTCTTTATTGTTATAAAAATCATAATGATCTCATTTTACAATGTTTTTTTTTCAAGAAATCGACCGTTTCTTTAGAAAAATGAAATTCCCCGTTAAAAACCGGGATACACAGCTACAATCTGTGTATATAATGATCAAATTCTGTTTGTTATTTATAGAAATCCATTCCGTTTGTCCTAAATTCCTTCAGTAGTTCTTTCATACCAGGTGAGAACACCTGTCCATATTAAAATTGCATAACTTCAGCCGATCTTCAGCTGATATTCTTTATTCTTATAAAAATCATAATGATCTCACTTTACAATGTTTTTTTTTTTTTTACGGAATCGAACGTTTCTTTAGAAAAATGAAATTTCCCGTGTGGAACCGGGATATACAGCTATAATCTATGCATATAAAGGTGAAATTCTTTTTGTTCTTTATAGAAATCCATACCGTCGAATAAATATCGAATAAATAAATCAGCCGATCTTTGGGTATATTCTTTATTGTTATAATAATCGTTTTGATCTCGCTTTACATTGGTTTTTACAAAATCGACCGTTTGAGTCGATAAAAGTCTCAGAAAAATCAAATCTTTTTTCTTTATTTTAAGAGCCTACGTTTCGACCCAAACGTGTGGGGACTTCATCAGGGCTAACATGAAACAAGTATACGGTACAATCTTGATAATCCGACAAATATGGGACCAGAAAACCACCGGATTATCAATAATTTCCGGATTATTGGAATTAAAATAAAAAAAAGTATTATAACGTTATATTTTTAGCATAATATAATATTTATATAGGTAAATTTGTTCATTCAAAACAAAATACTGTTTTCATACGAAGAATAAGTTCATCTATAAAAATAAAGTTGAAATTCTGTTTGTTTGTTTGTTTATTTGTTCTTTATAGAAATCCATACCGTTTGTTCTAAATTCTCCAAATTTCGCTCAGTAGTTCTTTCATACCAGGTGCGAACACCTATTCATATTAAAATTGCATAACTTCAGCTGATATTCTTTATTGTTATAAAAATCATAATGATCTCATTTTACAATGTTTTTTTTTCAAGAAATCGACCGTTTCTTTAGAAAAATGAAATTCCCCGTTAAAAACCGGGATACACAGCTACAATCTGTGTATATAATGATCAAATTCTGTTTGTTATTTATAGAAATCCATTCCGTTTGTCCTAAATTCCTTCAGTGGTTCTTTCATACCAGGTGAGAACACCTGTCCATATTAAAATTGCATAACTTCAGCCGATCTTCAGCTGATATTCTTTATTCTTATAAAAATCATAATGATCTCACTTTACAATGTTTTTTTTTTTTTTACGGAATCGAACGTTTCTTTAGAAAAATGAAATTTCCCGTGTGGAACCGGGATATACAGCTATAATCTATGCATATAAAGGTGAAATTCTTTTTGTTCTTTATAGAAATCCATACCGTCGAATAAATATCGAATAAATAAATCAGCCGATCTTTGGGTATATTCTTTATTGTTATAATAATCGTTTTGATCTCGCTTTACATTGGTTTTTACAAAATCGACCGTTTGAGTCGATAAAAGTCTCAGAAAAATCAAATCTTTTTTCTTTATTTTAAGAGCCTACGTTTCGACCCAAACGTGTGGGGACTTCATCAGGGCTAACATGAAACAAGTATACGGTACAATCTTGATAATCCGACAAATATGGGACCAGAAAACCACCGGATTATCAATAATTTCCGGATTATTGGAATTAAAATAAAAAAAAGTATTATAACGTTATATTTTTAGCATAATATAATATTTATATAGGTAAATTTGTTCATTCAAAACAAAATACTGTTTTCATACGAAGAATAAGTTCATCTATAAAAATAAAGTTGAAATTCTGTTTGTTTGTTTGTTTATTTGTTCTTTATAGAAATCCATACCGTTTGTTCTAAATTCTCCAAATTTCGCTCAGTAGTTCTTTCATACCAGGTGCGAACACCTATTCATATTAAAATTGCATAACTTCAGCTGATATTCTTTATTGTTATAAAAATCATAATGATCTCATTTTACAATGTTTTTTTTTCAAGAAATCGACCGTTTCTTTAGAAAAATGAAATTCCCCGTTAAAAACCGGGATACACAGCTACAATCTGTGTATATAATGATCAAATTCTGTTTGTTATTTATAGAAATCCATTCCGTTTGTCCTAAATTCCTTCAGTGGTTCTTTCATACCAGGTGAGAACACCTGTCCATATTAAAATTGCATAACTTCAGCCGATCTTCAGCTGATATTCTTTATTCTTATAAAAATCATAATGATCTCACTTTACAATGTTTTTTTTTTTTTTACGGAATCGAACGTTTCTTTAGAAAAATGAAATTTCCCGTGTGGAACCGGGATATACAGCTATAATCTATGCATATAAAGGTGAAATTCTTTTTGTTCTTTATAGAAATCCATACCGTCGAATAAATATCGAATAAATAAATCAGCCGATCTTTGGGTATATTCTTTATTGTTATAATAATCGTTTTGATCTCGCTTTACATTGGTTTTTACAAAATCGACCGTTTGAGTCGATAAAAGTCTCAGATTATAGATTTTATAGATTTAAAAATTGAAATTCTCCGGGTGAAACCAGGATATACAGCTTGTATTAAATAAAAATAACAATATATATGTATTATGAAAAAGTAATCATTAATTCTTTTTTTTAGCTTTTTTGCCTTGAACATTTTATCAAAAACGCACTCTTGATGCGTTGTTGTTTGTTACAGTACGGTGAGTTGAAACACCCTGGTCATCGCAATCTTTCTATTCATCCGTGGACTGAATTTGGCTGAGGAATTCGTCGTCAGATAGGAATTGACAATTTATATTGTTTGTGCTTTGAAGCCATTTTTTGATGTCGTCATTTGACAGGGTAACGCTCAGTTCACATTTGTTGGAAAAATCTTGTAAACATTCTGAAGACAATTTTAGAGTTGAGCTTGTAAAGTTATCTTCGCCGGAACCGCCAATCACGTTTTTTCAGAGTCCAAACAAGGGGTGTATTGGCCAGATCTTTTTCCAAGAACACTGGATGGGGTCACTTTTCACTTTATTCTTCACAATACTATTCACTTTATTATTTATTTCATATTGTGAAAGAATGATCCCATTAAGGTTTTTTATGTCCGAATGTGGAGATTTTTGTAATTAATTTTTATTTGTTGGATTACATTTTTGATTCATGGGCTGCAAGGGTTTGTAATTGGGGACAGGTAGAGGACTTGAATTTGATGGTCATGCGATTAAGTTCCTCTTCCTTTGGGTGTCCTCCATAGCGCCGGATTACCGAAATATAAGGTGTATATAATAAATGTATACATGCATAATAGAGTGATAACATGCTAGATGATAGACTAATTTTTGATAGCGAAAATGTAACAAATATTAGAAAGAAGACCCAACTAATGATATATTTTTATGAAAGAATCTAATAATTATAATTAAAAAAAAAACGTTAAAAATACCTTAAGTCCATGAATTAGTAACTAGTAGATATGATAGATAAAATCAGATGTTTTAGGGTCATACAGATACTGAGCTAAAATTTAATTTATAATTATACATTTCAAGTTTTAATACTCGTATTGGATATTTTTTCTCTTATGAAAGTGACATAAACTGTATTGTGAGTCTTCCGGTATCATTGATAGTGAGTAATTCCGATTAAAAACAATACAAAACACCTTCTCTCTCTTTTTCTTCCTTCTTTATTTTAACTGCATCCTTTCGACCCAAATATGCGAGTCTTCCTTTAGGGTTATACAAAGACTGAACTAAAATAATATGCATAAAAGAAGTATAAATTATAAGGTGTTAGGGGTTTGTTTGCCGACAAACTGAAAGGTTTTTATGTCCCCCAAAGAAAAACTAGGACCAGTAATTTTCCGTTCATCAAAGGCTCCATTAACATATTTATCTGAGCTATTTTTATTTAAATTTTATTTCATTTAATTATCCGACATGATGATAAATTCAATCTCTTTATCTTCATATTTTCTCTGAAGGTAGTATGTCAAATCTCTATCCTAGAAGGAGTGCTGTTTCGATGGGTCCACAGGATTGGATGCCGAAGATGATATTGTTACGTTTCTGGCTTTCCGCTTTCAAAGGCGGGTGGTGGTTACAGGAACTGCATATATTAATGGTAATGAAGGGAATGTATTAATCATGTTCTCTATTTCTATCGGTTCCAGGAACCGATCAATTAAACTATAAACTATGTGTTTAATATGCTATTATACCGCAAATCCGTCTGCTATAGTTTACTAAATACATTTCTATGATACACAATGGTAATTAATTATATTTGATACTTTTACAAAAGTGTCGAATATACCAAACGGAGCCTGCCGCTGCCGATCTGTAAAGAAGCTACCCCACGTGGGTGATCACGTGACGGGGCGGCCTCCTTTGGAGTTTAGCGGTGAGAGATATCACCAATGCAGGCCTGTTTTCACTTACATTAGTTTTTTCTTCTTAAGTGAAATGAAAATAAAATGAAGACTCCAAAACAGCCCTTTGGGCTCCTTTAGACGGTATAGAAAAATTGCCATTTTCAAACATATCCTGAAACTGTAAGTCTACCAATTTCATCATATTTCTCCATAGAGTACCTTTCACCACTTAGTGTCAGTCTATCATCAATAAAATTTTCTATTATTTTATTTCCATCTGTAAATTCACTTACACTACTAACAAAGAATGTTCCCGTTTTTTTTTGTTTTGTTTTTTCATATATTATTTTGCCCCTTATTATTCATTGTACATAGCTCAATAGATTTCATAATTAAACAAGATGCATTTATTATATGCATTTCTTCTTCAGAGTTTGACCATGTAACAGGTTTTTCCACAGCCAAGCTTTCACCCATCTTGCTCTGGGGTTCTTCAGGGCCGATACAAGAATGAGAGTAGAGAAGGGGATCAGTAACTTATAATCTTCCGTCGAGGACGAAGTCAGTGTTCCCATTGGCTAGCGCCCGAGGGGACGTGGTCAGGTGGAGGGGGTAGGGGAGGGGGGATGTCGTCAGCTCTCTGAGATGTGTTGTCTAATGCTATTTAGTGCAGGGTACCAGTTTTTGCTAAGTCTGTATTCGTCTTCTTTGTTTATTTGGTTGTTTTATAATTTCTATAGCCTCCCTGATGGATCTATGGTGGTAGTTGTCAATCCTAACTATGGTTTTGGTGTCTTAGAAGGCTATAGTGTAGTATAGTATACACGACTGAAAGAACATATTGCCGCAGTTAAGATAATACAAACAGACAAATCAGCCATAGCAGAACACTGATTCCCTTCTCTACTCTCATTCGTGTATTGGCCCGGAAGAAGCCCACAGCAAGATGGGTGAAAGCTTGGCAGTAGAAAAACCTGTTACATGGTCAAACCCTGAAGAAGAAATGCATGTAATAGATTCAGACCATGGAAGCCTGAAACAAGATGCATTTATATTCGTTTTACATAAAGTTCACGATTCCAGATTATATTAAGGGTTTTAGTCATCTGATAAGCTAGAGTGAAGGCATGACCACACACCAAGTTACTTAGCTAAATGTACTTTACTATAAAGTCACTAATAATGAGCTGAAATGGAACTTACACTACTACTTTAGTGCCTGGTATGCCACTCAATATTACAACTAGAGAAGGCATGACTAGTATACATATATAGACCTTAGCTGATGCATGTGTAAGTGTTACAGTAGTGGTACTCTGTTCGGGCTCTGATCACTTCCTTCAAATTCCTTGGTTTTCATTTCCAATTTGAGGCTCCCTCACTCCATGATTGAGTGTTGAGTGTTGAGATATGGACGAATAAACTGTCTCTCATTATCCCTAGTAATTAGAAATGGCTAAATACGAAATATGAAAGAATTCGATAAACGTCGACAGGAGAAAAAAAAGAAAAAATTTTTACCCAATATTAAAATTTCAATTTTCGTTAATGAATGTAAGTATATATATATATATATATATATATATTTGTGTGTGCGTATATGTATGTAATGCAATATATGTATAATATATCGAACAGGAAATGGTTGGGGTGCGGTCAAAATAAGTAGCACAAATATGTGAGATTTACATATTTTATTATAGCCGACGCTAAAATGAGGAATGCTATATATCATTAAGGTGTCTTATAAATAAAATTAGATAAGTCGCGCAGCTGAGGATGATGGGTGATAAACCTCAAAGAATAATTATAAATGGTACTTTTTATAAATTCGAATCTAACTTGACCTGCCCTCTCTGTAATTGAACAGATAATGACACAATCCAACATTTTTTGTTAACATGTCCTATAATGAAGCCAATTAGAAGTGTTTTCTCATATAATTATGCTTATGAAAATCAGTCTTTATCTAATTTACTGCAAATAAATGAACTTAAGAAATTAAAAGATTTATTTTTGTTAACAATTGAAGCAATAGAATTAAGAAGTTTATTATTATTATTATTAATATTGTACTCATGAAGTAAAATGTGAATGTTTTTTGTTTTGTTTTTCTTGTTATTATTATTGATCAAGTGTTAAATAATTTGTAAACCATCATTTTTTTTTATCTTACAGATTAGGGCTCAGGTAAGAGAGATTTACTGTTATTATTATATATATATTATTGTTTTCTTTTTATTACTTTTTATAAATATTTAATGCAGTAGTACTACGATTAATAGGAATAATTTTAATTTCTATATACTATTAAATAACTATAAGCTAAAGTCTAACCTCTTGCTAAAAGTTGTAAACTTAAAAAGAATAAAAATTTATATTTATTATTATTATATTAAAAAACTAAAATATTTATTCACATAATACTTAATAAATATATCAAATGCATACGAGTTTCTTTAAATCGTTATCGTTCATCACTTCAGGCAGCACTCCCCCCACCACCCTGCGGACGCTTATGCTTTGATAATAAACGAGTTACATAACCTGACTTTGATCATTATCCATAGGCATTATCTCATTGATATAATATTATCAAAACGTTCTACTCGCCGATGACCCATCAACCAATCCACATAATTAATGACGTTATACAGTAAAAGCTTTTCATATAATAATATAAATAAATTAACACGAGAGCTGCTTCATGGATTTCATTCCTAAAAACTTACTTTTTTACTCAGTTTTTGACAAATATAAAATAAAAAAATCAGACCCATATTGGACATTTAAAGCTTGATATCATATATATATATTTTTAAATTGAGTGATTCCTTTAATTGACCTGTAACCGACCATTTATTTATCAATATATATATATATATTTCATTTCGAAATTCTCTTATATATATATATATATATATATATATATATATATATATATATATATATATATATACATATATATATAAAGAGAATTTCGAAATGAAATGAATGACAAATTTATTGGCCGGAAATATGTACAGAAAAGATTCTTGGCTCGGAGCCAGTACACCATGTCTCAGAGAGAGAAAAATCCAAGAATCTGGCTTCAGTGGACCAATAAATCTAAGTCAGGTGTGTTTCATCATATATTTCATTATGGCTCTAGCCAGCCAAAATGTGACAGAAACAACTAATTTCCTCAATAATAAATTTTATTTGTTAATACAAATGTTTGATAAATAATAAGACATATTATAATTATAAACACTTACGAATAACAGAATTCTGCAATCCAAATAATATCCAGAACCTATTTAGTACCAGAGCTGCGTTTACGCATCATTGAAATTCATTTTTTTCAATATATTATTATTATGAGATTATGGTTTTTATTTGAGTTTCTTATTAATCAACTAAGTTATAAATAATTTTTAAATTATGGTTTTTTGTGAGCTTGAAAACTTCAAATATGCACGGTTCAGCTACGTAAAATTTGATAATGCACAATAAATTATTGGGGTTTCAAGAATATGAAAAAACAAACCAACTTTTAAAATGTTTAGTAAGTCTAATATTTCTTGAAGAGATGTAATAGTAAAATAAAAAAGATTAAGGCTCATTTTTTTTTTTTAATTTTGTCCCTGAGATGCTTTTCCGAATGTCAATAATTTTTAAATTTTCCAATCATATATTTTTGACATACATTAACATTGGAATAGAAAGGAACATGAAAACTTTAATATTAGTCGTGATCTTGGGACGATATGGATTAATAGAACAATTGATTTTAATGGTATTATTTGCGCTAATTGCGAGGGAAAATTTATCTGAAAGAAAATCCACGGTTTTATGGTAAATCAAACAATTTTTTGTTATTAACTGTAGAAGGAGGGTATATTTTAGGTTTCTTGGAATTTTTTTTTAAAGTGAAACTTTCATTGGAAAGGTTTATCATGTGTTATTTATGATGACCGTAATTATACAGAGGCGCTTTGTGGTAGTTGAAACGGTCTTTGGTTCCGGTCATACAACTGATCAAAAATATAAAACCTCTATTTAAATGATTTCTTATTTATAATATAATACAAATATATTATTATATATTTTTTCTAATAATTTGAATAATTAATTTTAATGCTAAGTATAAATGCTTGTCACTTGAAATGGTTAACGATATTTTTCGGTTCGCCTTTCCTTAACAAAGCTGGATTTTTGAGGTTAAGTGCAATCTATGTGTTGGGTTTTTTGAAACATAATATTAGCGTTTAATATTCAAAGTGCTGGATTCAACTAAAATGTGCTACGTTGGAGTTAAAAAGGAAATACTCACAACGGAATGTGGTGATTATTTTTAAAATAATATTTTTCGAAAATTATATATTCAAATAATTAAGGGCGAGATATCAAATCCTCCGGGGTTTTCCTTTAACCTTGATAAAAATTGCACCTTAACAGTGCAAAATTGCACCTGAACCAAAAATTAACATTAACAGAAGCAGTGAATTATTAACTATTAAAATAAAACAAAAATTTTATAAACATTTCCACATACATTATCTATTATCACCTATCTCTATTCCTTCCTTTTTTGCAGTCAGTTTTCTATAATTAAATATATAATTGGTCATTTTTAATTTTTATAATAAAACCAGATTCTACCTATTGATAGCAATAAACTGGATCATTATTTCATATCTAAATAATTACCTAATATTTGAAAGATAAATCAAATCTGACCGTAATTAATGCTCTTTTTGAATTATGCAAGAAGGTAATAATATTTGTACTCCTTAAATATATATATATTTTTTAATTCTAATTTTCGCCTCGATTTCAGCAGTTTCACTTTATCACAGAGTAAAACCTACATGCATTCCTTTTTTTTTAAATGAAAGAAGGTATGGATTGTGTCTAAAAAAAAATAATAATCTTTATATAGGATATTATTAAAAGAAGATAATAATATAAAGAAATGATATAGATAATGATATAGAAATAATATAGAGTGATTATAATATATAATCACTAAATTATAATATATAATCACTAAATCATGGTTATTTTGCCATGCTTTGTTGACTGGCATGGGTTGAATAATGTACTCGTATATTTTTCATTATACTTAAATGCACTAGTAAGTAACAAAGTTAATGAAAGGGATACTAATATAAATTGTTTAATTAATCAAAGACTGTAGCAAAGTTGAATTAATCAGTTGTATACTGCATGAATTAGGAATTCAGGATCATTAATTATGTCGATTGTACTCCAGAAGATTTGTGTCATTAATAACGGCAGTTATAAATTAGCTAAGTTCTCTAATATAATTTAATGTTTTTGAAGTTACTTTTTCTTATATTTATTTATATTATTATACATTTTTTTTTTCGATTACACAAAGCAGGAAAGTACAGTAATCGATAAAAAAATATATAGTAATATAGGCATTTTATTTCTCTTTAATTTCAGAGCTAAGTCCTATGTTTCCTATATGTTTTTGCTAGAGTAACGAATTCCGCGTGTTTTTATTTAGTATTCATAGCTTTCACCATGAAATATGTCAATGAAAAACGAAACTTTAAACTTCAAACATGGAATTTTGATTAGGGACAATTTCTGTCTCTTTTATTTTATAAGTCAGAACTTATGCTCGTTTCCCTCTCATATTCTGGCTTAATATATAGAGGCATTAATCGAGTGAGACCTAAATGACGAGGATTAATTGATTTCTTTTTTTTTTTATTATATCGGCTTATTATAATTAGATTGGTTATCATAATCCATCAGATGAATCTGCATGAGTAAATATATTGTGAAAGATTTATATTGAGTGAAAAATGCTAAGGGAAGCAGGACGAAAAGCATAGCATGTAGGGAAAGAAGGCGTGGATCGTAAAATATGAGACCTGCTTTCTTCTCTAGCAACCTAACATATCTATCTTTTATCAAAGCAAAATATCTTTTTATTATTAAATATATATATGTATATACATATATATATATATATGTATATATATATATATATATATATATATATACATATATATATATATATATAAATATATATATATATATATATATATATATATATATTCATATCAGGAGTTATTTTATTTTAAATAATTAAATCACATGTATATATGTCAGGCTCAATACTCCGAAATTTTAACCCAGAGAATGGATTAACAAATAAGCTAATTAGGCTAGTTCGGATGTCACCAGAAAAGTGGTTCATCAGTTATTCCCTATTGTGAATGAAATAAAATACCTTTGAGGCAGAACACACGAGAATAAAGCGAATATAAGATATTCTGTGTGACGGGTGAAACGAGTTGAGATATCTCATGACGAAGCGATTCAACTATGGCAATAGCAACTAATGATCCTAGAGTTGAGATGCCCTTATTATCTTCCTAGAACCGCCGCCATCTCAAAGCTAAACAATTTCTCTCCCGGTTTATACAGACCTATTGCATGCACGTCTCAGCTATATAGGTATACGTAAAAGGACATTCATGTATAAATAATTTATATAGGCGGACGTTAAGATACTGAAGAAAATAAAGTTTATGTTTTGTTTTATAAGTTTTTTATTCTCTTTTCCTTTTTTTTTTTTTTCACATTCGTCCGAAGTTAGAATTTTATGAATGAAGCTTGCTTGTTTTTTCAAAATTAAAAATCCTAAAATATCTTACTTATATAAATTGATCGAAATACATAGATTTAATTTATTTTTTAACTAATTACAAAAGACTTACTTTTAAATACTTACAAAGACTCTATTTGGAGTCTTTGTATCTATCTACCTGGACTCAGAAGCCCTAATGAAGATCCACAAGTTGGACCGAACGTTGGCTTTCGAAAATAAAAAAGATAAAATTTCAAACTGGAAAACCTGAGTGTCATTTAACCTATCTTAAATAATAACAGTTGACTATCTCTCACCTCTAGATTTAATTTATTTATTTAAATTTTACTTTTTATTTGTAGTACTGGAATTCATTATTGAATATGAATCTCTGATTCGTGAATTTTGAATATCTTCCAGAATCTAAATTATATCAAGTCTGCTAATTATTTTTACTAAGGTAATAGCTATAGATTTAATTTTTATTAATATTTTTCCTTAGAAAAAAGAAAATTTCTCTAAAATGTTTTTGATCATGGATTTTTTTTTATTACTTTTTTTATCAAATTATTTCGGCCTACTAAGGACTCGTCTTAACTCTCAGCTTTGGTCTTCTGTTTTTTTGGATTACCTAATGAGCTAATTAGGCTAGTTCGGATGTGACCAGAAAAGACGTGCTTAATGTAATGCGTGCAGAGTAAAACTTGAAAACTTTCTCTCAACCGAATTTTCTGTTAGAAATACGCCAGTATCTTTGTCGCTGGTATTTAACTTTTTAGCTTGGCCTAGGAATATGCAATGAGGGCGATGAGAACTAATCCAGGAGGAACGATACATAAAATAATGACGCAACATTTTGCCTACGTAGATGATGTGGTGCTCTCAGCTCGTACGATCTGTCTTGCGCTTTTCAGGAGTTTGAAACGGAAGCGAAACAAATAGGACTCGAATTTCGAAGCGTATGCTCGAAGGAGACCCAGGAGGACAAAGATTGAAGGGGAGGGGTGGATGATGACCTCCGAAAGATGGGTGTGAGAAAGTGGAGGCGAAAGCTGCGGATAGAGAGGAGTGGAAGAAGATTGTTGAGGAGGTCCTCACAGGACTGTAGTGACATATACACTGGTGGAAAAATTAACGCACCGCTCAATATTTTTTAGTTAAAAATAATTACATGATATTCCATTTTAATTTTGACTAACTATTGGTATTTAGGTGGTAATAGTGTAAATATAAACAATAAATAATGATTTGTTTACTCTTATAAACCCTTTTTCACCTACAGTAGCATTATTTAGCATAACGTAAAAATTGTTTTTACGTCCATTCTTTCTCTTGTTTTCATTCGCTCAACTTGTAAACGTTTTTAAATTTTCTCCAGTGGCCCCAGTAAGGCATGTAAGTGAATACAATTGTGTTAAGGCAGTGACATTGATAGAAGAGGGATAAAGCCAGCGTTAAGTCGCTAAGAGAATGTGTGAACATCACTCGTCAATAACTAGGGTTCTTAGGTGTTTTAGGGAGACAGTGTGACACTCTAGTAGAAAAGGGCATGGCCGGTCTAGATGTAGGGAAGAAGAGATGACGAGTAAATCCAACACCTAGCTTTACAAAACCGGAGCGTTACCAGAAATTATATAAGAAGTCTTATAAGGCAAGTCCAAACTGTTTCCATTTCGACCAGGGCTGTAAGAGGAAGGCTTAATGAAAATAACCTTAGGGTTCAACATCCTGCCCGTGGACGTCTCCAGACGGCAGCTCACAAAATGGTCAGGCTTCAGTTTGCACATGAACATGTAAACTGGACTTTGGATGACAGGAAGAAAGTTGTCTTCAACTGGCCTACTGAGAGTAGGCCTCAGGTCTTCAGATGGCCACAACTTCACATGGAGGCGCCAAGAAAAGAGGTACGCGCCATACTCTATGGTTAAAGATCAAAACTTATAGTACTAGGAATTTAATTTTTACACTTAAAATAATAGGGTATCTAATCCTAGTCTAGAAAATTAAGCTTCTTATAATCTACAATTTACCTAACTATAATTTTATATTTTAAATCAAATAAAATCAAATCGTCCGCGTACATCAGACCAATCACTTCTGTTTTGTGATCAATATTTATACCTTTGCACCCATCAATTATAAAGTGAGACATTAAATCAGAAATGTATAATGAAAATATCAAAGGACTTAAGGAATCTCCCTGTAATACCCCTTGGGTGATTTTTACTGACTCCGTTTTATGTTCATCTTTTAAAACTAAAGCAGCTGCCTTATATAGCTCCGACAAAATATTTATTATTTTAGTACTCAAGCCAAGATAGTGGAGTTTCGGCCATAATTTTTTATAATCTAACGAATCAAAGGCTCGCTTAAAGTCAACAAATGTAGTGAAAACAGTATTGCCCTTGTAACCAAGCGAAATATTTATTATTGAATTTAAAGTGAAAATACTGTCTATGCAACCTCTGCCCGCCCTGAAACCATTTTGCTCTTCCGGTATTAAATGACGTTTTTCAGCCCATTGAGTAATTCTATCAGCTAAGATTGTTGTAAACAACTTAACTACACAGTTTATTAGAGCTATTCCTCTATAATTAGCAGGGTTTTTAACATCACCTTTTTTATATAAATGAAATAGCAAACTTTCCGCCCATTTTTCCGGAATGATCGCATGTTGGAAAACGTTATTGAAAAGGTTGAGCAGGTAGTGTTCCCAGTTAAGAGGCATTAGTTTATAAACTTCATATGGTAAATTATCAGAACCTGGTGATTTTTTAGGTTTACTTTTAATGATTGCCTTTTGAAGTTCACTTAAAGTTATGGGAACATCCAATTCTAAAACGGAATTTGTGGGGGAAAAATCAGAGTAAAAATCCTTTCCAGAATAGAAATCTTTATAAAAAGAAACAAATTGTTCGATGGAGACCGCTACTTCAACCTGATTCGGTCTATTAAAATTTTTAATGGTTTGCCAAAACAATTTAGAATTATTGATCTCTGATAGTAAGTCTAGAATGCGATCAAAATACAATTTCTTAGCGTCTCTTATACATTGTCTGTATTGTTTTTTACTATTAAAGAAAATATCAAAATTTTCCTTACAATAACCTTTACGTTTTAAGTTTTTGTAACATTCCCTGTGGTATTTTTTCGCTTTCCTGCACTCATCGCCAAACCATATTTTGTCTTTAAATATTTTACGAGGGTAAGAAAAACATTTTCGCTTAATAAGTCCCGAGTCAAGCGCATAATTTAGAAAGCAATCGATCATATTTTTATATAACGCATCCGCAGAATTAGAATTAAAATAGATGTTATTTGCATTTACAACTAATTCCTGGTAAGAATACATACTTTTCTCATTTAAGTCTAGACAATATTTCTCTAATTTTGTTTCTTTAATTGTTGGTGTTTCCTTATTTAATTTATTAAAAGATACGACAACTGGTAAATGGCAACTTAGTTCTGAAACAGGGCAAACTTTTAAATCTTGAATAAAATCAATCATAGCCGGGGATATCCAAACAGTATCAACGACACTACTGCCCCTTGGTGTAATATCGGTAAACTGGCCAGGTGTATCGCTGGGTGTCCTACCATTCAGCAATATTAAACCACTTTCCTCAAAATAATCTAATAATTTCTTGCCCCGGGAATTGCAAACTTTATCTAAACTAGTTCTATCACTAGACAAATATGAACCTTCTACTAAAAATTCGTCTATTTTATCGTCTGAACCTAATCTCACATTCCAGTCGCCACCAATTACTAAATTATATTGACTAAATTCATCATTTGACTTAATTTTATTGAGAATGCTTATCAAATCAGAAATACAATCATTTATATCAGCTAAAGGGCTCCAATAAACATTTCCAACAAAAAAATAAAAAGATTTTACCTTAATTTTAATAAATAAACATTTATCAGAAGATTCAGAAAATGTAGCTTCCTCACACAAATTTTTATTTACTAAAGTTATAAGACCTCCACTAGGGCGACCTTTTCTGAATTTTCTGGAAGCTACTGAGATAAATTCAGTATAATCTTTTAGCCATGGCGGTTTATTAAACATTAAATTAGTAATAAAAGTTTCAGAAAAACAAATAACAGCATTGCTGAGTAAAAAATTAATAACTTCAGAGTCTACGTTAAACAACTTATTGTAACCTTCAATATTCAAATAAACAATATTAAATAAATTATCTTTATATATACAATGGTTTAAATTTAAATTTCCTTCTACTTTTGTAAAAAACGATCCATTGAACTTTGTGAAAAACTAGCTTTAGCCGGTGTTCGTACTTTTCTCTTCTTCCGGGTGCCCGTAGCCTTTTTACTCGCCTCGCTTGTGTCCGTTTCCGTCTCCTGTTCCTCACCAGAATAATCCCTCTCTGACATCAGGTCACCGTGTCTAGCAGCGATTTTTTCAATATCCTCCATTGAACGTATAGCAAGTATAGGACTTTGATCACCTTCTCTAGCTAGAACCTTGTTGTTCCTCGTCCAGACATATTTCAATTTATATTTTTCTTGATGAGATTTCAGGTGCTTAAAAAACGAAGCACTGTAAGGGGACAACAACTCCGATACAAACACCGGTAATGGTGGTGCAATATTAAGATTAAATAACTCCGTATTGAGAATGTTCTTCTTTAATCAGTATAACTTTAAAAATTCCAATTTATCTATATTTCTCAAAAATTTAACAACAATTGGACCTTTAGCTGACTTCATTTTTATTCGATAATAAGAGTTAATTAATTTTTCATCAAATTGGAACCCAATGGTATTACTAACAATTTTGACAATAGATAAAATATCTTCTCCTTCTAGCTGGGGAATATTTAATATTTTGATTCCATTGTTTTGATTCTGTTGGTCAGTTGCAGCAATATGTTGTCTTAACGATATAACTTCTTTTTTTAACTTTAAATTTTCCTTTTTCAAATTTAAAATTTCTAAATTGTATTTATTGAAGTTATCGTTAACTCTTTTGTCCATAGAAGTTAATTCTTGACGCAATAATACTATTTCGGTTGTTATTAATTCCAATTTACTCAAGAGAATATTGAAAGGATTACCTTCAGTATCGCTTCTCCCCTCTCCTTTGTTTACGGCAGCGGGATTACCCCCTCCTTGAACTTCTTTGTCACTCATATTGAAACTAATTAATAACTTTGTAATAATAGGTCCGATCGAAATGATTTAAGAACAATAATAACCACTAATAAAAGTTCTAGTAGCCAATATAAAATAAACTGTAAGAAAATAACTTTAAATAGGCTAACAAACAGTACTAATACAGAGCGGTTTGAAGCATGACCTCCTCCATCAACAGTCCAAGCTCAACTCGTAATAGTGTAAATATAAACAATAAATAATGATTTGTTTACTCTTATAAACCCTTTTTCACCTACAGTAGCATTATTTAGCATAACGTAAAAATTGTTTTTACGTCCATTCTTTCTCTTGTTTTCATTCGCTCAACTTGTAAACGTTTTTAAATTTTCTCCAGTGGCCCCAGTAAGGCATGTAAGTGAATACAATTGTGTTAAGGCAGTGACATTGATAGAAGAGGGATAAAGCCAGCGTTAAGTCGCTAAGAGAATGTGTGAACATCACTCGTCAATAACTAGGGTTCTTAGGTGTTTTAGGGAGAAAGTGTGACACTCTAGTAGAAAAGGGCATGGCCGGTCTAGATGTAGGGAAGAAGAGATGACGAGTAAATCCAACACCTAGCTTTACAAAACCGGAGCGTTACCAGAAATGATATAAGAAGTCTTATAAGGCAAGTCCAAACTGTTTCCATTTCGACCAGGGCTGTAAGAGGAAGGCTTAATGAAAATAACCTTAGGGTTCAACATGAACATGAACATGTAAACTGGACTTTGGATGACAGGAAGAAAGTTGTCTTCAACTGGCCTACTGAGAGTAGGCCTCAGGTCTTCAGATGGCCACAACTTCACATGGAGGCGCCAAGAAAAGAGGTACGCGCCATACTCTATGGTTCATTTCTGATGTTCTGGGGTGGCATTTCGTTTGGCTCTCATACTTCGTAGGTTCTTGCGCATGGAAGGTCTTTAACATCACAGAGGTACATAGAAAATTTAATCGAGGAACATATAGTGGCATTTGCACCCTAAATTGGTAATGGATTCCTTCTAATGGACGATAATGCCAGACCTCGTAAAGCACGAATTGTTGATGACTACCTAAATGAGGTTGGGATTCAGCAGTTGGTGTGACCACCCCGGAGTCCTGACTTGAATCCAATTGAACACGTCTGGGACCAAGTTAAGCGAAGAGTACGACAATGGAACTTATGCCCTACGACCCTTGAAGAACTGGAAAGAGCTCGTGTTAAAGAGTTAGAGGATTTTCCTCAGGATTCAGTTAAAAAACTCTTTAAATCAATGGAAAGCGTTTAAGAGATGTGATTGAAGGTAGAAATACCGTTATTGATAAACAAGTTCTAGATAACTGTAAAAAAGTATGTTTTCTTTTTTATAAGTTTTTTTCTAGTTGGTCACTTTTATTTTCAATATTTTTCTTTAATCATGTTTGTACCTTTTATTATCTATGTACAATAACAAAAAAATTGTATTAAAATCGCTTACTTTTTCAACCAAAAATACTTTTTAAGATCAAAATTTGCATATATTGGAAATTTTCAAGAAAATAAGGGTGGTGCGTTAATTTTGTCCATCAGTGTAGTTAGTTAGACACACTTGAATAATAATTTAAAAAAAAAGAAAGAAATATTATCTAGAGACATTAATTTGATTTAATGACTGAATTATATTCAGTGGTTCATCATTTATTCCCTATTGTGTATGAAATAAAATCAATTTGAGGTAGAACACACGAGAATAAAGCGAATATAAGATATTCTGTGTGACGGGTGAAGCGAGTTGAGATATCTCATGACGAAGCGATTCAACTATGGTAATAGCAACTAATGATCCTAGAGTTTAGATGCCTTATTAGCTTCCTCGAACCGCCGCCATCTCAAAGCTAAACAATTTCTCTCCCGGTTTATACAGACCTATTGCATGCACGTCTAAGTTATATAGGTATACGTAAAAGGACATTTATGTATAAATAATATATATAGGGGAAGGTTAAGATAATGAAGAAACGAAAGTTCATGTTTTGTTTTTAAGTTTTTTATTTTATTTTCCTTTATTGGATTTAAGATTTTAACAAAATCCTGGTACCGTCTTCCTATTCTATGGGTCCTAGTATTTTGTTTTTTTTACTATATTAATATAAATTAAATCTAAAGTAAGAAATATTTTATACATTTAAAAGTTAGCTTTAAAGGAAAATAGGACTTTTTCAAGTCATACACCAAAAAAATGAGTTAACTATTTTAAATTTTTTTTTTAAACATGATAATAATACAATTCTTTTATACTAGATAGCAGAGATTCTAATCACCAATAATGTGTGTGCCCTTTTTTAATTAGAAGATTAGAAATCCAATCTTCTAACACATGATTGGGCTCATTACTACACTTTGTATTATATATATATATATATATATATATATATATATATATATATATATATATATATATATATATATATATATATATATATATGTATAACTTATGATCGACAGGCGAAGAACAGTCAAAAATGCAATAATGTTAATAATGTTATATAATGATAAACAACTCACTTGCTGGGAAAAGACTTGTTTATTCAATAATGTAAATCCTCATTTATAACATTAGAAATTATTAACGTTGTGAGTAGAAAGCAAAATAAAATATTATTGTTTAGTGTGGGATTAAATACAATATAATTCTACTCACAACCTTAACTCCCCCCCACCAGTTTACGAATATTCTTCAATATTCTGCGTAAACTCCCATGAAGTTGAGAATTCAATGATAAGGAAAAATATCTAAAAAAGTCCAACAGAACGATGTTAACTAAACGGAAATAACAATATATCTATTCCAATAGAAAAAGTATTCAAAAGTCCTGATCCATATAGGATTAATTCAAAAAGGTCATTTCCCGGAATCCCTTAGTGGAAATTTTAACTGCTCTATGTGCACTGTCCTCCTTTTCCTAGGGTCCTTTATGCTCTGTATCGTAACAATGTTATTTTCGCGAATTACAATTATTTTAAAAGGTCCTTCATACCGTACAACTTCCTTGCCCCGATTTGAACTAACCCTGCGATACACCACGGTCCCTATCTTGACACTTCCCATCCTGTCAGCCAACTTCATATTGGTCCGTGCAACTCTCCTCCTCTTTTCTGATTCTATTCGCCGTCGCGCTTTTTCTTGAATTTTTAACAGTTCTATCTTATTAGTCCTTAGCCTCCCCGAAAAGCGCTCACCTACTACAGTTTCCTCGTTATCTCTTCTCCTTTGTCGAAGACCAAAAAGTATTTCAAATGGGGAAAATCCTGTCACTGCGTGTATGGAGTGGTTGTATGCCGCTACCGCCTTCGGCATAGCTGCACCTGGTTCGAGGCCCTTTTCAACATGATATACCCTGAGGTGGTCCCCCAATGTGCTATGCAACCGTTCTATCCCTCCTCTGCTTTTAGGGTGTCCCGGAGTATTTATGTGCCAACTTATTTCCAGGGCTTTCATTTTGTTCCTTATGACTACATTATCAAACTCCCTGCCTCCATCAGATGAAATTTTGTCCGGTATCCCATAAAACTGGAACCAATTCCTTAGAGCCCCGATCACCGCTCCCGAAGACTTTTCCTGCACTGGATATGCCATGGCTACCTTGCTAAAAACGTCCATAACTGTTACCCATTTAAACCCTTTCCATGTAGTATCCAAAGTATCCACCTGTAGCTCGAGTAGCGGTACATTTGGAGTCGACGTTTCCTCTTGTTTTCCTTTCGGAGGGTGACGATCGTACTTCGTTTTTTGACATACCTCGCATGTTCCAATTACTTCTTCTATTGTCCTCCTCATTCCCCACCAAAAATATTTCCTCTTTAGTGCTTGGAGAGTTTCGTTCACTCCTCGATGGTTCGTCTTTCCTCGATGGTAAGCCAATGTGACCTCCTGCTGTTGTTCTAGATCCCTAATTGTTTCTACCATAAGCTTGCATCGGACGAACTTTCGATCAATCCCGATCTTTTCTGCTCTCCATAGTCTTTGTATCTTCTCCCAAACCGATGCATTCCCTACATATAGATAGTTAGTTCTTGCAGGTCTAGATGCGTCCTTTAACAGACTGCACAACTGATCCTCCGTTATTCCTGGCTGTGACCAAATAGTAGTGATTTTACATCTTCCGTACTGCGTAAAATCCACTTTTGTTAAACCTGAGGTTTTTGTCTTCCATATAATTTGTAGCTTCTTCGCATTGATGGTCTCTTCCCTTTCTTCCATGTCCGTTGTCCTTTCTCCGCCAGAACTATTACTGCTCGTCGACTCCCTTTCGCTCTCCGACGCTCGGCACTCTCTTCTCCCTTCACCTTCTAGTGTCCATTCTCTAACAAATGATCGTATGACTTCAGAGGATTCTCCCTTCTCTTCCTCTATTGCATTTATTCGCATTGCTCGCGACAGCCAATCCGCTACTATATTCTCTTTCCCGGGCTTATATGTTACCTCCATGTTGTATTGGCTTAAATACTCCTTCCAACGAGTCACTCTGGCTGACGATTCTTTCAGCTTCCCTACCCAAAGCAAGGGTCGGTGATCGGTACTCACCCTAAATTTACGACCAAATACGTACGGCCTGAAATGTTCAACCGCCCAAACTATACCTAGAAGTTCTCGCTCCAGGGCGCTATACTTTGCCTCTGTTTCAGTGAGCCGTCTACTTGCGTATGCAACTGGCTGCTCCCCTCTGGTCCCTTCTTGCGATAATACCGCCCCCAATGCATACTCACTCGCATCCGTGGTGATCGTAAATTGTTTGGCAAAGTCTGGGAAAGCGAGTACTGGTTTCTCCTGTAAACGAGCCATGCACTTCGTAATACTACTCTCTATCTCCGGCGTTATTTCTATTTTCCGGCCTTTTTTTAAAAGGTTATTAAGTGGCACCAAGTATTTCGCCATCTCCGGGACGAACCTCCGATAGTAATTCAGCGTACCCAGTAACCTCCGAATTCCTTTTACGTCTCTTGGCATCGCCATGTTTTGGATTGCTTCCACCTTTTGCTTATCAGGCCTTATTCCTTCCTTCGAAATTGAATGACCCAAAAAAGTGATTTGTTCCTGTCCCAGAATCGATTTTTCTACCGACAATTTTAGCCCAAATTCTCTGATCCTTTCGAACACGCGACGCAAGTGTTCTATATGCTGGCCTTCGTCCTTGCTAAAGATCAGAAGATCGTCCATATACACTTGGCAAAATGCCTCATCTAATCCCCTCAAGAACTCATCCATAAGCTTTTGGAACGTTATAGGTGCGTTTTTCAATCCAAATGGCATCCGTGTAAATTCGTAATGCCCTCTTTCAAAGGAAAACGCTGTTTTATGCTGGTCCTTGGGATGCATCCGTATTTGATGATAACCGGCTTTTAAGTCCAGGGTGCTAAATATCGTGGCTCCACTTAACCTATCTAAAATGTCTTCAAACCTTGGAATCGGGTATTTTTCGTCTAAAGTATTCTCATTTAGCTTTCTAAAGTCTACCACGACTCTATATTTTTCCTCTCCGTCCACGGATTTTTTCTTTACTGCCCATAGAGGGCTGTTATATGGCGAAGTACTGTCCACGATAATACCTTGACTCTTTAAATTATCAAGCTCTTCCCGGATGTGCCTTCTAAGTGCTTGTGGGTACCGCCTTTCTTTAACGTAAATCACTCTTTCTTGCTTTAAAGGGATTTCGTGTACCGTTCTTCCTGTAGCTCCCAGTACCTCCCCATCTCTAAAAAATATATCTGTATATTCTATTTGTAACCCTTTTCTCCATGGCTCAATCTTTTTTAAAGCCCCTACCGTGACCACTTCTTCTCCCCGGACGCTTTTGCACTTATATTTCTTTCCTCCCAAGCGGATTATCCATTTTTCGCCTTCGTTACTAATTTTGGCACCCACTTTTCCTAAAAGATCGCAGCCAATTATTCCGCCGTATTCCCTAGGCATACTTTTCACAATATGGACTCGCAATCTTCCCTCCCCTATTATCCACCTACTCAATTCCAATTCCACTTCTCCCTCTACACTGCAAGGCCCTCCCAAGGTGATTAATTTGCACTCGCAAGCTTGTACATGTATCTGTTCACCTGAATACATCACTTCTAATGCGCCCCGGCTCATTATCGTGTTTGAACTGCCCGTGTCAATCAAGCACTTTACTCCCCCCGCGACACTCACGATTGGCAATCCAACGCACCCACTCTCTATATTATTTACTATAGCGCGGTTGCCACTCCCCTTACACCCTCCTCATTCTTCATTTCGCCTTCTTCTTACAGCATCTGCTGCTCTCACTACAGTTCTTCTGCTGCTCCTTCCTTCACGAACTCGTCTGCTTCCTTGTGCGCTTCCGTCATCCTCTGTCTCAGATGTTTCTATTGACTCCTCCGACTCCGAAGAAGGTCCTCTCTTTTTCCACACTCTTTGTGCATTTACCTCCATTGGTTCCACCCGGTTCGTTTCACCTCGCCTGTACATATAAGGACATTGTCTCGCGATATGTCCCTCATTTCCACATTCAAAACATTTGGTACGAGGACACTGCGCGACCAGATGCCCTACTTTTCCGCACCCATGGCATTTTCTTTCCTCTTTTGTCCAAATTCTTTTTTCTTTTCCTGGCTTCTTCTCCCTCAATGTAGTCCTCTCTCGTCCGCCAAAATCTGCATCTCTCTTTTTCCATATATCTGACCTTGTTCTGACCCTACCAGCCTCACCTCTTCTGTAAGTTACCCTGCTCCACCCCGTTTCTGTTCCTTCTCCACTCCGAGCCTCCTCTTCCCGTGCGCTCGCGTCCATCATTTCTTGAGCACATTCGATAAAATGTTTGTCTCGGGGTAGTCCTTCCTTTTTTCCTGTGTCTCTCGCAAGCTGCACTTTTAATATAGTGGCTAGAAATGCCATTCTACCTTCCACCTCTATCGCATTCACTGTCTCCCTCATTTTCTCTGTTATGGCATTAAAACGAGCTAGCAATGTCCCTGCATATTGCCCGTTCGTCTGATATGTTTGCTTCTTTTCCCTAAACATTTGCAATATATCTTCTTCCGGAGCCCAGCGGCCTCCCCCAAATGCCTTCTTTAGCCTATCCTTTACGACAGCCCACGATGTGTCCTCGTCCGCTTGTATCATATTTAATACGCTCCTTTTGACGCGACATACTAAAGCAGCCTTCAAAGCATTCGCGTCCATTGGATCTATGAGATTCTCAGCCGCTTTAGCTTCTATTCGCGCCATCACACGGTCGCCTCCTTTAATGAAATGATTCATTTCTCCAATTCCGCCATCGAACCTTTCCAAATCCGACACTGCCTTTCTCAAATCTTGAGATGTTGCCGTTCTTACCTTAAGCCACTCCAATGCATTAACGTGTGCTGATGCCAAGTTTTCCGTCGGTATTGGAGGGATCTCTGGTGGTAAAGTTAGGATCGCCGGGCGTAACACTCCTTCAGCCATTTTGAAGTATTTTAATCTTCGTCACTGTACGATAAAAGCCGAGAGAAATAAAAAAAAAAAAGTATAATAAAATTGAACTCACCTTCCCGGGTTTCGGCACCACTTATGATCGACAGGCGAAGAACAGTCAAAAATGCAATAATGTTAATAATGTTATATAATGATAAACAACTCACTTGCTGGGAAAAGACTTGTTTATTCAATAATGTAAATCCTCATTTATAACATTAGAAATTATTAACGTTGTGAGTAGAGAGCAAAATAAAATATTATTGTTTAGTGTGGGATTAAATACAATATAATTCTACTCACAACCTTAACTTATATATATATATATTATTAGTTGAATACAGATATATCCAAATTACTCAGATTTTAATTTATATTCATATCTATTGAATTTATTGGTCAAAAAACGATTAAGTGGTTTGGAAAAACCCGTGTATTCAAACTTTAATAATCGTACTACAATAAAAAAACAACTTGCGGTTAGTTATTAGTATCAGTGGCTGGGGGCGAATTTTATTAATTACAGACCGTATTCATTAAGCTATCCTGTTATATTTGAAGCACTGACATGGAAACCACGATATCTTTATAAATTGATTTTATCCCTTTTTTTTTACTATGCAGCAATATTTCGCTCCAATCGCGATGGATAAATGTTAAATTGATTTAAAGATTTTAGGTAAGCCATTAATTTTTTGTTTTAATTTTTTAAAGCAGTTAGTTATTAAATAATAGAAGACATCTTTACATGCTGTGTTTCCTGTACAAGTTCTGTTAGGATCAACTTTTTTTTTTTTCAATTTCTTGTAGAGTTTCAAAACGTCATAGACCACAGGGAGTGGATATTGAAGAGACAAAGGTCTAAAGTTTCTCAATTTCAGAATTTTCTTAAAATCGAGCGTGACGCAGGTTGTACTCCGCTTTCTTTTGGTTTTTGTTAAGCAGTTAAAGATATACCATATCAAATTTAAACAATTGGTTTTTTTGTGTGTATTTTATCATTAATATGTATTTATTTGTGTATTTTAATATTAAAAATTCACAATTTTACTGAAATATTAACGTATAGATCGTCCTTATTATTTTTCTTTATTTTCTTACAACTTTACATGGTTGACGTTTCGGGATTGTGTCCCCATTCTCAAATTAATTCAGTTAATAATATAATGAGACAAGTGTGAGTTAATTTATAAGAATTTCATAAAAATGAATTTTGGAAATGTGACATAGTTATAATTTCATTATATTAATTAATAACAAGACATTCGATCATATGATTGAGAAATAAATGGTTTGAGAATGGGATCACAACTCCGAAAAGTCAGCGAAGTAATGTTGTAAGAAAATAAAGAAAAATAAAAAGGAAGATACGTTGCTAATATTTCATTAATCATATGATTTTCCTACTAAATTATAAGATTACAAAAAATAACAACAACATTATTTTACATGCTTGCATTGCATTATTTTACATCCAAAAAAAAATTTGGATCATCAAGCAAAACCAAAATGTGAAGTGTGATTATAGAGAGTAATTCATTGTCTGAATGTTACTTAGTGTATTTGCAAATAAAATGTTGGTTTCGTTAACACTTTATGCTATGTCCAATTGAAATTTGAAAAAAATTCTTTATATGTAGGGGAGAGCAGGGTTGGTTGGCATAGGGGGTAGGTTGGCCATCGGCTTATAGTTTCCATCACACCTATTGTGAAGGCCCCCACCATTGTACCATGTCACCCGGTTGACCTCGGGAGTCTTGTCCTGAGTTTTCAATCCGATGCTAATAATTTAGAGAAGTTTATGCTTCATTGATTGATTTTACAACATGTAAGTAAATTTTTATATTTTCAGTAAATTTGGTTTAAAGGCAAGGTAAAATATTTGACTCCGATTCTGTTCACATAGCCCCAAACTCTTTTGAAAAACCTAACCTTTCGATTAACCAGTTTCTTGTTTGATTGTTCTCCCCTGTCCTGGCATCCATCTTTCATATGATCTCTCCTGTGGGGTTAGTTGGCTCTCTTCAACTGGGGTTTTTGGCGCAGTAGCAATTCACAAAAGCAAAGTAAAAATAATCAAAAGGTGAAACTACCAATTGTCTTTAGTTCCAGCGAGGAAGATGAGAGCAATTTTCCTTATGCAAAAAGTGACGACAGTCTAAACTTCTATCTTCTTCTACAGTCATTCTATTTCCCTTAAAAGCTGTTGAAAACCGATTCATAATTATTATACCATTATAGTGCAGCTTTTAATAACAATAATATGTGTCAGGCAGTACTTGGATGAGTTGGCTATACAAATCCACCTTCTAGGCCAACCTGCCCCAGATAGGGGGTTAATTGGCATACTCTGGATTGACGAATTCTTCAATTTTCTATGATCTTAGTATTAAATATTATGTGGTGAAAAAAATACTTGAAGTACTCTAAAACTTGTAGTTTACAGTGGTATCAGCCCTATTGGGATTATATTAACAGGAACGACTCAAAAATCAAAAAAGTGAAAACTGTTGCCAACCAACCCCGCTCTCCCCTACTCCGGATAATAAAATGAAAAATGGTTTTTATAAATAGTATTTTTAGTAGTTAGAATATATTTCATTTATGTTTTTTTTCATACCTTTTGTACTTTAAAGTTTATCCCTTTTATTGCAAACATCAAACACGATCTCATATCACCTCTCTATGCAAAGCCGTGTACCCGTTCTAGTAATATTAATAAAATAAAAGAATTCTAGACCAACTGTCTTTTCATACCCATATGCTAAAAGTATATTCCTTTCATAATTTTATATGGATTTTGTTTTACTTTTCTGCTTTATTTTCTCTCAGTTGTAATATTTGCCACCCCTTTGAAACTTGCATGGGGTCACAAAAACTTTCGATAAGACGTATTCAGTTTTGAATATGTTTATAAAATAATTTAAATATATAAATTTATAATCTATACAATATACTAACATATATTTTAATAAAAATGTGCTTGACGTGCTAGAGTTCAAAAATTATCTGAATAAAGAAAATTGGTTGAGTTTGCTGGGTTATATGAAGGTCTGTAAACTATCCTGGAATTACAGATACCAATTAATTTTAAATTCAGCAATGCCGATAATTTTTTTTTCTTTATTTTTTTATTTGTAAAGATAAAATATTCAATATTTCTATATATTCATGTAAATGATCTATTCTAAAAAAAAAAGGTAGTTAGGTATTTCTAATTTAATTACAGGTCATTATTTAATATATTTTTAAAATTGTATAAATGATGTATAAATTATCGAAAATAGCACAAAGAGTCCGAAACGGTGCTATAAAGAATTTTCAATAAATAAAGAAACATATTAGTCACTTAAAGCTACTGTCTATATCCTTAAGTAATTATTATTATGATTCATAAATAAACATAAATATTGTTGAATTTTCAGTATAAAACCAGCAATGAGCGGCAAAGGAGAGGATAGCACGTTTCTGAGCTAATGCAGCCTTCATCTACTCCGGGGGTAATAAGTAATTAACAATTTATGAGCTTTTTGACATGCTAACAATAATAAGTTTATGATTATTAATTAATGTATTGTATTACATCATATTCATTAATTATCTGATAAGGAAGTGCCTCCGGCCATTAACCCCCACCCCTTTCCCCAACTAAACCTTTCCAACATGACAGAATTACTGGGTCTCTCTTTGGTAAGAGAAGATGCGGATTTTATTGTACGCAGGGTTTGATATCGAAAATAAAAAAAATAAAAATTGAAATCAAATCCCTTCAAAATGTGAATATGGAATTTTTAAAAAGATCATTTGATGAACTTAATCAAGTGATTTTTTTTTTTTTTTTATTTTTTTATAATAAGTGAAAGAAATCATGAGATGATCAATTCTTTTAATTAAAAATAAAATTAATCTTAATACAACAATTTTCAAGTTGTAATTTTATTTAAGTCAGAATGCTCATACATTTTTTAAATATTCTCCATGTTGTCATTTGCGTCTGTAGTAGTTGGTAATAGATATTTTTATTTTACTTTTAATTACAGAACATCATTATATCCGAAGTGCATTGGAAATTTTCACGTCTTAAAAGTTTAGTTTCAAAATCAGAATTTTTTCCAAGTGTTCAGTTGTCGATTCGTTGTAATTTTAAAGCTATATATTATAATTCCTCGACGAACCGTTTTAATAAAATCCTCAATAAACCAGGCCCAAATATATTATTGTTGTTTTTTTGTTTAACGTCTCTTTATGCCACTAGGGCTAATCGGACGATGCTACAGTGGGAGTCCTAAATTTTGCCTCTCCAGGTATAATTAGGATAGGGAACTTTAACGAGTATCTGACATTGTACAGGACCTACATTTTACCTCCTATCCGAGGGACGGTATAGACAAGGATTTTTTCTCCCATTAAAAAATCCTAGGGCCACCTCGGGACGCGAACCCGCGTCCTTTAGTATAGTAAGTTTCTATGTTTAGTCACTACACCACAGGTGACCCCTCCAAATATATTAAACAACATGAAACGTCTGTATGTAATATTAATAAAATGTATATTCAATTATCCACGAAGACCTTATGTCACCGATTTGGCCCGATCCAGAAACCAGACTTTTCCCAGTAAACTCCCTACTCATCCTATCCCACTCCTATCCAATAATCTAATCTTGCTTCCGACTCTATCCCAGATAATCCTCCGATGCGTCTGAAAAGAAGATGGCCTAGAGATCTACTAAATCAGAAATAATATTTGAGTGCTACCAATGGGTAGTCTGTCCACACGCCTTTTCATGTCATTAATTTACTTATATCATATTTACTTGTATTGATATTATACAGTTGTAAATTTCAATAAATAATTATTTTTTAATTTGTATTCTAAAAAGTGATTTTTATTTTCTGTTTATATTGGGTTGTAAAAAAAATTCGTAGCGTTCGTTTTTTAAGAATATATTTAATTGAAAATTTCAGATACATGTAAATATTTTTAATCAATGATATGTCACCCATTTTGATCTATAACTTGTTTCCATCTTTCAGGTAATTCCGTCCTCCCAGAACTGTTCAGTTTTCTGCGCGATGAACTCGTCTATGTGCTTTTTACAGTCCTCGAGCGAGTTATATTGTTTCCCGTTGAGGGAGTTTTGGAGAGACCGGAATAAGTGGTAATCTGCTGGGGCAAGATCTGGTGAATAGGGTGGGTGGGTTATCACATCCCAGCCAAACTCCAACAATTTTTGCCGAGTCTGTAAAGACACGTGAGGACGGGAGTTGTCGAGGTGAAAAACAATGCCTTTGCGATTAGCCAATGCTGGACGCTTTTGCTCAACCGCTGCCTTTAATCTTTCCAACTGGGAACAGTATACTGCCGAATCAATGGTCTGGTTGGGTGGGAGGAGCTCATGATAAAGCACGCCTTTCCAATCCCACCAAATGCACAGCATAACTTTTTTTGGATGCAATCCGACTTTTGGAGTCATTAACGGTGGGTCACTTCGTTTTTCCCAGGCTTTTTTTCTCACAGCATTATTGTACAGGACCCATTTTTCATCCCCAGTAATTAACCTCTTTAAAAATGGATCATTAACATTGCGTTTAAGGAGGGAATCGCTGATGGAAATGCGGTCCAATAAATTCTTTTCCGTCAAAATGTGAGGAACCCATACATCGCTTCGAGAAACATATCCCGCAGCTCCCAAATGATTTGAAACACTTGTATGTGATATGCCAAGTGTTTTTGCGATATCCCGGGTCGTATAGTGAGGGTTATCGGTAACTAATTGTTGACCGATTTTGTTCGTCATCAACAGTTGAAGGACGACCAGAGCGCTTGGCGTCTTCCAACTCAAAATTTCCGGTTCTAAACCGAGCAAACCACTTACGGACGGTGCTTTCCCCTACGGCGTCATCTCCATATACGCTGCAAATTTTGTTGACCGTCTGTGCAGCGGATTTTCCTTTTCGAAAATAAAATAGCATTATATGGTGAAAATGAATTTTTTCCTCCTGCATTTTGGACTAACACAATACACTTGAACAATAGAAGATCCCGGTTGAAACTGATGCATAAAAGAACGTTATCTAAATCCTTTTTAGGATATGTAAACATTATTGACCATGTAAAGGATTAACAAACACAGAAAGGATTAAATTAAAATAATGAAAAACGCTACGAACTTTTTTTACAACCCAATACTTTCAATCTTTTTTTTTTTTTATCTCAATGTGATTATTGTTATTTATGTAAATACCGCATCACTTAGTGAGTGATAATTTTAATCGATTAAAATTGTTATGTATAAATCAAGAATGATATTTAAATGAATTGTCAGATATAATAATTATTATATGATATTTCGGAAGAATGAATTATCACACCCTTTATTGTAAGGTTTCGAATTAGGAGTCATAACAATATATAATTAATTTTTCTTTTTGAGTGTCTCATCTTTTAGAATGATGGACTGTAAATTATTCTTATTTCTACATATGAATCCGTCCTAATATTTTGAGGTTTTCGAAAAGTTGTTTAAATGTCTTCGTTACTTGATATAAATTAAATGTTGTATTCATGACATTCTGGCCATTCATCTATATAAATAAAGATGAAATTCTGTTTGTTTGTTTGTTTGTTTGTTCTTTATTGAAATCCATACCGTTTGTCCTAAATTCTCCAAATTTCGCTCAGTGGCTCTTTGATACCAGGTGCGAACACCTGTCCATATTAAAATTGCATAACTTCAGCTGATCTTCAGCTGATATTCTTTGTTGTTATAAAAATCGTAATGATCTCGCTCTACATTGGTTCTTTACGATATTGACCGTTTCATTAGAAAAATAAAATTCTCCGAGTGAAACCGGGATATGCAGCTATAACCTATGTAAATAAAGACGAAATCATGTTTGTTCTTTATATAAATCCATACCAGATGCGAACACCTGTCCATATTAAAATTGCATAACCTCAGCCGATCTTCAGCTGATATTCTTTATTGTTATAAAAATCGTAATGTTCTCGCTTTACATTGGTTTTTTACATTAGAAAAATTAAATTCCCCGGGTGGAACCGGAAAATAAAGACGAAATTCTGTTTGTTCTTTATAGAAATCCATACCAGCTGCGAACACCTGTCCATATTAAAATTGCATAACCTCAGCCGATCTTCAGCTGATATTCTTTATTGTTATACAAATAGTAATGATCTCGCTTTACATTGGTTTTTTAAATTAGAAAAATTAAATTCCCCGGGTGAAACCGGGAAATAAAGATGAAATTCTGTTTGTTCTTTATAAACATTCCTACTGTTTGTCCTAAATTCTCTAAATTTCACTCAGTGGTTCTTTGATACCAGGTGCGAACACCTGTCCATATTAAAATTTCATAACTTATGTTGTTTAACTTTACATTGGTTTTTACGAAATCGACTGTTTGAGTCGATAAAAGTCTCACTTTATAGATTTAAAAAATCAAATTCTCCGGGTGAAACCGGGATATACAGCTAGTATACAATATAAAAGAAATTTTTAAATTGGAGCTATTAGGAAAGAGATTTTTTACTAACTGTCATGGGCAGCAATTCACATATTTATTTTCACACATTTCCCGAAGTAACTGGGACCAAAGGCAAGCGGAATAATCCGGTAATATGAAAAAAAAACAAAAAAAAAAACATGTTCATACCAATATTACAAGGATTTTTTTTTAAAAAAAAGATGTACATACATACTTTAAAAAAATTCCCATTACTCGATTACAGAGAAATGGTCCATTGTTTTTTTTCTTTTGAAAGCGTGTTTTGTTTATGGGCACAAAGGACGCCGCTCACAACATCCTTTAAAATGTCGCAATTAAAGCGAATTCTCTGTTAAATTATAATTACATTCTTGCGATGTTTCGAAAATTGTTTTTTTATGAGAACATTTAACAAAACAAAAACGTCTGGTTTTTTTTATTGAATATTATACGGATAATCCGTACC
The DNA here is from genome assembly GCA_911387785.2 of Aelia acuminata. Classification (NCBI taxonomy): domain Eukaryota; kingdom Metazoa; phylum Arthropoda; class Insecta; order Hemiptera; family Pentatomidae; genus Aelia; species Aelia acuminata. The sequence continues at coordinate 156,349,350 of OU426980.1, read as the reverse complement.
GTTAATAGGTCCGAATAAACGGCGTTTTAATGTAATTAAACATTAAAAATTAAATAAACAAATGAAAACCTTATTTAACAAAAGCATTATTATTATATAAATGCGGATAAAATTGGGATGAGATCTGGAATTTCATAATGCTTTTGGGACTCGTCTCGTTAAGATTGGAAATGCCTTCGATCAATAACCAAGGAGGGAGGTTCCTTTTCATCCGGCTAAGGACATGTCACCAGTACCAAAAATTTTATAAAATAAATAAGCTTCAGTACTACAACTGTATTATTATTTTATTATAATTATTTTACTGTATTTTTATATAAATTAAATCTCTTAAGTATCAATACATTTTATAAAAAAAAAAGGGGGGGGGTAAATATTTTAATATAGCTAATGTTTTTGCTTTCTAAGATATTTGATATCAAATTAAATAAATTAGTTTTATAATCTTTTTTGTAATTTTAAATAGCGAAATAACAGATACATAACTAGCAAACTAGTTCCATATGATAATGTTTTTGTGGTCATCTGTGATGTAGTGGTTAGCATAGCAGCCTACCGATACTAAGGCTCGCGTCCCGCGGTGGCCCTGGGATATTTAAAGGGAGTAAAAAATCCTTGGCATCCCTCGGATAGGACGTTAAATGGAGACCTTATTTATAAAACAAATAAGCTTCAATGCTACCACTGTTTAATTATTTTACTCTATTTCTATAAATTAATTTTTTTAAATATTTTATAAAAAAATAAAGAAGGTAAACAAAAACAACATATCTATTATGTTTTTGGGGTCACTGATGTTGACGGGGTACATTACTGGCGCACTAGTTCCATATCAATTATGTTTTGGGGGGGCAACTTTGGTGTAGTGGTTAGCATAGCAACCTACAATGCTAAAGTTTGCACGGAGGCCCTATGAAAAAAAGGGATTTTTTTAAATTTTTAAATTTGCTCTTTCCATTCTTGTCAATAGATCTTTACTCATACCCTTTGGAATTAGGGTCTAATTCTTTACTTGTGATTTCAAATGCTGTTCTGTTGACTACATACACTCTTACTACTTGTCCTTGCTCATTAGAACAACTTTTAATTCAGAAATGCATCCTAGTCTTTTAAATTTAAATGAATAATGATTATGAATATATCATATTCATGATTGATGATTGGTGAATATTTGTTATTCATGATTGATGAATATTAGGTATTCATGATTGATGAATATTAGGTATTCATGATTGATGAATATTAGGTATTCATGATTGATGAATATTGTATTAATCCTAGCTCATGAAAATATTTTATTCATGAATAATGACTAACTGAATTTATCAGTATTCGTTAATCATGAATAACTGAATACCAGTTATTCATTATTCATTTCAAATGAATACCATAAACACTCAATAATCATTAAAGATACTCCGCACTGATTATGAATAATGGTTATTCATTAATCATTATTAAGATTAAAATTTGCCCAACTCTGTTTTGGGGTCACCTTTGGTGTAGTGGTAAGGATAGCAACCTACAATGCTAAAGGTTGCGCGGCGGAGAGGGGGAGGAAGAAGGGAGTTAAAAATTCTTGGCTATGGCGTCCCTCAGATAGGGGTACCCCGAACCAGTACGTTGTCAGGTACTCTTTAAAGATCCCTATCCTAATTATGTCTGGATATGCAAAATTTAGGACTCCCACTATAGCATCGTCCTATCAGCGTTAGTAGCACATACCTTGAGACCTCTGTTTTATTTTTCTTGGTAAGGAAAGTAAGAAATAGGATCGTAAGCCAGATTTAGGAAGTTGTTTAAATTCGCACATATCGTGCGTTAATCTTATGGAAAGGGATATTATTTGAATTATAAAATAGTGGATAATAGAAATAAGAAACGTGGTGGCATAAAAGGGACAAGGAGATAGATATAATTTTCATATGTACCCCCTCAGGCTGCGGAATTACTGGAAATAAACTTGCAGATCAAGGGGCACGTATGGCGAGAATTCCTGAAACCAAAGCGGTTACAATAATAAACGAAATTCCTTTCGATGACATCGTTACTTGAAATCCATAAAATATGGCAGATCAAAAGGGACCAACAAGAAGCCAAACGAAAGGGCCTAAAGAAGAACCCAAGCAAATGGACCACCTCCAACAGAATATCGCGTTGAGAGGAAACTGCTTAGGGCACTGTATGTTCTCGCATGCATACTTGCAAGGTTTTGAACCCCCTACATGCGAAATCTTCGCAACACCTACTACAAGATTTCAAAGTCTTTGAAAACTTGAGAGGAAAATCAAATTTGGGATCATCTTTAGAGAAAAATCTTAAAGACGATGAGATAACATTAAAACAAGAACAAAAAAAACAAAACAGTTTTCCCAGCTAGGAGGGATAGATTTTTTTTTTTTTTTCTCTTCTCTTTAAATATTTTACCTTTGAAATTATTGAATTCGATTTAAATACAATAAAATCCATTTTAAAGGGATGTTAAACAAACAAACAAACATTGTACTTTTACCTCGCCTTTTCATTATCCACAGCATGTCTTATGAACTGTCCCTACACCAATGTTTGGTGTAGTATAATCCATGATAACGCGGGAACGTAAGAACACCTCAACTAGACTTCAATAAATAGGTACCTGTTTTCAGAACAGTATTTGCTATGGTATAATGAAGAGAAATTGCCAAGCTTTTTTTTGCCAGAAGTGAAGGCCCCGCAACAAACAGCCAGATCTAACCTTCTTCAAAGGCAGTTTAAGTATAATCCACGATAACGCAGGAACGTAAGGACACCTTAACTATATAATGTGTCGGTCCTTATTTATTAGCCGCGTTAGCCGGTATTTGCTTAACAAGTCCGACTAATTAGTTTCTAAAGGTAAATAAGTCAAACTTATGACTTTTATAGAAAAGGATATTAGACACGGCAATGTGGTTCATCAAAAATTAAATCTTTTTTTTTTTCATAGCCAAAACGTCATGCTATTCTGATTAGCCTTAGTGGTATAAGGTGAAATGAAAAAAAAATTATGTTTTCTTTGTCTTTTTTTCTGCAGATTATGCCGCAATATTGATCCCATTCTCTGTGAATCGATATATTTGGGATAAGCATGGATGAATTATAATCTGTAAGCTGAAGCGATCAAAATCAACAGAACGCCGTAGATCAGGATTAGAGTTTTGGCAGTTGTCCGCGCCATTTGACACCAGCGGGGGTTCAAAGATATATTTCAATCGTTTTCCCAGCTAGGAGGGATAGATTTTTTTTTTCTCTTCCCTTTAAATATTTTACCTTTGAAATTATTGAATTCGATTTTAATACAATAAATTCCATTCCAATGAGTTCAAAAGGGTAACCCTGCTCGATTCCTAGCACTGTGAAAAAGAATATAAGATAAATCATTCAATACGATGATAAATAAGCTTACTAATAGGATCTGAATATTTTTTTTTTTTTACAAGTTTCCTTTTAAACAACTGTGGTGCTCTATATTTGTTGATTTTATTTTATGATAGAAATAAAAATTATTATTCAATGTACTACGATAATATTTGATACATATTGGTAAGTAATCAGAGGTATAATATTTGATTATAATTGATTGTGTGTCAATTGGAGCATTTTAGAGATTATATAGAGATTATAATAACTAATAGCTAATAATAACTAATAGAGATTATATAATAACTAGCTGTATATCCCGGTTTAACCCGGGGAATTTCAGTTTTCTAATGAAACGGTCGATTTCGTAAAAAACCAATGTAAAGCGAGATCATAACGATTTTTATAACAATAAAGAATATACCCAGAGATCGGCTGAAGTTGTTCAATTTTAATATGGACAGGTGTTTGCACCTGGTATGAAAGAACGAGTGAGCGAAATTTGGAGAATTTAGGACAAACGATATGGATTTCTATAAAGAACAAAAAAACAAACAGAATTTCATCTTTGTTTATATAGATTTTTGAAATGTTAGATATATGAATGTTTTGCTGTAGAGTCCCTATTATTTTAACTTTTTTAAATATTTTAGGACAAACCACAGATTGTGGATTTTTAGAGAAAAAATTTTTGATTATCAATAACATTTCAGGTAATTGTAATAATTTATTAGTACGTATTTTTTGATTATATAAATCATTGAGGTTTTTAGCATAGAGATTAATTTATTGATGTTAAGTGGTGGAAAAAGTTAATTTTTGTTGTGGTTTAAATGAATTGCTGTTGGTTTATTAGATTATTGTTATACAAATATGTTAATTTAGTAAAAAATTGTAATTACCCGGTAAATAATATAAAACCTTGATGTTGCCTTACAGCAATGATGATGGCCGAACGGCCGAAACGTATGCTGGAATAAAGTTTTAAGGAAAAAAAGTGTTGAGACTCAATTGGTTAATTTAAATATATAGATTATATCAACTGATATGGAAATAATATTGTAATCATAGGGCATCTAGAATGATGTTTAATTTTATATAATTGCGTTTCTTTTTTTTTTTAGTAAAGTAATTTTTTTTAACTATTTTTTAGAGCGATTCGCACATATCCGAGGGGCACCATTTACAATAGGATGACGCAACAGCTGGCCTATGCTGACGATGTTGTAATAACAGCAAAAAATATGTCAGCATTAACAGGGGCTCTAGAAGAATTCGAAGCAGCTGCAAAATAACTGGGATTAGTAACCAACGAGCAGAAAACAGTATACATGCAGAAACGGAGAAATTCGGATGGAACAGGCGAAAATATCACAGTAGGTGTTCACACTCTGAAAGTGGTCAAAACCTTTAAATACCTTGGCTCACTGATTACAGAAGGTAATGAAATGGCAGAAGAGATAAAAGCTAGACTGTCAGCCGGAAATCGATGCTGCTTTGCCTTGAGAAAAATACTAAATTATAAAACACTCTCTCGTAGGACCATGATCACACTCTATGCGAAGGTCACAGACCTTCCGAGACCTGGGTAGTATCCAAGGCCTCAGAAAGAAAACTGCTTGCGTGGTAGAGAAGGGTTCCCCGCATGATATATGGACCGGTAAGCGAACATGGAGAATGGAGGATTCGCTCTAATAAGAAGCCTTACCAGCTATATGATAAACCGGATCTGGCCTCAATAATAAGAGGAAGCCAAATCAGATGGTTGGGGCATGTTGCACGTATGCCTCGAGATTCGATTCCCAGACACCTGCTGGAGGATAGCCCTGGTGGTCGTCGCGGTAGAGGAAGACCACGCCTTAGGTGGCTGGACCAGGTGGAGGATATTTTGAAGAGGATGGGCATAAGAAGATGGAGGATGCTTGCCCGAGACAAAAGAGAGTGGAGAAAGATCCAAAGAGAAGCCAGGGTCCTTGTAGGACTGTAGCTCTAGCTTTTTTTTTTTACGAAAGGGCTAGGTTGTTCTGTATTTATTTTCTAAAAGTGCTTTACACGAAAACGTTCACTGCCTGTGCGGTCAGCGTATCTGGCTAATAGCATCAGTAATTTGTCCAAAGTGTTGGGTACTCGTGACTAGAGCTTTGGAAGACCAATCTGGAACTTTGGGGGTTCGGGTAAATCATTGCGTCATTAGGGCAGTGAAAAAAAGGAGGTGCTGGCATTGAATGAGCCCGAGGAAGGAATTGAATGAGTCGGCCCTCATCATCATGAAATATGGCTTAATCAGTTAATGGTTCCCCTCTTATCGTCCCTTCCTTCGAATCAATTCCCTTCTTGATGCCTCGGGAAGAAGAAGGCAAAGATTAGTTCGATCGATTCTTAATTCAGGATCGCGGGTCCTGTGTTTCTTCCTACGAAGAGGAAAGGAAAGGAGGAACTATTTGTTGAAGGACTTCTTAACAACAGATTGAAACTTCTGTATTTTGTTTCTTGTAAGAAATAGGATCGTGAGCCAGATTTGGGAAGTTGATTTAATTCGCACTAATGTTGCGTTAATCATATGGAAAGGAATATTATTATTGTAATGGTAAGTAATGGTGGATTATGAAAGATAAGATTTACATAAAAAAATCAAAAGAAAATATTTATGAAAAATTAAAAGTATACAAAATAGTGAATAATATATTCATTAATCAAATAAATAAGGCCGGAAATAAAGTAATATAAATTTCTAAGCAAAATATCGAAGAAATTATGATATTACATAATGATATTAAAATCGTATACGAAGATTTTAAGAGGCATTGTACTTGCAAAGATTTTGAGCCTAATATGATATAAGGACAAGCTTCTACAAACTTAGAGCTTAGCCAGACCTCTCATTAAATGATTTTAATTATCACGAAAAGTTATTATTTTAAGCATTGGATCTCTCAGACTAAATATTAACTTCAATGTAATTACGAGCTTCACCAGACTCAGACGGAAATAGTCATGTTAAGAAATTTTTGTATACTTAATATATATATATATATATATATATATATATATATATATATATATATATATATATATATATATATATAGATAGATAGATAGATAGATAGATAGATAGAAAATACTTTTATTGATACTTATTACAAATTACAAAATTTTATATTTACAAAAGTAATTACTGACATAGCTACGGCTGTCTGTCAGGAGTGCTTAACAATGGCTCAACACTTATTAAGTTATTTAAATAATGTATTAATAATTAAAATTTTCGATTAAAAAGGAACGATAGATGTAGGCTTCCTTTAAGTAACCCACTAGTGCTGCCCAATTTTCACCATTTAAATATTTGACCATTTCAACTTCGGTCATGGTGACTGCTCCAAAATATTTTTTCCTCATCGCCTCTAAAATTTTACATTTACCTAAATAATGGAATACATCTTCCTTCTCTCCAATGTTGCACATAAAACTATTGTAATTCTTCCCCTGAATAATTGGTTGGTAATTCAAGTTAAGAAGTTCACCTCTAACTTTAAATATTATACTAATATCAGATATAGATAAGTTAGAATGAATATAATCAATATTAAAAGATAATTGTTTATAGATTAGGTGATATTGGCCGTTTAATGCTCTTTCTCTGTAACAGGTGTCATGATATGTAATCAGGCTAGATTTCAATGCTTTTAAATCTTTCCTCAACAGCCCATTAGAAGTGAAAACTGGGTTGAAGTTGCATTTAACTTTCTTGGACCAATTCAACCATTCTCTAAACCACAATATTTTCCTTTTGATAACTTCTTCCGCAACCAATTTTGTTAGACGACATCCATCTAGATCTAAAGTCTTCAATATGTATTCGAATTGCAATTCAATAATGCGATTATTGCTAGTTGAAAACTTTTAATATATATATATATATATATATATATATATATATATATATATATATATAGAGAGAGAGAGAGAGAGAGAGATTATATATATATATATATATATATATAGAGAGAGAGAGAGAGAGAGAGAGATTATATATATATATATATATATATATATATATATATATATATATACACATATATAATCTCTAAATATAATTATAAATGTATAATTCTTTCGTGACCTGGTCTTGCCTCCATATACTAATTATATCACAATCTTTTTTACCATGACTTTTGTTATAGCAATTTTTTTATATTTTATTTTATAACTCTAACTTGAATTATCCATAACGATAAAGTAGCGGATAATAGATCGATAAGAGATAAGAAACGTTTGGTGGCATTTATGGGACAAAGAAATAGATATAATTTTCATATGGACCCCCCCCACCAGACTGTGGAATTACTGGAAATAAACTTGCAGATCAAGCGGCACGTATAGCGAGAATTCCAGAAACCAAAGCGGTTTTCAATAATAAACGAAATTCCTTTCGATGACATCGTTACTTGAAATCCATAAAATATGGCAGATCTAAAGGGACCAACAGGAAGCCAAAATAAAGGCCATAAAGAAGAACCCGAGTAAATGGACCACCTTTAAAAGAAAATCACGTAGAGAGGAAACTGCCCTTTGTCGGCTAAGAATAAGGCACTGTATGTTGTCGTATGCATTTTTTTTTTTTTTTTTTTCGTTTGGCGCATTCGTCCTAATGAGACCTTTGGCCGCGCAGTGTTGCCTGCAGGAGCACAGACAGCCTGGAGGGGGTAGCCCAAACTTCACGTTGCTGCGAGCCATGGTCATCATGTTGCAGCGGCAGACTGCCCATAGCTCCATAACCAATCCCATTGGGTCCAATTTGGCAGTGTCCTTTCCACCGATGGCGTCAGCTCTCTCGGGTTCAAGGACAGTCACAAACTGGTCTAGGTCCAAGGATTATGGTAGCCCAGAGTCAGCAGGCACCGAAGACCTATATTTCTTTCCCTGAAGCATAACCTCCTTGTACCAAACCTCCGGGCGGTTACTGATATCCTGGAAAACCACACCACGATTCTCGATGAGATACACGGGGAAGGTACATCACTCCTACACCCGGTCGGTGTGAGTCGCCTCCAGTAGGCTGACGGGCCTCACATACCAGAGGGTGAGGGTAGGCTTGGACTGCGTGGCGTTCATTGGCGGGTGGTCAACCGAATGGTACCCATGGCACCCATCCAAGTACTAAACTTTGTCCAGTCGGCCATCCCGGCCCCCTGTTGTCGCATGCTTACTTGCTAAAAGGTCTTGAACCCTCTACATGCGAAATCTTCGCAACACCTACTACAAGATTGCAATCTCTTTGAAAACTTGAGAGGAAAATCAAATTTGGGATCATCTTTAGAGAAAAATCTTAAAGACGATGAGATAACATTAATACAAGAACAAAAAAAACATTACAATATTTAAAGCTAACGAAGTAATACCACAAAGTCTAAAATACAGATGTTGCCAATGACCCTGGAGGGTAGAGGTAACTAGAAAAGCAATATAAATGAAATAGTGGAATCCAATTTAGTTTCATTGAATTAAAAAAAAAAAAAAAAAAAAATATATATATATATATATATATATATATATATATATAATTCTGGACATGTTCATTAGAGGAAGCAAGGCTTGAGGATAGAAATAGAAAGGTATGTAAGTTGAGTCTTGAACTATGATTTTCTTGAAAGATGGAAGGGCAAAACATTCCATGACAGCGAGCATGTAAATGTAAATCCTTCTACATGCGAAGTAACACCGAGCACTGCTCACGGCGCAACATATCGTTACAACCAATTCAATAAAATACATTTATCCGGCTCGAAATAAAAAAATAACTCCCACAGTAACATATTGCGCTTGCCGTAGAATAAATGTACAACTCAAAAATGACAATTTTTGAGTTAGCAAAAGTATTACAATGAAGATTTTGACCATTTCATACATAAAATAGAAGGACAACTTTATTATGCTTCCCACAACCTAAGCGATAACCTTTCTTCTAGATTTTGAGGGTATTCAAAAGTGCAAAACAAGAACTTTACAAACGATTTCCCAATAAATTCGTTTGTTTGTTTTAGGTCACTTTTATGCCATTAAGGCTGAACGGACGATGCTACTGTGGGAGTCCTAAATTTTGCCTATCCAGGTATAATTAGGATAGGGATCTTTAACGAGCATATTCTTGAAACACAAATAGTTCAGCATGAACTTTTTTATTTAATATTTCTGACGTGAGTATTTAAAGTTTTCGAGTTCATAAAAACATACATTACGATCTTTTACACTAATTTTAAAATTTTTGGAATAAATCAGAACTTTATAAAATTAATTAAAAACGTAAATAAAAACGAAAGCATCATAGAATTATACTGAAAAAATATTAATGATGCGTAAATTTATCTAAGCGACAAAATGGGTTAATTATTATCGCCTAAGAGCCATGTTGACAAGAAAAAAGGCTAAGTTGAACATAATTATAAATTGAAGTTTCAGCATGTGTTTGGAAGTGGTTCGGAGAATCTCACTTCCTCATTTAGTGGTTGCTCTAAAAATAGCATCAAGTATTCCCAGAAGTTCTTTTGTGTATCAGTGAAACCGTCCTTTATTTATTCATTTTTTGATTACGACACACTCATATCAACTGAGAAAACATTTTATATTCTTTTTCTGTTGTTGTAACGTCCCATTGTTATGCCACTAAGGCTAATCGGACGATGCTACAGCGTGAGTCCTAAATGTTGCCTATCCAGGTATAGTTACGATATGGATCTTTAACGAGTACGTGACATCGTACAGGCTCGAAGACTCCATTTAAGGTCCAATCCGAGGTACGGCATAGCCAAGGATTTTTTACTTTAAAAAATCTTAGTGTCACGGCGGGAGGCGAACCCGCGACCTGTTTTGAATTAATTTAAGAAAAATTAATAGAGTCAATCGATTAACTAAAACGACCATGCCGATATTTTTTTTATCAATTTAACTATTTTGTAACTATTGTAACACAATAGTAGATTATTTTGATTGGGGTAGTAGATTTGGTTGATCAAAGACAAACTGGAATCCAAGGAATGCCTCTGGAACATTATTGATCAGTAAGCAGGGAACTTAAGTCAACTCATACTCAGTGGTTTACCATTTCTTATTTCTGTTTCTATCGATTTACGTATTTAGTGTATCCCAACCATCTTGGTCATAATTTATGTTTTAATAACTGCTCTGTACAAAAATGTTTGTATTGTATAATTTTTTTTATTCCAGGTGATTAAACATCCATTTTTCAAAATAATATAGAATAGTTCTGTTAGATATAAGAATTTTTATATATGTTGTTATTTCATTTTTATGTTTTTCAATTTATTGTATTGATATATAGAGAATAATGATTTATATGTATTTATATATTAAATCTATACTGGATAACAAAGTTAATGTTTAGGTGGTTGATAATGGACAAAGGTCGGAAACGTTGTGCATAGAATAATAAAAGGAGTGTTATAATAATGTAATAATAATTAAGTACCGCCACTTGAATTTATATATAATCATATGTATCTAGTCTTGTGATAAGTTAAAGTTAATCGCGTGCTCTAAAAACCTATGTTAATAACACAAAAATATAAAAAAATAAGTGATATCAATAGTATACAAAATAAAATATCAATTGTTTGTTTATTTGTTTAACGTCCTTTTATGTTACTAAGGCTAATCGGACGATGCTAAAGTGGGAGTCCTAAATTTTTCCTATCCAGGCATAATTAGGATAGGGATCTTTAACGAGTATCTGACATCGTACAGGTTCGGGACCTCCATTTTACGTCCTTTCCGAGGGACGGCATGGCTAAGGATTTTTTACTCCCATTAAAAAATCCCAGAGCCACCGCGGGTCACGAACCCACGAGCTTTATTATTGTAGGTTGCCATGCTAACCACTACACCACAGGTGATCCCAGAATATCAATTGATTAGAAATCCATTATTTCACATTGATTCAGAACATGGGCGGATCCAGCTGATCGTAAAGGGGTGGCTGCAGCCCCACAGCTCTTCATTTGGATCTGCTAATCAGCTTTTTACCTTTATGTTCCTTTCCCACAACTAAAATTCTACTTGTTCTGCATATTATTTGTTCTTTAACTTGCTTCCTTACATTAAGGAAAGTCAAATTCTATCTTTAAATGAAGAAAAAATTTCCAAAGGGAGGGGTTGCGGCAACCACACCCCCCCCCCCCCCCCTGGATCCGCCAATGATTCAGAAGCCATAAAAAACAAAACAAAAAAACAAATAGAAAAGTTCTCTTAAATCATATTGTTAGCAACCAGCTTACATGTACTCGTATTATAAAGGAGAAAAAAAAAATCGATACTGTGAGAAATGAACGTCAACAAACCGCCAATACCGACTATATGGAACTTAATTTATAAATCACTCAAATATTCCATTTCCTTATTAAAAAAAAAAAGTAAAAAATTTGAGGTGTTTAATAGTTAACTGTTTTTCTTTACGATAGGATGTTTAATAGTCAGGATTTTCAGTTACAAGTTTTTATTTTGAAAAGCCAACGTTTCGATTTCAACATAGTTCAGGGCTAAAAAGAAGACAAATACATGAGCAACATGTATAGTATTTATGCTAGAAGGTAATCATATAAATTTTTATCATGTAATTATTAATTATAGATAGTAACAAAATAATGGAAACCAAATCCATCTGCTGGTACTTTTACATGACATGGGTACTTAACAAATCTGATAATTAAATAAACTATAGTGAAATTACACACGAATATTTGAATGAGTGGCTGGTTTGCATGATAAAATTAATTATGATATTTCCCTTGTTGAGTCCAAAATAATAGATTTTATTTTTTTCCCCTCAGTCTCTATATTGCTCTGGACTCAACACAATAAATATTTAAACATATAATATAAACATTTATTAATCACCTTCTAGCATAGATACTATAAATTTTGCTCATATATTTGTCATCTTTTTAACCCTGATGAAAATCCATGTGTTGGGATCGAAACGCTGGATTTTCGTAATAAAAAAAGTGTAACTGAAAATCCTGACTATTAAGCATCCTATCGAGAATTTTTTTTTTTTCGTAAGACTACACATTTCCGGTAATCTAATTCTTCCATAAACTTAGATACGAAAAATACCCGCTTAGTTATGAGGGTTTTATGAAAGAAATAAAGGCAAATTTTTCGCAAGCCTCGGGCTTCAACTACTCATCATAATTTCATGTTAAGAAGTATGATTTAAAATTAAAATTTTCATAATTACTTTCCTTTTCGGCTAAGCTTTCTACACTGCCTTTTCTCTAGCACAGATGTAGCCAGCTTTTATTTAAATATTAATAACATTTAAATAATACTATAGTCGTGCTATTATTATTAAATGTAGCTATGCTCGCAGCTCAAAGTGTGTTGAGCCCAATGAATAACTTCGCAGATTTATAACAATTGGTAGATGAGACATTGATGAATAAATATATAAATAAATAAATAATAAAATAAAACATTCAGGTCATTTCCAACCATTCCTAAAATTAAAATTTTTTCAATCACCACACTTCAAGCTACAAGCGAAAAAAAAAAAAAAAAAACTCACGTTGTTCATTAAATTTATCGAGTTAAAACCTTCAAGAAATATTTTTTTTTAAAATTTAATTTATTGAAATTTATAACTGCACATTTAAATACATCCAGTGTGTTGGCTAGGAAATTAAGGAAAATAATGTCATGAAAAGGAATTTCAGAGAAAGTACCCATTGGTAGCACTCAAGTAGTATTTTTAACTTAGAAGGTCACAAGGCCATCTTATTTTCAGACGCCTAGGAGGATTGTCAACATTTTTTTATTTTTTTATTGAAAAGAAATAATTTAATTTGCCACACTCTAGGGCATTTAGTTGCTATATATGTTCCTGATTTTAATTAATTATAATGGTTGTTAGTAAGGTCCGTGGATCTTAGTTATAGTTATAGTGGACATAATGCTAGAATAAGCAGAGTTTGCATAAGTGGAAGCTATTTATTATATGAAATACTATATATACATATATACATTTATAATGAATATAACTAATATATCTATACAAGCCTTTAAGGAAGTGGGGTACAAGCGGGCAGCAAAGTGCGTCTACATAGCTACATCTAAAACTGACTTTTGGAGTGGGCATTCTCAATACTAGGGCGATAAGGAGGGCTTAGTGGTACAAAGTTAGGCCCTAGTTCTTACTTATCATTTTATATAAACTCAAATATTCAATTATCTATTTAAGCACCTAATTTACAATAATATATAATCACTCTCATTAATATCTAGATACACAATATTTATATACTAGCCCTCATACAATATAATATAATAACAATTAATTATGCATCATAGCCCTCTTAACATAATTAGAAATAAATATGTGTGAGTCACATCACATAGTATTAGTGATCTAAGGATACATTAATACACACACAACTAAAGAATAACCAAATATGAAAATACAAAAGGAGAAAATAAAAAATATATAAATACTTTTAAAAATATATATATAAACGCATTCACACTTACGTACAATATGTCAGAATTATAAGAGGAAGAAAGACTGGAAACCAGTGGGTTCCGTTTATTATGAAAGGTCTGATACCTGGATCGGGCCAAATCGGAGACATTTTTGATTTGATTGGTGACAAAATAAGGAGCACTAAAGGATTTTGTGAAGGATTTTTGATTGTAAGGACTGGATTGGAGAGGAATTGGAGGGTTTGGTGGAGCCCCATAGCTCGATTCCGTAAGTCCGAACCGGTCTTAATAGTGTCATATATAAATTAGCCTTTTGTAATAGATTGGGAGTTTTGAGGGATTGTCAAGTAAGTGCTGAACTAGTCGATAGCGCCGCGAGGTTTCTTGTTTCAGTCTTGCTTGAGGATAATTTTAATTTTAAAAATATTTATAAATGAATTAGATTTGAAAGGGTACATGTCCACTTTTCCTAATTTTATAGGGGAGCAAAAAAACTGTTACACGTCTCAACGTACAATTGAAGGGGTCGGGGTAAAATAGTGCCAAGCAACATTTTTAACAAAAATAAATTGTAATTGCAGTCTGCTGTATATTACGTAGGACTATATATCTATGATGGAAATGCCACCTAAATATGACTATATAGAGCCTCTATAGTCTGTTGCTTGGCACTATTTTGCCCCAACCCCTTCAATTATGTGTATTTTTTTATTTTTAATTATGATGTGCATATGCTGTTGTTTGTTGGCCATGTTATTTAAGAAGGTAGTGATATAAACTATCGATAGTCTCCACTATCGATAGTTTCGATAGTATCGGACATAAAACTATCGATTTGTGGTGGTGACAAAATAACATTACAACGCGGTCCTCTTCCTCCTCTTCAAGGACTTTTCTTTGAATGTGGCGGAATAATCTTCCAGAACAAAAAAAGGATGTTTTTGTGGCATTTGCCTGGAAAAAGCTTATTTCAAAACGAGCATATTTCTTATACGGTATTTCAGGTAGTTGTTATAGAGAGGTTGAAAATATATTGTTAAAAATAATTTTGATTTAGTTTCTACGTCATTTTGAAGTCAAGGAACTAACATGTAATCAGTTCTTTTTGGTTTTATTTTTATATTATTCCGTCAAGTCGGCATAAGACATATATGAGCAAACCTTTCAATTTTTCATGTATTTAAGCAAGGGGGGATTCACATGTCTTTAGCCTATCAATGGGTTTTCTTTCTTAATTTTTAATTATTTAATTCAGAGTCCCATAGAGCTGTCTACCTTGAAGTTCAATCAGTATAGTGTAAGGATTAATTTGGTCAGTTAATATGAGTTAACATTTTTCATTTTAAATTACTATTTTTTTAAAGGGTAGATAAACATTTTCGTTAAACAAATGAATGAAATTATGCTTTAACATTTTTTTTCATAAAAATTTATTATATAGCTCATGGATGCTTAGAGGCTATCATTTGTCCCCTTTAAAAGAATTGTTTCCATAATAGGGTAAACCATACAGTCATTGGCACTCAGTACAGTTATGGGCACCCCAACTTTAACTTAAAGAAATAGGTAAACAAGTCCTAATTTTATTACAAGATATACATGAGTCTAATGTTTGAAGGGTCCTCTAAGTCATCTATGAAGTAAGACTTTAACAAACTAACCATGGGGAAGATTTCACAATTAAATCCAAAGGGTGCCAATAGAGAACTAGATTTGGCACTTTTAACAATAAACATTGCCATATTGTAAAACTATTGAACTTTTGACCCAAAAAAACCTCTTGAGTCTTTATAAGGATAGATAATGAGGAACTGTAGGAAGTTTCTATTTGATCCCTTTATAAAAAGTATTTTTTTTTAAATTTAACCACAGAAACGTAGTCTTAAGGGTGCCAATAACTGTATGGTTTACCCTACTATCCATAGTTCAAAAACTATCGATAGTTTTACATCACTATAAGAAGTAAAAAACTTTTACTTCTTCAGTAATGTAACGAATAATTTTCTTTAAATCATATATTTTCGATTATCTTGTACCTTTGCTAGGGAATTGATTGAAGATCCGCTTAAAACGTTAGGATAGAATTCTCTGTAGAAGTAGAATCAAACGGCGTAAAATCTCAATAACCAAAAAAAAAAATGAACACGTGCCCTTTAAAAAATAAACGATTCAATTCTATAGGTACTTTAGTGAAAGATGGATTTCTGCTCAAATGAGAAAGGGGGAAAGTTTACTAGAGTGCTTATTTAGAAGAGCATTGATTTGATGGATAACTCGTAATGTGATTGTCATTGCTCAATTATGATGGATGATTGATTGGGTCGGTGAGGGGAGTATGAAACGTTTATCATCTCAAAGATCGTACAACCAACCACACATTCCTTCATCATTAACTTTCAAGTTTTCCTTGTTTACATAGCTAATTGGTATCGGCCAATTAATTTCACTATTCATCAAACCGTTTTCAAATATTGATAATTGATATCAAATTTTGACTTCATAGGTCGGCGGAGGTGGAGACCATTGATTCGTGACAGCTTACAATCTATCTACAAGGTCTCTTAAGGTGAAGTCTAGAAAAGAAATCAAATATTTATTTTAATTATTATGCCTTAATCGTCACATTCCATTAGTCACCTAACATGTTCGCATTAAAAATTCTATTGATTTATATTTGTATTTTATAAATATTTTAGGATTGATAAACTATCAATAGAAATAGAATTACAGTGAATAAATTATTAGTATGCCAAAAAATAAAAAAAACTGTTAAATTGATAAATGATAAAAAATAATGTTAATCTAGAGTTATCATATCAGGAAATCTATCGGAAATATGAAAAAAAAAATACTCTCACACTCACCTTAACCATAATAAAATCACATTCAGAAAACATATTTCTTATTATTTAGATTATATTAGAATAAATAAAATGTTAATCTAGAGTTATGGTAACAAAAATTCTAGCAGAAATACACAAAAAAAAAAAAAAAAAAATACTCTCACACTCATCTTAACCATAATAAAATCACATTCAGAAATATATTTTTTTATTATGTAGATCCATGTATGGCTATATGAAATAAAGTATCATTAAATGTTATTAATTTTATTAAACAAAGTATAAAGTAGGGTAAAGTCATCTATGATTAAAGGCTTAAACAAACTAATCATAGGGAAGATTTCGCAATTAAATCCATAGGGTGTCAATAACTAGTTTTTGCAGTTTTAACAATAAATATTGCTATACGGTAGAACTATTTAACTTTTGACCCAAAAAAACCTCTTGAGTCTGTATAAGGATAGATAAAGAGGAGCTATAGGAAGTTTCAATTAGATCCCTTCATAAAAAGTATTTTTTTTTAATTTCACCACTGAAATTTAGTCTTAAGGGTGTCAATAACTGTACGGTTTACCCTATTAATAAATAAAGATATACAAAAAAAAAAAAAAAAAAAAAAATGTGAGTCGCCATAAGAATTATAGAATTCGAATATAAAAATTACATAAGTCCGCTAATCGGATCAAGATAAAATTTGTATTTCAATTTATAGTGTATTAAATTATATGAAAATGGTATAGATATCATTTCCACGTCAAACGTAAACTTTTACAACTCAATTGGCCAAAGTTTTGGTGAAAGAAAGTGTTAACTAACTTTAAAAAAAAAATTGCTTCTACTAATGTTAACATGGTACCAAATTTCGTTTTAGGCAACTGAAATCTTAAAAATCTAATACTTAATGAATTAGATAAACTTTTACGTAGATAAAAGTCTCTGGGTTTACGAGATCTATTATTTTAAGAAGGTATTAACTAATCAAACTCTGAATTTGTTAAAACTGAATTGACACATTCTTCATTTGTAAGCCTTTTCTAGACAAATGGAATCGATTCCATTTCAATCGTAGCCTTTTTCAGGTATGACATTTTTTTCTGAATATTATTTCTCGTTTATATATTTAAATTTTTTATTATTTTAATTTTTAAAATGACTTTTGAAAACTTTTTTGCCATAATTGTTGAACATTATTTTCTCCTTATGATTGACTTGAGAATTTTCAATAATAAAATATTTAAATCTAGAATTAATTTTACAGAAAGCTGTTTTATTTCGTTTAATTCTAAAATTGAAGTTTAATGCGACATACGGTTCTTTTATAAGGTTTTTATAGGTGCTATTCCAGAGTTCTATAATAGATAATAGATATTCTATAGGCGATAGTTCTTTACTATCGATTTACTATTAGTTTAGACTTTTTCTTCCTGATAGAGATCGTTTATTAGGTTTATTAGGGCCTTTAAATTCAATGTAATATCCAATTTAAGATCAGGCATGTGCATTTCGAATTATATCTATGCCATATATTGAGTAATTTTTCCTTCCTGATTTCTTTGATGTGGCTCTTAAGTTATTTATTATTTATAACCATTATATATTATAAGGTTATCGGGGATATAGTACTATAGAAAATGCTAAGGTGGAGGGAGACCATACATTAAAGAAGTTAAACTTTTCAGATTATCACAAGATATGATATGGAATAAGTTTTAATTTATTTGCGTTAATTTTGTTTTATAAAAAAATAAAGAAATTGTATGTAATTTACTTTATGCTATGTCCAATTGAAATTTGAAAAAAATTCTTTATATGTAGGGGAGAGCAGGGTTGGTTGGCATAGGGGGTAGGTTGGCCATCGGCTTATAGTTTCCGTCACACCTGTTGTGAAGGCCCCACCAATATACCATGTCACCCGCTAGACCTCGGGAGTCTTGTCCTGAGTTTTCAATCCGATGCTAACAGTTTAGAGAAGAGCGTGCTTCATTGATTGATTTTACAACATGTAAGTAAATTTTTATATTTTCAGTAAATTTGGTTTAAAGGCATGGCAAAACATGTTATTCCGATTCTGTTCACATAGCCCCAAACTCCTATGAAAAACCTAACCTTTCGATTAACCAGTTTCTTGTTTGATTGTTCTCCCCTGTCCTGGCAGCCATCTTTCATATGATCTCTCATGTGGGGTGAGTTGGCTCTCTTAAACTTTTTTTTTTTGGCGCAGAAGCAATTTACAAAAGCAAGGTAAACATAAACAAAAGTTAAACTATCAATTGTCTTTAGTTCCAGCAAGGAGGATGAGAGCAATTTTTCTTATGCTGAAAGTGAAGACAGTCTAAACTTCTATCTTCTTCTATTGTCATTCTATTTTCCCTTAAAAGCTGTTAAAAACCGATTCAAAATTATTATACCCTTATAGTGCAGCTTTTAATAACAATAATATCTGTAAGGCAGTACTTGAATGAGATGGCTAAACAACCCCACCTTCTAGGCCAACCTGCCTCACCTTGGGGGTATATTTGGCATACTCTGGATTGACGAATACTTCAATTTTCTATGATCTTAGTATTAAATATTATGTGGAGAAAAAAAATACTTGGAGTTTATGGTGGTATCAGCCCTATTGGGATTATATTAACAGTAACGACTCAAGAATCAAAAAAGTGAAAACAGTTCTCCCCAACCTAACGTGTATGGATTCAACGTCCTTGAAAACATAATACCTGATCCTCATAACGAACAATAGGTGTATTGTTTGTAAATTATTATTAACTTCTGTAATTAAATTAATCACTTCCTATTTTTTTTATTTTTTAAGAATCGGTATTATTATAATTTCCTTCAAATAAAATTTTGTCAATTGTGGAGTTTAAATTTTCCTAATAACACAAACAAGGATCCATTATGCCTAAAGTTGGAGGGGATAAGATTAATGTCAATGTATTCATATTGCATTTTAATATTGAGGACTAATCCTGTCGAGGCGGACTTAGCAAGTTGCTTGCTCGGGGGGGCTCAATTATCTTTCAAGTTTACAAAGTTACTCTTGGCTGAAACCTTCGGTCTATCCTTGCTACCTCCCCACCTACCCCCGATATCCGCCATCCACGAGCTGTATGAGGTTTGTAGACAACTCAATTTCGGATCCGACAGATTGGATAAACTCCACGTTGGGCATTACGATCAATAAGTGAAAATCCTGTATAAAAATATATATTTTCATTTATTTTTCAGAAAAGTTAATTTATAAACTTTATTTATTAATTTATAATATAAACATTATTTCTTATAGCAATCTTATAAATATGATATGTATCAACAAGAACTAATGGTGTAAAACTATCGATAGTTTTGAACTATCGAAACTATCGATAGTACTATCGAAAACTTTGTTCTTAAAGGATATAATGAAAGCTCTACCTATAAGCATCCATGTGCTACATAATTCATGTAAATGACAAATAAACAAAATGTAATAGTGTAATTTTATTTATGTTTCTAACAAAAAATGCTAATACAGGGGAGAGCGGGGTTGGTTGGCAACAGTTTTCACTTTTTTGATTGTTGAGTAGTTCCTGTTAATATAATCCCCATAGGGCTGATACCACTGTTAACTCCAAGTATTAGAGTACTTCAAGTATTTTTTTCACCACACAATATTTAGTACTAAGATCATAGAAAATTGAAGAATTCATCAATCCAGAGTATGCCAACTAACCCCCTATGTGGGGCAGGTTGGCCTAGAAGGTGGGGTTGTTTATCCATCTCATTCAAGTACTGCCTGACACATATTATTGTTATTAAAAGCAGCACTATAATGGTATAATAATTTTGAATCTGTTTTTAACAGCTTTTAAGGGAAAATAGAATGACAATAGAAGAAGATAGAAGTTTAGACTGTCGTCTCTTTAGACTCTCTGCATAAGAAAAATTGCTCTCATCCTCCTTGCTGGAACTAAAGACAATTGGTAGTTTCACCTTTGTTTATGTTTACCTTGCTTTTGTGAATTGCGACTGCGCCAACAAACCCCAGTTGAAAAGATCCAACTAACCCCACAGGAGAGATCATATGAAAGATGGCTGCCAGGACAGGGGAGAACAATCAAACAAGAAATTGGTTAGACGAAAGGTTAGGTTCTTCAAAGGAGTTTAGGGCTATGTGAACAGAATCGAAGTCAAATGTTTTGCCATGCCTTTAAACCAAATTTACTGAACATATAAAAATTTATTTACATGTTGCAAAATCAATCAATGAAGCACACTCTTCTCTACACTGTTACATGGTACAATGGAGGGGCCTTCACAACTGGTGTGACCGAAAACTATGAGCCAATGGCCAACCTACCCCCTATGCCAACCAACCCCGCTCTCCCTTACTCTATAAAAAAATATTAACTTCACACAAAAAATTGAATGGTTTGCTCATACATGCCTTCCAACTTGATGGAATAATGTAAAAACAAAACAACTGATTGCCTGCCTGTCCATTGACTTGAAAATTACTTAGTTAATTTCATATAAACAAAATCAAAGTTTTTGTAAAAATATACTTTCAACCTCTCTTAATCAACTACCTGAGGACATTTTTTTAAAGTATAAATACCCGAAATAAGGGATGTCTAGACAAATGTCACAACGTCCTTTTTTCTTCCGACACATTCGAGGATTCCTTCCGAGTCAAATCAACTGCTTAGACAACTGGGAATTCTGGTTGCATATTTACTTGAAAAGGGTTGGTATAGCTTTTCTCTAAATACAGCTTCTTTGACCTTTTGATAGAGGGATAAAGGTTTGATAAATATTCTTTGTGGTTACGGCAAAGCTTGAAACTGATAAAAATTATTTCAAGAAAAATGGTAACCACCCTTTATTTACAGAAATGTTCATCTTATTCCCTGATAAAAGGGGAAAGAAAAAAGTGCATATGGAAACGTGCATTATAGCTCCTATCGTTTCATATATAAAATTCTACTATGAAACTTTGGATAACAAAGTCAATAAGGAACTACACCCTTTAGCCTATATTTGAAAGTAACCAAATCATCTACTATTAAATCTCCATCACACAGGAAGCGTCTATGTATCCATATCCATCTATTCCAGCAATAGTTTACAAATAGAATCAAAACTATTCACCTAGTGTTTTCTATTATAAATTAAATAATAATGAATTGAATTGTAATAAGTTCTGTATATATTATTGATATTCTTAATTAACTGTATATGTAACTACTAGCATAACCCGTCGCGGCTTTGCCCGCGAGCCTTTAAAATCAATTCTGTGATATTATCTGGTATTGATTTAATATAATATGTTAACGAAATCAATTTAAAAAATACATTTGTTGCCTCATTATATCGGTAAGGAAACAATTCCCCATCTGCCGTTAGTTCCACAAATCCGGCATGGGTTGAATGCTGATACATATGAGTATAATAACTACTGGAATCAGAATAATTGAATAATTAACAATCAGAAATGTCACCGTAATCATTTTGAGTAAACGCAGAAAATTTGTCCCAATTGTCGTAATACAACAATTTGCCGAAAATGACAACATTTTTCTTGAGAATTCTCTATAATATATGATACAGATCGAAATAAACACGCACCATACCCAATCATGGGAATCACAGTGTGCATAATTTAATTACTACAAATATTTAAATAACACAGGCCAACGATGAAAAAACTTTTTTAATGAAAATACCTTATTCTTATGTTGTTTAGGTTGCTGAATCCAAATATGATGCTTAAAAAGTTGTATCACCCACCATTTATTCACATTTTATAGTTAAATTCATGAAATAAAGAAACATTTTTAGAATTTAACAGCTTTTTCATAGTTAAGATAACATGAAAAAATAGGTCTAATGAACAAAGATGATGTTGGCAGCACTGCTGAAACACATGCTAAACAGCTGATGTTTTGTTTATTTTCAACATAACCTCACTTTTACGTTTCCTGTACATGTGCTCAGTGCAATGTCTCATCGCGGCTGTAAAAACTCTGCTGACAGTTTTTGTTATATTTGTGGTGAGTTTGTTATTAAAAAGCACCAAAGAAACATTACAGACTTTGTGAAAAAGGTTTATCTAGCATACTTTGGAACCAAACTTGGAGACCAGGATAAACCTTGGGCACCGCATAAGGTATGTTATGTATGTGTTGAAGACCTCAGGAAATGGTCAAAAAAAGAGAAAAAACACTTTAAATTTGCTGTTCCCATGATATGGAGGGAACCAAAAAATCATTCCGATGACTGTTACTTTTGCAGTGTAGATATTACTGGTCATAACTCTAAGAACAAGAAGGTAATAAGCTACCCTAACCTTCCGTCCGCCATCCGACCAGTAGGGCACGGTGTAGATTTGCCAATCCCGGAACCACCAGAGGACTTAAATTCTATTGAAACAGAAGTATTTTCTGATGTACAGTCGGAGTTAGATGAACACGATGAAGAATTCCAATGTGTTACAGAAAATGTAGAGCCTAAATTGTTCACTCAGGTCGAGCTTAATGACTTAGTTAGGGATCTGGGCTTAACAAAAGAAAAAGCTGAACTGCTTGGCTCTAGGCTAAAAGAAAAGAACTTGCTGGCGGCTGGAACCAGCTTTCATGTGTATAGGAAGAGAGAACAACAATTTTCGAAGTATTTTGAACAAGAGGGTGATTTGGTGTACTGCTCAGACATTCATGGTTTAATGAATGAGTTTGGAATTGAATACAAAACAGAAGATTGGAGGTTGTTTATTGATTCATCCAAAAATAGTTTGAAGGCAGTTTTACTACACAACGGTAACATGTATGCCTCTGTACCTGTCGGTCATTCTGTACATATGAAAGAGAGTTACGAAAATCTAGAAATAGTGTTAAATAAAATAGGTTATTCTGCACACGGTTGGTTGATATGTGGTGATTTGAAAGTTACGTGCATGCTCCTTGGTCAGCAAGGGGGTTTTACCAAATTTCCATGTTTCTTGTGTGAATGGGACAGTAGAGCTCGGAATCAACATTGGTGCAGAAAGAACTGGCCTGCTAGGGAGTCTTTAAAGCCTGGCGAGAAGAACGTTTTACGCAAAAACCTTGTAGATCCAAAAAACGTGCTTCTACCACCACTACATATTAAGTTAGGTCTCATGAAACAGTTTGTAAAGGCTTTGCCTAAAGACGGGCTTTGTTTCAAATATCTCTGTCAGAAGTTTCCACACCTTTCAGAAGCTAAACTGAAAGAAGGCGTCTTTACCGGGCCTGATATTAGAAAAATGATGTTTGACGTTAACTTTGAATCCACAATGACCTCAAATGAAAAAGAAGCATGGGTTTCATTCAAGCAAGTTGTCACCAAGTTTTTGGGAAATAAAAAAGACCCAGAATATAAGGCTATTGTTGCTAACATGTTAAAAAAATTTGAACAGTTAGGATGTTTGATGAGCCTGAAAGTTCACTTCTTGAGCAGCCACCTCGATTACTTCCCAGAAAATTTAGGAGATGTTAGTGGGGAGCAAGGTGAGCGTTTTCACCAGGACGTTAAAGTGATGGAAAAACGTTACCAGGGCCGCTGGAATACCAACATGATGGGGGATTACTGTTGGTCACTTCACCGGGAAGTTCAGCAAGCTATTCATCGCAGGAAAAGCTACACAAGAAGCTTCAAGGAAAAAAGGGAAAGAAAATATAAAGCAATTCCAGTTGACAAGTGAACCTTGTATCATCACATAAAATTACTATTCCAAGTATTTTACTGTAAATACAAACCATTTTTACGATTCTACAGTGTTTCATTGATTTCCCTATATACTGTAAATGGGTATTAGACTATATAATAAAATACATTTTGCTTGGAAACTAAGGGTGATACATAAAAATTACGAGCAGATTTGGATTCAGCACATAAAAATCTATCAAGATCAGCTATTAAAATTAAAAAAGTTTTCAAAAAGGTTTTTTTTGTTGGCCTGTGTAATCAGTAGCCATATTTTATGTGAATGTCTATTTTAATAATATTGTAACTTTAAATCGATATTCAAATAAAAAACACCTGGTTTAAAATCTCAAAAATAGATTTCCGTTAGAGTTAAACGACAAATTCGCCATTTAAGCCCCTTAGGGGTTACATTTTTGGAAGTCCTTTCTTAGTGGTTACCTACATCGCGTTTAAAATCTAAATTCCGAGCTTCCAGTTTCTATCATTAGTAGTTTTTGCTCTGCGTTGATTCTGTCAGTCAGGACAAAGCCTCTTATATATATATAGAGATTAAAAAGAAATTTTTTTTAAGATTCGTAAAAAAAAATAAAATGTTAGTAATGAGGAGTCAGTTTCATATGTAAAATAAATCAAATATTTGTTATGCAAAGATGTATAATTTTACATATATAGGGTAAACCATACAGTTACATACAGTTATTGACACTCCAACTTTAACTTTAAGAAATAAGTAAACAAGTCCTAATTTTATTTCAAGATATACATGAATCTAATGTTTGAAGGTTCCTCATCTATGAAGAAGACTTTAACAAACTAACCGTATGGATGATTTCCCAATTAAATCCACAGGGTGTCAATAACTAGTTTTTGCACTTTTAACAATAAATATTGCCATATTGTAGACTTATTGAACTTTTGACCCAAAAAAACCACTTGAGTCTTTATAAGGATAGATAAAGATGAGTTGTAGGAAGTTTCAATTTGATTCCTGCATAAAAAGTATTTTTTTTAAATTTTACCACAGAAATGTACTCTTAAGGGTGTCAATAACTGTACGGTTTACCCTACGTAATGCCATTGTATAAATTGGTATATTACGCTTAATGAAGAAAATACGGACCAGAACTCATATTTGTGGGATACAAGCTAACGAATAAGTAGGGAAAAAAATCATACCAACACTCTCTTGCCAATTTTTTAATTCAGCTGATAGGTAAATATATTGAAAAAGGCATACGGAAAAATTCAAAAAACATATTTTGCCTTAAACTTTGCCTTAACATTTTTCGAAACTGTACTAAAACAACAATACAGTGAAGTTGTCAGAGGGAGCAGAAAACTTCGTGAAAAGGTCACTTTAGACACAATAGAACTCCCCCCCCCCCCCCCACCAGCACCTTAAAGTGCATTAAGTGTTCTACACTTGCGGCAAGATGGAGTCTCATCCTAAGATGCTATAACCATAACATTCCAAAAATCTTATGAATTCACAAATGCCAGCTAGTTCGAACCGTTTTGTATAGGATTATTTGCTTGAATTATCTAAGGAGTAGTCAATTGAGTTAAATGAGTAGCCTTTTTGTCCAATGAAAACACTCAATAATGTCATTTCACAATCAGCCTTGAAGTTCCCCAATAGTGATTATACTATAATTATATATTCTACGGATGTTCAAGCGGTTCTGAATTCCAAGTACAACTTAATTTTAGGAATATTAGTAACTTCGAAATGGGTGAATATTATTTATTTGTGAAGCTTCAAGAACACATATTTACAAAAAAAATTTAATTTTATTATAAATTTGTTTGATAATTAAGAGAACCGGAGCGGATAACGATGGAAATCCCTTAGATTTCACAAAGGTTTCGCCGTTCCTTATATATAAAAGCATAAAAAATCTAATTGCAGAAGTAAAAACAGTTAAAAAAATACGAGATAGGACCCTTTTGAAGTTGAAGTTTTCTCAGATATCCAATCAGAAAAGCTCATAAAATGTGAATATCTACTTAATAACTTTCCGGTTAAAGTAGAAGCAAATGGGAAACTAAATCAAAGTTTAGGGATTATATGGTGCCCCGAACTAAATTATTGTACAATTGAAGAAATAAGAGATGAATTAAAACCACAAAATATAGTCGATGTTAAAAGATTAACGTATTATAAAAATAATGAAAAACACCTCGAGCCGCGACCGTCATTTATCACCAAAAGCGAAATATCCTATAAATAGTTTTTACGATTTTTTAATGTCCCTATATGTTAAAAAATGAAAATTATTTGCATTGTCTCCGTAGCGGAGCCCTCGAGTTTGAAGACAAATTTTAAATGGCTCCGCTCCGGAGACCTCGAGTGCAAAGGGTTAATTTATTTTCCCAGAAAAAAGGCTATTGTACGATTATATTTATATTTATTGATAGCCATACCTTAATAGCAAGTAAATGCGCAGTCACCCTATCCTCAAACTATCGGATATTCGTTAAGGGTAAAGTATTTCTTTTGAAGGGTAACATGATAAAGGGGCGTGAAAGGAAAAAAGGTGTGATGTATATTACCCCCCCCCCTCCACCAACCGCTAGCCAAAATAAGAATCGTTGAAATTCATATATTCAGCGTTCAGTTCACCATTTGCCGATCGCAAATGCTCCCCAGCTGCCCAAAAAAATAGCCCCTTCCAACCCACGGCCCTACCGAGCTCAGTTTAGGCAGCCTGTATGCTAAAATAGTAAAGTATGGGCCTTCCCAAATAATCTTTCTTTCATACGAATATTTTGTTAAAGGAAAATAATTATAATAATAAATTATTATTATTACACCATATATCAGAAGTAAATTTAATTTGAGCCAAATAGATTTCACAGTTGACTACTTATCAACTAATTTGAAAGTATTCGTTGAAAAAGAAAAAGAGCTGTATAGAGGTCAATGTCTGGAAGCCCGCTGTAACTCTAAATTTCATCTTTTTACAAAGAGCTAGACATTGACTTACTGAACAACCCTTATATGAAAGATGAGTACAAACTTTCCTTCATTATCAATATAATCAAAGCCAGGGGGGAGTTGCTGAAGCTTAACTATGGGCCATGGGACAGCAAGCGTAATCATAACTGCAGCCTATGCAATGCCAACCAGTTAGAAATAATCAGTCATTTTAATGCGATTTGCACTGTCTTAAGGGACTATAGGGCTAAGTGGTTTAATGCTTACACTCTAACTGACAAGGAGGTAATCTCGTATTTGAGTGGTAAAGATTGGGCTTTGCTCAGCGGATATGTTCGAGAGGCATTTTACTATCGGCTTTTTTTAACAGAGCAGTTCAACTTCCCATAAGATACCGCAAACGATTTTCGAAAATTATTAACTAAAATGGCACATACTATACTAAACATTATACACCGAATCCTCATACCACGACTACCTATAATAATAATATTCCACTTTTTACCTTTAAGTAACAACCATACGTTCTCTATATACTATAGTTAACAATGAAAATAATCAAAAATGTTCTGTAGGAAATATAGCTTATTCTGTATCTATTATTTGCAGTCTTGAACAATGAAGTTCTTTCTGAAATTGCCAGTTCTTTTTGTTATTTATGGCAATTGGAGGCTATTATTATTTTTTTTTTCTGTACCACCATTATATTTATTTACTTATTTTATTTGTTTTTATTAAGAGGCGATTATAATATTTTACTCTAAGTTACTATTAAATCAGAACTCCTGCGAACGGTTGTTACCCCCTGCGGTGGTGTTTTGGTGAGATTTTCATTGTATTTTAATTATTTTTTTTTTTCTGTTTCTGTATATAAATAAACACATTTGTCTGTCTGTCTTATTATTACACCATCTATTATTCGCTGATGACCAGGTGATCATTGCATAAGATGAAGATGATGTAAGCTACTTATTCAGGAAAGTGATGGAACAATACAAAGAATGGGGATTGAAAGTGAATGATAAGAAGACAAAATACATGTGTACAGACGTTGGTGAAGCGAACGACTCTGTCATATCGAATCTAGAAAGAGTGGGACATTTTAGGTACCTTGGATCCATATTAGAAAGTAACGGTTCTACAGACTCGGTAATGAATAAAAGAATAATCAGTGGCCGAAAAGTCATTGGTATGCTGAATTCTCTTCTCTGGAGCAGCAATATTCTTGGCAAAACCAAAAAATTAATATATAGTGCACTGGTTGAGAGTATAATGATGTATAGCTCCGAGACATGGACTCTTAACAGAGCACAGGAAAAAAGACTTTTGACGGTAGAAATGGATTTTTGGAGGAGGTCGGCCAGGATTTCAAGAAACACCATTTTAAAACAGCCAGGTAAGAGAAAAAATGAACGTTAAAGGAAATATACTTGAAGCAATAGAAAAAAGAAAATTAAAATGGTATTGCCACGTGAAATGAATGGGTTCGAATAGAATACCAAGAATGATATTTGAATGGGAGAAGAAAAAGGGGAAGACCACGTATACAGTGGATAAATCAAGTAAAGGAAAGTATGGCCGGTCATGGATTGAGGGAAGAGGAAACGAAAGACAGGGAGGTGAGGAAGAAGAGACTGCAAGAACGGTTCGGTTGAGGAAAACTTCAGACATGAAGAAATCCTTAATAAAAAAAAAAATATATTTAATTCTTTTTTCTTTAATTGCTGGGTAAATCATGTTGTTTAACAATAGGAGAAAATAATCACTTAAAATAAAAAGTTGAAAGATGAAACGCTCGTTTTTAGTATTAACTAAGCAAGTAAATCCGGCCAGGAAACATGAACTCAAACAAACCATTATATATCCAACTGTTTGTGTAAACCACACAATCTCTTGCATAGTCAGGATTACCTAGCATTAAAAAATGAAATAATAAGGTAAAAATAGTATTGACTAATTGAATAATTGAGCCGATCAAACATTTTTTATTATAAAAGTAAATTTTAACATAATTTCCATTCTTATATAAGAATATATAAATATTTACGGCATTTACCATATAGCGTAAACCATAAAGTTATTGACACCCCAACATTAACTTAAAGAAATAAGTCCTAATTTTATTTCAAGATATACATGAATCTAATGTTTTAAGGTTTCTCTAAATCATATATGTAGTACGACTTTAACTAATAACAAGTAAAATTTTACAATTAAATCCACAGGGTGTCAATAACTAGCTTTTGCACTTTTAACAATAAATATTGCCATATGGTAAAACTATTGAACTTTTGACCCAAAAAAAACCTCTTGAGTCTTTATACGGATAGATAATCAGAAGCTATAGGAAGTTACTATTTGATCCCTTTATAAAAAGTTTTTTTTTTTTTTTTTTAATTTAACCACAGAAATGTAGTCTTAAGGGTGCCAATAACTGTACGGTTTACCCTATAGTCCCCTAAGAATAACAGAACATGGTCAGATCCATTTGTCTGGTTAGTTTAAAAGAAAGGCAAAAATATTAAGAATTAAGATATTAGTAAACACAAAAGAGAAAACACTGACACGAAATATTGAAAAGCTAAACAAACAAAAATTGGATAACGAGAACAAAAAAATTTGATCAGCTTTTGAGCTTGAAAACTATGATATATCAAATAAATATTCTATGTTGGTTTCACCAGTTTACATATTTACAGAAGATTGAAGATTAAGGAGGTGGCGAAATAGTTGGGTTTTAAAGGAAGTGAGGGATGAAGTTTTACGGAAACAGGTAAGGAATTCCAGAAGGTGGCGGCGCGGATGATAAAGGGTTTTGTAAAGGAGGCAGTTCAATAGAAAGGGATATAAAGGTTAGAGGTTTGGGATATGGTGTTTAAGGAATGTATAGAGGAGCATGGTTTGAACAAATTGATGATATAAGGAAGTTTCTTGGTTCTGAAGGTTTGGAATAGATATACACCTAGGATGTATTGCCGTCGAAAAACTAGCAAAATTTCTTTTGTTATAAATAGAGCTCGGATTACCGTGCAATTGCATCTTTTTTTTTGGAAAGTCAGAATAGAGCGAACTGAAGTTACTTATCCGAATCAAGCCTAATGGGATGTTTTAATGAAGTTTTATACTGCACGAAATTGCACGTTTTGTGGTTTACTGCATGAAATTGCACGTTTTGAATTTTTATTGCACGAAATTGCATCATTAGATATTTTGAAGAGAAAATATATTACGAATTGTAATTTTCTTTAATACACATCAAAACAATAGTGGAAAAATAAATGTGAATATCAGGAAAAAAAAATGTAAAGGGAACTTGGGAGATGTGAACCAACACAAACCTCCGATTTCCCAGAAATGAGGGTTCAGTGGTTCCTGGATGTTTACATTTTGTTTCTTGATTCCCATCGTTCTGTCAGTATCAAAATAGCTTCTATCGAGTATATTGTTACTAGAAATGCCTTAAATGGGAGCAAGTGTGTCTTCGAAAACTGCGGGATGGATTGAAAAATATCCTGAACTCAATAGGTATGGTTGTGCAGTGTTCTGTAAATATTGTGATAAAAAATTGGATGTGAGAGGAAATCACAATTTGATACCCGCTGTAGCACAAGTAAGTACCTAATTTTTAACCCTAGAACGGTAACAGGGCTAGTGCGTGTCACCAGAGTGATTTAAAAATAAGCCTACGCACCGAATATTGCACCTAGTGATTCCATAATTTGAGTAGGATCTTTCCTTTTTTAGGATCTTCCTATTTCCAATACATGTAATTACAGCTCATATGCGAGTATTTTACTCTGTATTTCACATCTTGCTGTTAGTATTTTAAGTAAATATTTTATGTTCCGATTTTTTTCAAAAATATATCAGTAGTATTATACAAAAGAACCAAAATTCAGTGAATGTACCAAAATCTATACCAATATTAGAAAAATAATCTGTAAAAATAGAAGAGTTTCTATTTCAATTTACTCTCCGCTAATTATTTTTTTTCCAAAGAAGCTATTTTTTGTTCACAAAAATAATTTAATGCCTGATTTTCAAGCGATACATATTTATTGCATGTTTTTGCACGTTTTGAAGTTTTTAATGCACGTTTTGAAGTTTTAGTAGAGATGAGAGATGGTCAACTGTTCTTCAATTACGATAGGTTAAATGATGGTCAGGATTTTCAGTTACAACGATATTTATTATGGTAAGCCAACGTTTCGATCCAACTTGTGGATCTTCATCAGGGCTACTGAGTCCAGGTGGATACTAATACTCTTAGTATCCACCTGGACTCAGTAGCCCTGATGAAGATCCACAATTTGGATCGAAACGTTGGCTTACCATAATAAATATCATTGTAACTGAAAATCCTGACCATCATTTAACCTATCGTTTTGAAGTTTTTATTGCACGGAATTCCGAGCTTTAGTTATAAACCTCAAATATAAACTAAGTTCAAGGGCAATATTTTTAGTTATAATATTGATATATTACAGGGTTTATACTAATAATTTTAAGAGGTATATCGACACAATCGACAATAGCGGGATCTTGGGAAGAATGCCATCCTCGGCTCCTTGTTCTTCTGCTTGGACGGCTATTCCTCCGGGTGAATGATAATAGAGGAGGGCCTGTCGTTAGAGGAAGAGGGCTAAGGACCTAGATGTCATATTGATCAGGGAAGGGCAAAGAAGGGCCTATCAGTTGGGAAGCCCTTGGCACAAAGCCATCCTCCTCGGCGTTAAATTAAATAGCTGTAGAGTGGAAAATCCCTTCTCAGTCATTTGGCAACCAATTAGCACCCCTCCCCTTTTTTCCCCCATTTTTTTCTTCTTTTTTTTTGGAAATATAGGCAATCTTATGCTTCTGGTTAAGTTTCAATGACTCAAAAAGGATTACGATTTTATACGTGTAATTTAACTTTAATATTTAACATGGTCCGTTTCGCAATATCCAGAAGATAGATTAAAAAAAATCTTGTGCGTGCGCGCAACACAAAACATTCACATACCAACTTACTTAGATAAGAAATTGAAGTGTTTTGTTTATTGCCAAAACACATTTTTCCGCATTCATTTCTTATTTTGGTTTTTATTTGCTCTATAATAAAAGTTTTTACTTGTGATAATTCGGCAATGCAAGCATAATACTCCAAGTCGTCTGATTTTATAATTCCCTATGTAGTTGTTGAAAACTTCATTTAGTTACGATGAAACACGTAATTTCCATTAAATGAACAGAACGGCATTAATTATGAACAATGGTCTGTCATTAAAAGCGTGGGCTCAACGTATTTTATGAGTTAAAGGAATATTTTTCTTTTTTTTCTCCTCTATCTATTTTATCCTCTCTATCCTCCATTATTTCATTACACCCTCTGTTTACATTTGAAGTATCTAAGTAAAACTCTGGATCTTCCTGACTCAAGATGGCCCAAAATTATAGCCAAGACGATTATAATGAAAAAAAATTATTGGGTTAAAGAACACTCAAATATTATCAACTCCTTATCTGGTACTGAACAAATTAATAATAACAATAGCTCGAACATTAAGAACCAGATAGCAATAATTTTAGACAAATTAAAACATAATTTTAAATCTTACTTAATTCAGTCATCACATACATCCAAATTTCACGAGTTATATAAAGAATTAAGCATTAATCTGGGAGAAAACAGTTATTACTCAGATAAAAATAATTTTCATTTTATTAAAACTATTCTTAAAGTACGGGGTCAATTATTGAACTTGAACTATTCTGTTGGGCGTTCAGAAGAAAGCCATAAATGCACATTATGTAACCTGGGGCTAAATGAAGACTTAAACCATTTCCTAGCTATATGTCCTATTTTGATGGAGTTTAGGACTAAGTGGTTTGCACAAAGCATTCTTGATAAGGATAATGTTGTTGAATATCTAAATGGAAAGAACTGGAAACATATATTTTAATTAGGGAATTTAATACACAATAAAAAATGTAAAACAAAATATATTATTTATATTAATTAGCTTTATACCTCAAAGGATAATTTATCATTTATTTAATGTTTGATTAAGATGTACAATTCTGTATTTCGTTTGAATGCGGTTTTAAAAACAATTAGAATATTGAAAAAGTGTGGTCAACTCAGCAGACGGACATTGTCCATGCCTATATGTTTATGTATATAATGAACTTTTATTTTGTGTCTTTATTTTGTTAAATAAACAGCTTAGTATTATTTATTATTATTATTATTATCCTCTCTATCCTTCTCCTATTTTTACTAAAATCCCTTTACCTTGAAATCGGAAATTTCATGTGAAACAACCGAATATATTAATGATTCCAGTATTACTTTCTAATCATTATTATTATGTCTACAGTTACCGTACCATATATTTGAGATTCCATTTCATGTAATGCATTATAAGCTTAGGAAGGGAGGTAGTAGTGTTTCATTGTACCATAACCATTTGGAAAGTTGATGACTATGGGAGGTTGCGGAAATCCCCCTACTGTGAGTTGGGTGCACCATTAAGTAGGCTCAAGTCTCGCGTTGGCTAAGTCATGCACCATAAAGAGAACAGCAGACATGGCGGCCCTCACGAACCTCAACTGCTCGCACAGGCTACTGCGTAATCGTTCCCTCAAGGGGGGTTGATTACGGTACTCTGGGGGAGGGGGTTGAAAGGGGGAACCTCATGGGGGAAATTTCCCATCTTAACTTGGATTAATACCTGTTTTTAAAGAGTAATGAGACGTTCTATTTTTTTAATTGTTTTTAGGAGGATCAACAATATTATATTCAAATGATTAACCCTTTGCACTCGGCACCGTTTCGGACGTTACCTACAGGCAACTCGACGCAACTTATTCGCGAAAACGTACACTTTGGAAACGTAATATTATACAGTAAAATTTTAGAACCAAGTAAGGAATTGTAATGAAATTTATGTTATATGCATTTGTGAAGCTTCAAGAACACATACTTACAAAAAAAAATCTTTTATATTTTTTTATAATTTTATATTAATTTCAATTTTATATATTATTTTATAAGTTTATAAAAATACCGAAAATAGATCTAAAAATTATGTTAAATTTTTGATAATTAAGAGAACCGGAGTGGATAACGATGGAAATCCCTTTGATTTCACAAAGTTTTCGCCGTTCCTTATATATAAAAACATTAAAAATCTAATTGGAGAAGTAAAAACAGTTAAAAAATTACGAGATGGGACCCTTTTAGTAGACGTTTTCTCGTATATCCAATCAGAAAAGCTCCTAAAATGTGAAAATCTACTTAATAATTCAAATTAATTAATTAATAATAAATCAAATTAAAGGAATTATTTGGTGCCCCGAACTAAATTATTTTACAATCGAGGAAATAAAAGATGAATTAAAACCACAAAATATAGCCGATTTTAAAATATTAACGTAATATAAAAATAATGAAAAACACCGCGAGCCGCGACCGTCACTTGTCACCAAAAGCGAAATATCCTAAAATTGTTTTTTACGATTTTTTTATGTCCTTATATGTTAAAAACTGAAAATTATTTGCATTGCCTCCGTAGCGGAGCCCTCGAGTTTGAAGACAAATTTTTAAATTGCTCAGCTCCGGAGACCTCGAGTGCAAAGGGATAAGTGGTGTGAAATCAAATCCTACTTATTTTTTATATGTTTATTAAATTACTAGTCGAATCTTAACATTTTTAAACCTTTCGTACTTCCATCTTCAGGGTTTTATTTAAACCTCAATAAAAATCGCACCATATAATTAATCATATTACATAAAGAATAAATTATGAAATATTTTTATTTAGATTTTATCTCTTGTTTTTGTCATCTGTCCCTCTTTCCTTTCATTTTTGTTGTCTGTTTTATATTTTCCATTATTAAATATTATTAAAAGATATAGATGCCAAAAACAATAAAATGTATGGAGAAATATTTATGAGATTTTTGGTTTATTGGAATATTTTGAAATGGGATTACTTATACGGTGCAATTTTTATTAAGGTTAAAAGAAAACACTGAAGGTGGAAGTAATTCTGAACCGTAGATTGAAAAGTGTTTAAGATTTGACTTGTTTTTTAATAAACATATAAAAAATAAGGAGGATTTGCTATCTCACCCTTTAATTATATTAATCTATTTTTTACTTGAAAACCAACTCCCATCCACACTAATTCGATTAGCCGTTTTACTGATATTAATTTTTACGCTAAAGGCCTTAGAACATAATGATATTTAAAAGTATGAATAAACTTAGGCGATTTCTGAAATTTCGAATTGATAAAAAATTTAATTTATAAAAATTCACAATAGGTATAGCTCTTTTTAATATTTTGTTTTCATTTAATTTGTTTTAGAAATCAGCTAACCCAGAGTTTCCCAAACTTTTGGGGTTTTGGCGCCCTTAAAATGTTAGAATATTTCAGATAACGATTATGATGTTTGTAATCTTATTAAATAAATAATTAACACTACTTCCTTTTATTTTCGATTGATGATGACAAATTATTATTTAATACCGGACAGCCAATGGTTGTAGTTAGTATCCGGTTGTGTTTGAACGCATTCAATGGAAGCACATCACGAAATCAAACTGTTCATTCGTTTGTTAAAAAATAAATTAAACATGTATTTCTAATTTTAAAATAATTGTCGTATGCACATTAAAATACTTAATGGAATAGGTGGGTTTTTCGTTCTCTATACATTTTATAAAGTAATAATATTATTAACAAGTTAGGTGCAGCATCGGTCCCATGTTTTACATTCCCCTCTTAACAGCCGATTTTCACATGAAAATGTCCGGAAGTCCGAACACTCAATTTAGTCGATTTTTAATGAGATTATTGCATTTTAGTGCGGAAAATGTTGCTAACAGCTGAAATTCAGTTGATTTTTAGAATTGGACTCCGAGGTCAGATTTTCGATAAAGTATGGCGAAAATTCTGTATCGGCCTGTCCTGTGCCTATTATGTCTAGTTCCAATCCTTACTAAGAGTTAATGCCCTTGAGACGCTCATTTAATTCACTTTTTAGTCAAAAGATAACGCTTTCGTCAAAGCATTCCCATCGGACCTCGACGCCCGATATCGTCTGTGGCTCATCCCACCAGTCGGACCCCGGGGACCGGATACCGTTCAATTAAGGATAACCCTAAACTACGCCGCCGCACCTATGGATAAATCAGAAAAAAAAGCTTGTATATTTATATTTAAATAAATAAAATCAAACCTAGACTCTTATATGAGATATCATTGTGATAAAGATCATATCAGGACTTTTATTTTCTAGTCCGGAATATAAAAGTCATGATGTGATTTTTATTTATTTATTAGAACTATAGAAGTCCGGATATGACTAACTTTATCCTCTTTCCGAGAAAATAAGAGTTAATTTCAAACCCTGTATTTTTTTATTTATATCTAAGAACTCGATATACCGGAAGCATTATGCTCTTGATAATGTAATGATACTTCTGAAACAAGCAGAATCCGCTCTCGTGAAATGTGAGATGGGGTATACTCATAACTTTTATTAATAAATTCAAAACTCAGGTAATAAGAGTATTGAGATGAAAGTTTATCTAAGTGATTTATCACGTTATGATGAATTAAATATAAATCTACCCTGCTAGACCTTAACAGAAGTTTTATAGTTCATAGAGCATGGGGTTATTAGTTACGATTCCTGGGGTAAGAGCCTTGAGAGAGTAATGTTTCTGGGCTTAGAATCTTGTTTAAATAATGAATGTGGGACCATCTTTGAAAGTCTTGCAGAAACTTCAAACGATGAGATAAATTTGTAATTGAATAAAGAAAAATAGATAAATGAAGCTGAGATTTAAGAAACTATTTACGGCGAGTAACTTTATGCTTGTATAAGAGATGAATCTTTACCCGTAAATTATTCAGAGTTGGGCAAACTTTAACCTAAATAATGATTAATGAATATGAATAATTGTAATCATAAAACAAATGAATAATAAATAACCATTATTCATAATCAGTGCGGAGTATTTTTAATGATTATTGAGTGTTAATGGTATTCATTTGAAATGAATAATGAATAACTGGTATTCAGTTATTAATGATTAACGAAAACTGATAAATTTAGTTATTCATTATTCATGAATAAAATATATTCATGAGCTAGGATTAATATAATATTCATCACTCAAGAATACCTAATATTCATCAATCATGAGTAAAAAATATTAAAAAAATAAAAAATAAAATCATCAATCATGAATATGAGATATTCATAACCATTATTCATTTAAATTTAAAAGACGAGGATGCATTTCCAAATTAAAAGTTTTCCTAATGAGCAAGAACAAGTCCTAAGAGTGGTGTAGTCAACTGAATAGCCTTTGAAGTCACAAATAAAGAATTATACCCTAATTCCAATGGGTATTAGTAAAGTTCTATTGACAAGAATGGAAAGAGGAAACAAATTTTCAATCATTATTCATGATTAGTAATACTCAGTATTTTGATTTTTTTGGATTCATGATTAATGAATTTATATTATTCATGATTAATGAATGATCTGTAATCATGAGTACTGAATTTCCATTAGTCATGATTAATGAGTAATGAGTAATCATGAATAATGACTAACATTTAATAATGAATAATGGTCATTCATGATTGTTGAATACATTATAGTCGTGAATACTCCACGACCAGGGATTAATACAATTCATGATTAATGATTCCGCGCTAAAGAATGATTTTTGAATGATGATTACAATCATTATTCACATTTATGATTATTAGTCATAATCATGATTACATTTTAATTTAAATATGCCCAGCTCTGAAATTATTAACCATAAATTTTAGGGTAAAGAATATTAATTAAAGAATTTAAAGTTAAGAACGGGCGTTAATGACCCTAGCCGTTTTATGCTCTTCAACAATACCAAACAAATAAACAAAAAAATTCCAAAAAAGTCGTTGTTCGTATGCAGGAGAATCAAAATTCTAATTCTACTTCTTTTTTGAAGTTTTATTCTTATAAAGTTTCTTTTTCTTTTTTTTTGAAATTAAATTGTATTATAAATAAACAAAAGTAATAAAAGATTCTTTATGTAAAGACATGGTATATTATATCGCAAATACGTTCGATCCGCTAAGCATGTCTTAAGCCTCTGATAGGGGAAGGTAATGAGCATAGAAGAAAGCATTACACCTAATCGTTCTATGAATGTTTTTTGAAGGGTAATATTGCGGGAACTTAAATGAAGTTACAGGTCGATGGGACTCTGCAAAGTAATCAGTACCTGATGATGACAGCACAATTTTCTTGCAAGGAGCTAGCTAATGGTTCCCAGGAGAAGGAAAACTTATTATTACGGAATTATGAAACTTTATATACTTTATACAGCATAATTTAACTTGTACATGTATAATATGTTAAATCTCAAACAACTAATAATTGATCGTCGCTTGTTTTTCAAAGTTTTGAAGTTAACAATGGTAAAGTCATGATATCGGATATTAAATAAATAAGGAAAAATGGGATATATATATATATATATATATATATATATATATATATCAACTCAATCGCCGAAATCCAGTTTTGGGAATTCTAATGATGGGAATACCGTTATACCGTTTTTAAAAAATAGTGGCCATTGCAGTTGACCATTTGAAAGGTCCAGAGAGTAATGATTCTTGATAAGATGAAGATCCTTAAACAAAAGCAACTTTAACTTATAATGAGTCGAAAATAAGCAATTAGCAAAAATATACCATGCGCAATTATGTTATATATTGTTTCCAATATTCCTTAACAAAAACCATACCTGTATTATTTCCGGTTATGTCAAATACTCCATATTCTTAATCTTTAATGCCTGTGTGATATTATTTTACCTCATTGCAACTCGATTTTTTATTTAGATAAAGATGCCATGACTATTTGATTAAGTCAGACTGTTTTCTTACTAAATTGTTCATTCATCCCACTGTGCATAGGTATGTCAGATAGTCCTAAATATTTAAAGATAATAATCACATGAGATAAATTTCCAAAAAACATTTAGAGTTCATTGACAATCAAAGAAAGCTATAGGTTCTTAGAGTATTATTATCACCTCCAAAACTAAGAAGGCAGATACCTCTTGGTAATCCGAGGGTTAAATGTGTGTACTTGAAATTGAAGAGAACCTTATAACGTTTTTTCCCCTAAATTATCTAATCTGCACAACACATTTTTATTTATTTTCTTTAATCATGCATACATAATCTTACTTCATCTTCTCGCACATGCTTCGCTATGCTCACTTTACCAACTTGCAATCCTGCTGAAAATGCCGAGAAATACTTCCAGTGAAGATCAAGCAAGTTTCACAACCCACAGGGTCATTACCCATAATGCACAGTTAAACCGAGGATAGTCGTCACCTCCTAGGCTTTACGGGGGTAACTTTGCAAGTGCAGTTGAAGGTTTTCACTCACCAGTGAGTTTTCCACTGTTATAAAGGCCAGATCCACATGCTTTTCCGGCTAGATCATAATGTCCCCCATTTTGTTTTCCTTTCTCTCTCTTTACACACACACACACATATTTTTATATTGATGAACAAGGAGGTTAAGCCAGTATTTAACGTTTGTTGCTTATTGGAACTTGGAAAATGAGCTTACCAACGCTTCAGTGCCTAGCTGCGGTTAAGTTATGTATTAACAAGGTAATGTATTAACATTTTTCCTACCTTTTAATGAGGGATACAGAGATTTCTACCACGTCCAAATTCAACTCCAGCTGCATCAAACAAGACTACAATCACATCGGCTTACGTTCCATACAGATGTACTAGCGAAATAATTGTAAGACAAATATAAATTTTTGATGATTTATTAAAATTATTGGTTTCTGAACTTGGGATTGAGATTGGATATTCCTGCAAATCCTTAAACTCTATTTTTTCTTTTCATTCGACCTATTATGATTTGAAAGACTCCAGGGCGTAAAAAATGAGGACATTTTGCATTAATGCATAAACTAAGACTGAAGATGTACTTACAGGTTCGGTTTAGATGGAAGTCCAAGCAACATGTCGGAGACCCCTACCATTTTCCGTCGAGCAAACCGATGGTTTGGAAGGATGAAACTACTGAAGTCTTTAAGTTTAAGTAACACTGGAAAGTAGTGGTGTAAAATAATCGATAGTCTCTACTATCGATAGTTTCGGATATAAAACTATCGATACTATCGATAGTATTAGGTGGTGACCGGAGGGAGAGGGGTAGAATACTTGAATGAATTTTAATTGGTAACGATATGATAATGCAGAATGCACTTTTTCAGTAGCAGTTTAATTAGATAAACGTTTCTGTAAATCGAGTGTGTGTTCCATTATAGCTTTAGGTAATTTCTGTCAATATACAAGCTTGGTAGTACCGCTTAAACAAAAAAATTCAAAAAATCTTGATTTACAGAAAAGTGAAAGCAAACCTCTCGAAGTAACCGTCAGTCGATTTTTTCCGTTTTTAGCCAAGACAAATTCATATGTCTGCCTACCAATGGGATTTCTTTCATGATTTTTAATTATTTAATTAAGCAGTTAGTAATTAGCGCGGTCATTGAAATGCGAACAGCTTGTTATAAGGATGAATCTGATCAGTTAATTTGAATTTATATTTTTTATATGAAAATATTTTTATAGAGTTTATTTTAAGCATTTTTTGTTAAAAAATTAAATGTAATAGTACTGTACCATTTTTTTTATATTCCATTGAAATGAATTACATAGATGGGCGTGCTCAAAGACAGAGGCTGACACCTTTCGCCTTTACAAACACAGTTTTAGATAGTACTATCGATGGATCAAACAACTATCGATAGTTTTACAACACTACTGGAATGATTACCAATCTGGAGAGTTATTGTGGCTTGGTAATCAGAATTTTCTACTATACATCATTAAGGATAAGATTAAGAATCCTGGCTACCTCGGAGACCAAGAAGCTCAGAACGCGTAGTACCATTGCAAGGTCACTTCATGTTGCACCCACAAGGACTATAACTGATTCAAAGCAATCAATGCAATTTCTTAGGGAGACAAACCAACAGAGCAGCTTGTAAACTCAAAATGGAAAAAGATCTGGTTAAAACGGAAATTCCCAGGCACGTTCATCTCTTCTCCTCCAACTACTTAAAAATAATTTCATTCACTAGCTCAGCAAATAGTTTCACGAAGCAAATTAAATACAATTAGAATCAGAGGCGGGAGTAAGCCTAAAAGTTTTAAAATTGATTAGAAGGAAGGAAGAGTTTAGTAGAGAACTAAGCTTTTACACTCAAATGTTGCTTACTAATTTAATTTCCGGGGCAGTGATCCACATCCAGGATCCAGCCAACTTCCGCCTCCAACACAAGCCCAACTTTATAATCTCCTTTCTTTTTTTTTTAGGCCAATGCCACTGTCTTCCAAATCAAGCTATTTTCTGCCAAGCTAGCTGGGTTGTTCACGTTATTCCTTTGTAGAAAATGTTTGTTTAAGGTTATCATAATATTTAAAAACGCTCAATTTTATAGTATATGTATTATTTTTTACATCAGCCATAATAATTTTTTTTTTTTTGTTTTTTGGTTTCAAGACTTACCAGTGCAAATCCTATTTTGCCAATGCCATTATAATAGAAACCCTTTGCACTCGGCACCGTTTCGGACGTTACCTACCGGCAACTCGACGCAATTTATTCGCGAAAACGTACACCCTGAAAACGTAATATTATACAATAAAATTTTAGAACCAAGTAAGGAATTGTAATGAAATTTAGGTTATATGTATTTGTGAAGCTTCAAGCTTTATAATATGTTAAGCTTTATAATTTTATATTACTTTAAAAATTATTATTTTTAAATTTAATATATTTTTTCATAATTTTATTAAAAATAAAATCTAAATTTAAAGGGACGTTTTTTGGGAATACCGAAAATATACCTAAAAATTGTGTAAAATTTTTGGTAATTAAGAGAACCGGAGCGGATAACGATGGAAACCCCTTAGATTTCACAATGGTTTCGCCTTTACTTATATATAAAAGCATAAAAAGTTACTTGGAGAAGTAAAAACAGTTAAAAAATCACGAGATGGGCCCCTTTTAGTTGAAGTTTTCTCAGATATCCAATCAGAAAAGCTCCTAAAATGTGAAAATCTACTAGTAGTTCTGGTTAAAGCAGAAGCACATGGGAAACTAAATAAAATTAAGGGGATTATTTGGTGCCCCGAACTAAATTATTGTACAATTGAGGAAATAAAAGATAAATTAAAGCCACAAAAT
Source organism: Aelia acuminata (assembly GCA_911387785.2). Taxonomy (NCBI): domain Eukaryota; kingdom Metazoa; phylum Arthropoda; class Insecta; order Hemiptera; family Pentatomidae; genus Aelia; species Aelia acuminata. The sequence continues at coordinate 156,306,703 of OU426980.1, read as the reverse complement.
ATAGCCGATGTTAAAAAACCATAAAAATAATTAAAGACACCGCGAGCCTATAATAATCCTATAAATAGTTTTTACGATTTGTTCCTGTCCGTATATGTTAAAAACTGAAAATTATTTGCATTGTCTCCGTAGCGGAGCCCTCGAGTTTAAAGACAAATTTTAGATGGCTCCGCTCCGGAGACCACGAGTGCAAAGGGTTAAGCATAAAGTAATCAATTCGTGCCACAATTATTTCTTATTATTTATATTCTTTTCGAATTAGCCGTCGAATTGGAAGGATCCAATTTAAGGGAAGGTTTTTGTTTCCCTCACCGGATCTAAAATATCCTTCTCTCTAAATTGCCTATGCAAATGAGTATTGTTGTGGTGAAGGGAAAACCTGCCGATTGTGACAGACTTCCCTATTTAACCGTGCCCCCATAAATTACCAGGTTGATTGCAAGTGTTTCCCCCTGCCACTCTTACTGTTTTAGAGACAAAATAGTTCGGACTAATTTTATAGATAGTTCTGCTTTTTGCAAAGTAGGATTTTGAAAATGAATATAAACTTGGAAGTAATGTATCTCTACAAAGCAGATATATGTTTCACACATATGGGACACTTGAGCTGATATAATAAAATAAAAAAAAAACATGTATCACAATTAAGATGGATTCCGAGATGAAAAAATATTGGGTATTAGTTCCTTTATGTTAATTCTTGGCGTGCCAAATATGGCAAATATTTAGTCTTGCCCCGATTGCAAGCACACGTGGGGAGTTTATTTACCCCTTCAGTACGAGCGCTGCGAGCGAGTCAAAAGCTGGTATCTAATAAAACTGTTGAAGGTTTTTAAACTGAAGAATACGCGATGGGGGAACGCTAATATATCACACAACTTTCGGGAAATTGAAAAAACTCTTTCCGGTCCTATATTTAACTCATCTGCTAAACGAAATGTTAATTTTTCTGAAGAAATTTTATTTAAGTTTTCAAATGAGGAATCTTTGCATCCTTTTTAAAAAATGATAAATCATATTTTTTGATAACTCTTACTGATCAAGGATATAACTACCAGACAGTCAGGCCACGGAATAGAAAAAAGGGACAATACAATATTAAACTGCATACATTTTCAAATATTTTATTTTTTAAAACGTAGCAGTTTAAAACTAGTTGTTTTATTTGCTTTTTTTGTATATATTTTATGCATTTATATTTTATTTGCTTTACACACACACCTATATATATATATATATATATATATATATATAAAGATGATCTCGCTTTACAATGTTTTTTTACGAAATCGACCGTTTCAATACAAAAATGAAATTACCCGGGTGAAACCGGGATATACAGGAATAATCTATGTAAATACATATGAAATTCTGTTTGTTCTTTATAGATATCCATAAAGTTTGTCCTAAATTCTCCAAATTTCGCTCAGTTGTTCTTTCATACCAGTCGCGAACACCTGTCCATATTAAAATTACACAATTAATCTAAACTTAATTTGTGGCTGACCACCATTTTAAATTATTTTTAAATAATTTATTTTTTGGAGAGAAAAGATTTGTTTAAATTATTTTTAAATAATTTATTTTTTTAAGAGAAAAGATTTGTTTAAATTATTTTTAAATAATTTATTTTTTGAAGAGAAAAGATTTGCTTAAATTATTTTTAAATAATTTATTTTTTGAAGAGAAAAGATTTGTTTAAATTATTTTTAAATAATTTATTTTTTGAAGAGAAAAGATTTGATTTAAATTATTTTTAAATAATTTATTTTTTGAAGAGAAAAGATTTGAAGAGAAAGTAGGTATCAGTGAAGAGGAAGGATTTGCTCTGCCTTGAGCTCTGTGGTGTAGTGGTTAGCATCCTCGCATGTAACGCAGGAGACCCGGGTTCGACTCCCGGCGGAGCCAAATCTTTTCTCTTCAAAAAATAAATTATTTAAAATTACACAACTTAAGCCAATCCCTGGGTATATTCTTTATTGTTTTAAAAATCGTTTTGATCTCGCTTTACATTGTTTTTTTACGATATCGACCGTTTGAGTCGATAAATGTCTCACTTTATAGATTTCATAGATTTAAAAAATGAATTCTCCGGGTGAAACCGGTGTATACAGCTAGTATATATATAGTATGCATATATATGTAAAGTTCCTCTCTACTTGTATATATACCTATTTATTATGAACTGTTAATTTAAACTATGTATGTTTATTGATGCCCTTCTGTCACTACAGTATTTACAATCTACCTTCCTACATTTGCTTTTGGGCAAATATCGTGTAATTTAATTATTCTTTACAGGTATTTTTATTGTTCCTATTTATATGTATTTCTAATTTGTTGATAACATCTCTAACAGTTGTTTTACTATTTGTTAATTCTTTACAGAATTTATATATATATATATATATATATATATATATATATATATATATATATATATGAGCAGACCCTACCACGCGTTGCTGTGGCTCAGTAGCTATAATAATGCGTTGAATTAGCTATACTCTATACCATTTTATTGTCAAATCAAAATTCATTGATAAAGATAAAAAGGTTTTAGCTAATCTAAAAACCAACGGGATATAAAATGGAATTTTACGCCAAATTTAAAATTGTTTGGTAAAGAATTTAGATGGGTTAAAGTTTTTATTGTTTACATCTTATATTTGACCATAATGTGTTAATGAATGACACATTTAAAAGAACCTAATAAAGAATATAATTGGAACAGGGTTTAGTACAATCAAAAAAGACAGTTAGCAAAAATGTACCAAATTAATCTTTTGCCGTAATACATATTAATTAAATTCAGAATATAGCACATGATGATATGAGATATCGTATCAGGAGGTTACACTAATGGGTGCACAATGATTTTGGTTAACCTGTCTTTTGCTAAAAAAAAAATAGATTCGATGCTTTCCCCAAACGTGAAAAGGCGACACATAAGTTGCTTTGGAAAAGCACGGATTTTTCTAGTCCAAGCCAGAAAAAATAGATTTATGCTTACCCTCCTAAACATCGAAAGAAAATGAAGTGTCGTGCCAATAAATCAACTTACACAGCCATCTGTTGGAAATTTATAAAACTTACAAATAATCACACTCGATTGTAGTATAATAAGCATTTAATTTGTAAAAAAAGAAATATTGAGGCCAATAATCGAGATTAAAACTATCCTACCTTTTAAGTTGGACAAAACTACACACAATGAGACAAATTTCATCATAATCGGTTGAGTAGTTTCTGATTTTACCACCGAAAAATATAGGGGATGGAGATTTACATATATATATATATATATATTTATTTTTCTTCCTTTTTTTTTTATTGTATATATATTTCATTATTTTGTCTGCTTTTTATGTATATATTCAATTCGTTTTTATGTATGTATGTAGGTACAAAGTAACAGAAAGCGGTCCTTGGAAATCTTATCGGGCCCTTTACCTAGCAACCTTTGAAATGGAAATATATCATTACGGCTTGCTTGGTGATCCACCCTCACAAAATGTTTATACTTATCCTTGTTCGGTAAATCCACGTTCACGTCGTCATAATTTCCAAAACCTTCCGATTTCTCGATCTTCTACTTCAGCAGGAGCACACACCAATATTTTTTCATAGGTAATTGTAAAAAAAAAAAAAAAAAAAAAAAAAAAAAAAAAAAAAAAAGGTTCTCCTAATAAGGAGCAACATTTGTATCACTAATTCACGGATTTGTAATATTGGAAAGTCGAATGGGTTCTTCAGTGTGCGAAAAAGAACCAACACTCCTTTAAATTTTATTTGGAATCGTCAAGTTTGAATGAATCAACTGTCGAATCAGTTTCGGTATTTGCATACAAGGCAACCTAATTTTTTTCTTTTCTTTTTTTCGGTTTTAAGGTTTGTAGCGTTTTGTTACAATAGAGGAAGTTTGAAAGCGTTCTGCGGTGCCTCACTTACGAAAAGCCGTGTAAAAATATTTTCGATGCTGATGTTGAAAAAAAAAATGACTACACTAGAATGTTTTTGGAGAGTAAAATAGGAAATTCATAATCAAAATTTGTTCAAGGGATGAAAAATGAATGAAAAAATTTTAATACCTTTCCTTCTTCCCAAACTTAGAATTGTATATTGTATTTTTATGTTTTATCAAAAAAAAAGATAACTTCACTGGACCTCCTTGGAGTGATAAGGGGAAGGTTACTTCACTGTATCCAACTGGACAGTTATCATCTCATGTTCACCATATCTTTCACCAATTTTCACCGCTTAATTATCATTTTCTCACCAATCATCACCACTTATTCATTAAAATTTTGTACTCTGTTTTTTGCTATTCAGGACACTACCAATTCCACCAGTTATTTTCTGGAGGTATTTAACCTCCAGTAGTTAGTTATTTTATAACCACATTATCTCTCTGTAAAGTATAATTTCTTTTTCTTTTTTTAGTTGTATAGCTAGAAGTTTATATTTTCTTTTCTTTACTCTGTATTTAATTGTATACAGCTTTAGATTATAATCAATGCATGGCCAGATTTCTTTATTTTATCTTATTCAGCTTATTTTCTATTCTTTTCTTTTTCTATTAATTAGCATGTTTATATTTAGTATCGAGTCACCAATTATATTTTTATTTACCTTAGAAGCTTTTTAGTATTGTAGAGGTGAGAGATAGTCAACTGTTAATCTTTACGATAGATGAAATCAGTCAGGATTTGCAGTTTGAAAAAAAAATTATTTTCGAAAGCCAACGTTATTATTATCTTTTGTATTATATAACTTCCTTTTGTATATTTTTCAATTTTTTATGCATTGTTACCTTATGCATCATCTCAATTTTGTGTTATTATTGAGTCCAGACATAACAATTGGTATACAGTACCATATATTTTGTTAGTTTTTAATATTTTATTTTCACTCAGTTGTCATGAAGCCTTTCACTTCAAAATAGTTGGGTTTCCCCGTCATAAACCTTTGAATTCGGCAAAATACCCCCTACCACTACCTCTTACCTTATTTTACCTTCAGTCTTTGTATCTACCTTGACTCAGAAGGTAAATATCAGATTCTATTTTATCTTGCTGACCAGCTACTTACTTAAATATTCATGTATAAAGCTTACCACCTTTTATATTATTATCAGTTCTGTAAAATATTCATTTATTGTCATCCTCTAGCATAGATACTCATATATTTGTTTTCTTTTAGTCCTGATGAAGATCTACAAGTTGGATCGAAACGTTGGCTTTCGAAAATAATTTTTTTTTCAAACAGCAAATCCTGATCATCATTTCACCTATCTTTTTAATATTGTTGCATGTATATTCCTTTAATCCTCCTTTTCACCCATTTATTTTACCATCCAGACTTCATCTATCTATCATCATCATCATCTATCAGGCAAAATTCAAAGGCACAATAAACACCCCCCTCAGAAGGTGGTAATTAGAATCAGTTATTATCCAGGCATTGTGTAAAACAATATCTTAGGACAACCACGTTGTGGCCCCAACAGACTATTTTTATAAATAGTCGTATTATTTATGTATTTGTTTTTCATCAGCGAATTCAAAAAAATGTATCGATTGGTTCGATGTTTGACTATATATTTTCAAAACTCTTGGCTCCTTCGGAACAACTATAAGAAATCGACAAAAAAAAAAAAAAAAAATATCTTTTAATCGAAGAGGGAGAGTTAGAAGGCTGGAATCACCTGGAAATAAGGGAGCGAAAGAGGGGGGGGGGGGGGGGAAATTGGGAGAGGAGACCTTGAGTCTTGTTAGTGTCAGCCGAAGAAGAGGAATGACTGGGCAATATGAGAGGGTGTGGAGGGGATGTTGGGGTGAGGGGGGGGGGGGAGTTGGGGGGCAGATAGCCCATCCTCGAGGGATTAACCACCCTCCAATACAGTGGATTGTCTCGGCATCACTCTCGTGGGATGGCCTTTTCATCGGCGCAGGAGTACCACACCTGGGATTAACTTCTTACTCGGAGGCAGCGGAGGAATGGCACCTATGGGAATCCTTCGGTGAGGCGATAGAGGAGAGGATGCTAAATTAGGAGAAATATACAATTTGTTCCGAAGGCTCAATACGTTATTAACCTTCGATCCGAACGAGCTACACATCGTTTTGTGTGCTTGGGAGAAAATCTTGATTTACAATTATGCTGCCTGTAAGTGTTGTGTAAATAAATCATGCATTACACTAATCAAATTGGAACAGTAAATACATATTAAATATATATTTTTGTTTTATTCCCGCTCTTATATTCTGTGATACGAAATATTGGGTTGTCCCGAAAATAATGCAGGTTTTCAAGTTTTCTTTTAAAACATTCTATATATAGTAATCTGTTTACTTTTAGGGGATTATTTATTTGTACGAGTGTCAACAGTTGCTAATCCTCTTCTTAACGACAATGTTTGTTTATCTTTATAGCATCTCGCTGCTTGGAAATAATCCAGTCTTTCCTACAATGTCACGTCGTGAATTTCGTACGATTTTCTTTTACGAGTTTAAACTCGGCCGGCTAGAACCATCAACCAAGCGTGGGGCGAGGGAATTGTTACTGAGTGCATTGTTCAAAGGTGGTTTAAAAAATTTCGGGAGGGAGACTTCAGCCTCGAAGATAAAGAAGGTCGTGGAAGGCCTTCCTCTCTTGATGACGATATTCTCCGATCATCGGTGGAAGAAAACCCCAGAGTAACTGTTCGAGAACTTGCGGAAAAACTTCAAGTAAGCAAATCGACCGTCGATGACCACCTCAAGGCGATTGGAAAAGAGAAAAAACCCAAATGCTGCATTATTTTCCGGACAACCTAATAATTGGTATCTCGGCTCTTCAACTTCTTGGGCCATTTTAGCCTCTACAGAACATAAGGAGATTGACCATGTTGAAGAGAAATATACAATAAGCAAATAAAATATATAGGGGATAGCGGGGTTGGTTGGCATAGGGGGTAGGTTGGTCTTTGGCTTATAATTTCCGTCACACCTTCTGTAAAGGCGTCACAATCGTACCGTGTGACCCGCTCGACCTCGGGAATCTTGTCCTGAGGTTTCAGTCCGATGCTAACAGTGTAGAGAAGAGTGTGCTTCATTGATTCATTTTACAACATTTAAGTAAATTTTTATGTTTTTCAGTAAATTTGGTTTTAAGGCATGACGAAACATTTGACTCCGATTCTGTTCACATTGCCCCAAACTCCTTTGAAAAACCTAACCTTTCAACTAACAAGTTTCTTGTTTGATGTTTCTCCCCTGTTCTGCCAGCCATCTTTCATATGATTTCTCCTGTGGGGTTAGTTGGCTATCTTCAACTGGGGCTCGTTAGCGCAGTAGCAAGACACAAAAGTAGGGTAAACATAAACAAAGGTGAAACTACCACTTGTCCACTTGAAGAACTCTAATACTTGTGGTTTACAGTGGTATCAGCCCTATTGGGCTTATATTAACAGAAACGACTTCAACAATCAAAAAAGGGAAAACTGTTACCAACCAACCCCGCTCTCCCCTACAGTAGTATAATAAAGAAGGTTGTGCCATAAGTAAGAATTTAGGGGTTGCATATGAAATAATTAAGGTAATGTCAACAGGAAGACAGAAACACAAAAAATATTTATAGAAAAATTTCAATAGAAAAAAGGCAATACTATAAATTAATTAAAATGAAAAACGAAAAAAACAAAGAAATATAGTATGAAAATACAATTAAATGTGGCAAATTTTTTTTTTAAATTATTAAAAGAATACAGACAATTATGGAAACAATTTATAAAGTTTTAAAGCTTTAAGAAAATACTCATAAGGGGTTTAATGGTAAGAAACTGCTAAGTTTCCACCCCTGGGGGGGGGGGGGGGGAGCCTTCTCCGTCTCAGCTCCCTGAATTACTGTGCTTTTCATTTTTTTTTTTTTTAGAAAAAAAACGATTTACATTTTTATCACTTCTTTTATAAAAAAAAAAAATAATAATAATAATTTTAGCAAAATTCTGCTTAAAACTAATCCTATGCAGGTATATCGCGAGGAAACGCGTTATAACAATAAACCAGTTGGAAGATTAGTTTTCATAAAAAATATTCATTTATGTGTGAGTTAGGTCTAATCTATATAAATAAAGATGAAATTCTGTTTGTTGGTTTTTGATGGATTTTGCTCAGTGGTTCTTTGATACCAGGTGCGAACACCTGTCCATATTAAAATTAGATAACTTCAGCTGATCTTTAGCTGATATTCTTTATTGTTAAAAAAATCGTAATGATCTCGCTTTACAATGTTTTTTTTACGAAATTGACCGTTTCATTAGAAAAATGAAATTTCCCTTGTGAAACCGGGACATACAGCTATAATCTATATGAATAAAGATGAAATTCTCTTAGTTCTTTATAGAAATCCATATCCGTTTATCCAAAATTCTCCAAATTTCGCTCAGTGGTTCTTTCATACCAAGTGCGAACACCTGTCCATATTAAAATTGCATAACTTCAACCAATCTCTGGGTATATTCTTTATTGTTATAAAAATCGTTTTGATCTCGCTTTACATTGGTTTTTACGAAATCGACCGTTTGAGTCGATAAAAGTCTCACTTTATAGATTTTATAGATTTAAAAAATGAAATTCTCCGGGTGAAACCAGTATATACAGCTAGTTTTCAATAATTTTGTTTCTCTATAGCAAATTTTTCTTTTATGCATAAATACCGATGTAACAGACGAAGTAACACACTATCCTATCTTGAAAAAGATGCAGAAAAAAATAGCCTGGACTTGTAGGAACATCGAGTTGCTAAGGGAGAGAAACTTGAGAAAAAAAGTTTCACAAATGAAATTCAAGATCGACAAAATAAATCAGATGAAAGTATAAGTAATAATGAAAGAGGGAGGGGGGGCTGAGGGGGGGGGGGGTAGAAGAGTCAAGACTCAGAGCAAAGCCCAAGTTTCCTTTGAATTGTAGATTTGCTAAAAGTTGTGAGGTGTTGCCTGCAATCTTACCGTCTCATTCCACTTATGGAAATTATGAGTTTGCATATATTTCGAGGAAAACACGTGCTTTCAACTTCATGTTAATTATACACAGCAGGAGAAAACTTCAATACCAAGCAACTAAAGAAAAGGATTACAAATTATATTTACTATTAGAAAAGGCCACAGGAATTAATCCATTTTTCTAGAAGGAAATAATACTCGACTAACAATTCAACAAATATTTGTGAAGGTTTCTAAAGGGATTAATCCAAAGGGGTTTTAAAACAAGAGTTCGCGTTATCGTATTAAATTGTAATATAACTTTTATTAATAATTGAATTTAATAATTATTAACCCTGGGATTACCGACTTCTTAGTTTTACCAAGGGAGGGGGGCTATACGAACCCATAGCTTTCTTTTATTGTTAATTAATTCTGAATAATTTTTTAAACATTTATTTCATGATATTAAAATGTTTACATATTTATAAAACTGTGGATGTAAAAAGAAAATTGTAGAGGGAAACGATAGTCATTTTTCTAGATTATTAGAAATGTCATTTACAAGTTTTCTAAAATTTATCTATCATTCATTGTATATAAGATATTTAAATAATTTACACTATCAAAAATTGTATTTCAGGTACATTAAAGAAAAAAAAACATTAATTTTTTGAATATATATTCAATGCCTTTATAAAATGATATTCACGAGCCCATATACTTTTTTTTTCACTTAACACTTTAGTTAGTTGCGGCGGCGTATTTTAGGGGTATCCTAAATTGGACGGTATCGGTCCCAGGGGTCCGACTGCTAGCATGAGCCACAGACGATATCGGACGTCGGGGTCCGATGGGAATACTTTGACGAAAGCGTTATCTTTCGATTAAAAGGGAATTAAATCAGCGTCTCAAGGGCATTATCTCTTGTTAAGGATTGGAACTAGACATAATAGGCGCAGGACAGGCCATTACAGGATTTACGCCATACTTTATCGAAAATCGGACCTCGGAGCCCATTCTAAAAAACAACATAATTTCAGGTGTTCGCAACATTTTCTGCACTAAAATGCAATAATCTCATTAAAAATCGACTAAATTGAGTGTTTGAAGTGTTTCGACTTTCGGACATTTTGATGTGAAAATCATTAAGATGGGAATGTGGGGAAGACATCGGACCCCGGGGACCGATGCCGCACATAACGTGTTAACTATTTCTTGTGGATATAAAATGTTACAGAAAAATTTCAATTGTCATTTACATTAATCTTGAATGTTTTGTCTGACAATTGATAATTTTTCAATTTTTTTATTTAATAATTTAGGTGCTGAACAGCGTAGAAAAATATTAATGGGCCCCAAGAGCCCATTGTTTTTATATATGTTTTTTATTTATGTTAAAGGTTCTAAATTATTTTTTAATAATCCAAAAATGGTTTGAATATTTTTTTTTAAATATGTTTTTGTGAAAATGAAAACTTCAAAGATGCGCACTTCGGAAATTTTAAAATTCACTCTAAATTATTATTATTTCAAGAATATTATGAAAAATAAATTTTTAAAAGTTTTTCTATGTCTAGTTTTAATTATAGGAGTGTAATTACAACAGTTGATTTATTTTATTTGATCCGTGAGCGTGTCAAATAAATTCAACCAGGATGCTTAAATTACAATTAGAGTTCCCGAGGATCAATAATTTTCAAATATACCGATCGTATATTTTTTGTCATACATCACAAATGTCTAGAAATAGATTTTTTTGTTGACATTTTTACATATATTCAGAAATGGATAGAAACACAAAAAATCGTATTATTCCTACCCCTAATGAGAAATGGGTTAATACTCAAATCACTTTAACTCTCAATGAGTTTACACACACTCAACATAACAGCTAAACAAACGAAATTGCGGAAGGTAAATTTAATTTGAATTGCCATTACAAACTCAATCCAGTTATTTATATTTATCTCAAATAGAATAATTAGATGATTAAATTCCTCACACAGGCGTTTACAATTTAATTTTGATAATTACACGATGTGTGATGATTTTCGTTTGGATAAAATTACGATGCATCAATATCACAATTAACAGTATATAATTGGATTTGTTTTGTTTGAAGAGGGAAATTTGAAAACGATATTAAATTGAAGTGCTGGAGCGAGGTCAGGGGATAGAACAAATGATGTGAATTGAATCTTTGAATTTTCCTCAAACCTTCGCTGGTAAAAAGGTCTCATACTATCGGGTTTTATACTTTAACTGAATTAAGTATGATTGCTTCCTTAAGTTTCTGGCCACCCGAAACCGAAGTATTCAAAGTTTTCTATCGCCATAAAAAATATATTAATCTTAAAAATTCCAAAACCATTTTAAATTACGAACCAATGCCTATCAAATCTTACCAGTTACCCAAAAGAAACGTTGAAAATTGTGTTTTTTGCAATAAAAAACTGAAACATTTTTATGTAAATCAAAATCGCTTAAAATTTGTGAAGGATTAAATTTGTTGAAAAAATGAAATATGAAAAAGATTTGAATATGAATATTATTTAAAATAAGGAACAACATTTATTTTTATCGAGTTGCAAAAGATCTCATAATAGAAAAAATGCTTCCTTTTACGATAAGAATAAATATATACTAAAACAAAAAATAATTTTGAGAAAACAATTTTTCGTTCAATTTATCCTGTATATTATTTTTTTCAACAGAATTTAATTTATCAAAAATCTTCGTTTACAAGCTGAAATAAAGAACTCTCAATAATTTTAAAACCATTCCGTGCATATTTTTATGACAAACCTTTAAAACTTTTTTGTTATAAACATATAGTTCAGAAAAGTTGGTCTTAATTTTTTTTTTCAAATCCTTTTTCTAAATGTATGCAAAAGCAATGTAAAAGCAAAAGTGTTTTTTATGATGAGAGTTTTTGGGTAGTTTTCTGTCTCCATCAAAAATTGATGAATCTTTAAATTCGAAAACCGTTTTAATTATGAACCCATACCTATCAAATCCTAACAGTTACCCTAAACGAACGTTGCAATAAATAACTGAAACAATTTTATGTAAATTTTATCGCCGCAATCAATCGCTTACAATCCGTGAAGGATTAGATGTGTTGAAAAAATGAAAAAGATTTGTGTGTGAATATCATTTAAAACTAGGGAACATTTATTCTTATCGAGTTGCAAAATATCTCATAATAGAAAAAATGCATGCTTTTACGGCAAGAATAAATATATACTAAAAAAAATAATTTAACAAAACCCTTAACTTACTGGACAAAATAAAGCACTCTCAATAATTTTAAGACCATTCCGTGCTAACTAAAACTATTCTTGTTATAAGAATATAGTAAAAAAAAAAATGGTCTTAATGTTTTGTTTTTTTTCAAATCCTTATTCTACATTTGAAAGCAAAGGAGTTTTTTTATGTTGAGATATTTTGGGCGGTGCATAGATTCTGAGATAATCCAACTTGGGAAAAAAAAGTGTTTTATGAACCAAAATCTAAGCAACTTATGGACTACTCGATACTTATGATTCACACTGTGCTTATTCTGAATAATAGTCAAATAAGCAAGCATATATCTATTATTTTATATATTTTGTTTATATTAAATCTTATTAATATATTATTTGAAAGCATTTGCAGAGAAAAATATTGACATTAAAAGGTTTTAATTTTTGTTATTGAAAAAAGCACAATTTTTAATGTTGTTTTTGCGGAAAACTTGTCAGATTTGAAAGCTATCGATTTTCACTTCAAAACGGTTTGAAAACTTGGAATACTAGGGTGACTTATGCAGACAACTGTATCTGTATTCTTAATAAATATAATTTTAAACGAGCAAATTTAGTTTATATTATTTTTTCATACTGCGTGAGAAAAGGACTTTTGATATGAGACCGTGAAATTCGTAGAAACAATATCCAAAGTAGGGTGTGGAGTGGAAATGACACAGAGTTGAGCAAGCCCGTTGACACCGGACTTAATTCACCCAGAAAATTCAGTGGGTGGCTAAAACATTTCCAGGTTTTGCTTTTAAGGGTCTAGGGTTCGAATCAAAGACAATCATTCTACTATATAAATGCAACGAAAAATATTAATAATTAAATAATAAAATTTATACTCACTTGACAATATTTGTATCACGTAAAACATAAGAAATGTTCTATTTACAATATCATAAGGCACTATAATGTTCTAATATAACAAAAAAATTGATCAAAATGTGTTTTAATAATCAAACCTTTAGAATACTAAAGGTTGCGGGGTCGCGTGCCGCGGTGGCCCTAGGATTTTTTAAAGGGAGTAAAAAATCATTTTCTATTCCGTCCCTTGGATAGGACGTAAAATGGAGGTCCCGAGTATGTGCGATGCGATGTCATGTACTCGTTAAAGATCCCTATCCTAATTATACCTGGTTAGGCAAAATTTACAACTCCCACTGGTAGCATCGTCCGCTTAGCCTTAGTTGCATAAAGGGGCGTTAAACAAACAAACAAACAATAAAAAATTGACTGTTTAAAATGAATATTTATCCATTTTAATTGTGTACTACCTGTATATCCCGGGGAATTTCATTTTTCTAATAAACGGGAACAATTCTATAAACAGAAAAATACAACAAAAATAGCACTAAGAGATTATTATTCTAAAGCTTTAGGATATATCATATTTTTAGTTTCACCCTCTGGGGCATATAACTATAATTAGGTCTTTAGATGAACCTACTCTAGAGCATGCAAAAAGCTGACCACTGAGAAAAACATAGGGATTCCAATTTAATACCAGCTACCCTCAGTGATTGCCCTTGAGCTTTATTTATAGTCATCGCAAATGCGACCCGAACTGGGCTGGGAATTATACTCCTTTGAAATCAAAGGGCATATAACTGGGGACAATGTGGATTCCAGGCATGGAAAGCAGTAAGGGCAGAAGGGGATGAGCAAGGAGGTGAGATTTCAATTAACCATATAAACAGTCCGGGTAGTTTCCATAAATCAATCAGTTACCAAATATCAAAGAACAAAGAAGAAATCCAGTCGCGTAGGTCAAGAAAAGTTCGTTAGGACAGAAGAGAGAGCCAGGAGCGCAAGAAGCGAGTAGCGGGGAGAGGCGTACTCATAAACAAATCGGCCAATAACTCGAAAAGAACTCATCGTTCAGCCTTAAAACGTAGACCCTGGTCCGTACGGGAGGAACGGCCTTACCGGACCTTGTTGGCCTCTTCAAAATCTATAAAATGACACTTTTTTTTCGACTCAAACGGCCGTTTTCGTAAAACCTAGTGTAAAGCGAGATCATAAAGAATTTTATAGCAATAAAGAATATACCCAGAGATCGGCTGAAATTATGTAATTTGGACAGGTATTCGCACCTGGTATGAAAGAACATCTAAGCGAAATTTGGAGAATTTAGGACAAACTGTACGGATTTCTATAAAGAAAACAGAATTTCATCTTTATTTACGTATATCCTATAATATATATCCCGGTTTCATCTGGGGATTCGTTTTTATAATGGTCACTTTCGTAAAAAAACATTGTAAAGCCAGATTATTACGATTTTTATAACAATACAAAATATCAGCTGAAGATCGCAATGCAAGTTATGCAATTAGAGAATTTACAACAAACGGTATGGAATTCTGTAAAGAACAAAGAAACAAACAGAATTTCATCTTTACTTATATAAATTACTAGCTGTATATACCGGTTTAACCCGGAGTATTTCATTTTTTAAATCTATAAAATCTATAAAATGAGACTTTTATCGACTCAAACGGTCGATTTTGTAAAACCAATGTAAAGGGAGATCAAAACGATTATTATATCAATAAAGAATATGCCCAGAGATCGGCTGAAGTTATGCAATTTTAATATGGACAGGTGTTCGCACCTGGTATGAAAGAACCACTGAGCGAAATTTGGAGAATTTAGGACAAACAGTATGGATTACTATAAAGAAGAACAGAATTTCATCTTTATTTACGTAGATTATAGCTGTATATCCCGGTTTCACCCGGGGATATACAGCTTCGTATATACCATTCGTTTTTTTAATGGTCGATTTCGTAAAAAAACATTGTAAAGCCAGATTATTACGATTTTTATAACAATAAAGAATATCAGCTGAAGATCGGCTGAAGTTATGCAATTTTAATAAGGACAGGTGTTCGCACCTGGTATGAAAGAACCACTGAGCCAAATTTGGAGAATTTAGAACGAACGTTATGGATTTCTATAAAGAACAAACAAGCAAACTGTATTTCATCTTTAATTATATAAATTATTTATGATACTATACTATACTGTATACTTAAAAATTTTAAAGGTTGTATTAAAACGTAATAAAATTAATTCTGTTTTATCCGCTACTAGTTGTATTTACCGGTTTCACCCGGAGAATTTCATTTTTTAAATCTATAAAGTGAGACTTTTATCGACTCAAATGGTCGATTTCGTAAAAACCAACGTAAAGTTAACCAATTTAAATTATGCAAATTTTAATATGGATGGGTGTTCGCACCTGGTATCAAAGAACCACTGAGCGAAATTTGGAGAATTTAGGACAAACGGTAGGGATTTTTATAAAGAACTAAAAGAATTTCATCTTTATTTGCCGGTTTCACCCGGGGAATTTCATTTTTCTAATGTAAAAAACCAATGTAAATCGAGATCATTACGATTTTTATAAGAATAAAGAATATCAGCTGAAGATCGGTCGAGGTTGTGCAATTTTAATATGGACAGGTGTTCGTACCTGGTATGGATTTCTATAAAGAACAAACAGAATTTCATCTTTATTTACATAGATTATAGCTGTATATACTGGTTTCACTCAGAGAATTTCATTTTTCTAATGGTTGATTTCGTAAAAAACCATTGTAAAACTAGATTATTACGATTTTTATAACAATAAAGAATATCAGCTGAATTTTAATATGGACAGATGTTCGCACCTGGTATGAAAGAACCACTGAGCGAAATTGGGAATATTTAGGACAAACGGTATGGATTTCTATAAAGAACAAACAAACAAACAGAATTTCATCTTTACTTATATAAATTATTGATGATACTATACTACACTGTATACTTTTAACTACACTATACTGTATTTTTAAAGCTTATCTTTAAATGTAATCAAATTAATTCGGTCTTATCCGTTATTAGAGGTATTTGTTTTGTGGATTTAGGCAATAATTTAATGCTTATTTATTTGAATTTCAAATTTTATTTAGTTTGACTAAGACTGTGATATAGCAAAACTACTGGCGTCTTAAGATCTCGTTCAAGAGAACTAATCAACTTGATTAGCTGATGATTTGTTTGCGAATCGTAGCCTTCGAATAAGAATAAGTGAAACAAGGCGTTTGGATCCCATCTCCCTCAGTTAGTCTATTTGAATAAACTAATCTAGTGCTCCAGGCTCAATTTGTTCCAAACCAGTCTAAACCCGCCCATCCCACCAAACCATTTCCTCCGACAGTAAGCCAACTCCCTTGGATGGGAAAAAGTTGGGTTTTTTACTGCTTCAGCTGGAATTCATTTGGAAATGTATGGAAATTTCTTGCTGCGAAGATGCCCGAAGCATTCTCAAATCTGGGGTATCCAGAGAGAGGGGTGGATAGAGACGGCTGTAAACTAAAAAAAACAGTTTTCAATCAATCCATATATTAATTAAAACCGTCTTTATGGCAATTAATTACATCTTCATGTCAAATCCAGTCTTCATTATCATCATATCAAAAGTGCATTAATCATTATTAAAATTTTTAGCCAAAGACTTTAGACATATAAGGCCTTTAGATTCTTAATCCAAAAAATGAATAAAAAAAAAAAATCAGCGATTTCATAAGTTCAAACGAAATTTTTTCGTTTTTGTCTGCTGTCCTGATGTTTTGAGCCAAATCCGCCTCAATGTATCATTTTGAAGTCACCTTTATATAGAGACTAATCCGTTCCAGCTTAAAATAGCATAAACCCACTTAAGCACCCTGATGTAAATCGTTTGCTAAAAAACATTTGGGTAATCAGTGGACTTCAAATCCTGGATTAGAATATGATCCGGCATACCCACAAGAATAAGCTGACGAGTACAAACAAAATGAAAGTCAACCAAAGATTTTTTTTTTTTTTTGGCCCCAATACTTGCAATCACAAGTCCTATTTCGCCAAAGCAAAACAATATTGTTCATTAGTACATTAAAAAATTATCTAATGATGTAACTAAAAGAAAGCGATAAAACCTCGAAGATGAGATAAAAAGCTGTTATAACATAATTTTATTAACCTTTAAGTTGTACCTGTTTATATTGTGAATTTTATTTCATTAAAAAATTTACATAAGCTACGTGCTCTGTCTTTATTCATAGATGTTAGAAAAGCGGTATTGTCATCTATAACGGAACTCCCCAAAATGTTCTTTCTCTGTACTTCAAATCTTTTACATTGGAAGGCGATGTGTCTTGGATCCTCGGGACATTGGCATCTCGCGCAGTTACCGATACTAGCCAGAGCCATTATATTTAAGAATTTCGCAGTGCAACCGTGATTTATTCTTACCCTTGAACCAAAGATTTTCTTTTTATTTATAAAACAAAAAATCAAATTGCTGGCATTTGGAATAATAAGAACTTAGATAACTGAGAAGCTATCGAATATTCATTATAATATCCATTGTGAATACAAATTAATATAATAGAAGCGCGTTAAAAGGTAATATATAATAAGAAATTATGACTACGACGAGGTTTTACTACATAATTATGTTGAGACCTGATAGAATAAGAAAATAATAAGTACAAGATTAGGACCTGTTGAACATGACAGAAATTTTAATTATATTGTATCAACATATGTTGGATCTGTTATATATTATTCTGTTTACTTGTTAATATCTGTAATTGACATTTGGGGATCTTTTTTACTTTAGGGGCGCCGGTAACTTTTCATAGTAACATGATCACATAAAATTTACTTCCAATATCTCCTTGGTGATTACTACCTTAGTTTTGTTTATTTGGGAGGTTATTTTTTTATTTTATTCTAAATTAAGCAAAAATGAATTTAATTCAACTTAGTGGTGCTCTTCACTATTTGGTATCCCGTAACAGGAGCTCATACCCAAAGGATTGAGTCTCTCTGGGCTAGCATTAAAAGGCGCAATAAAATAGAATGTGGGACAAAAGGGAGCCATCTTGACTCATATTTATGCGAGTTTGTTTGGAGGAGGCGATATGAAAAAGATGACTTATTCGAAAGGATGTTAAAATCAATCAAAAAGTTTTGGCCGCCTTGTTAATTCTAGTTCTGGTTTTCCATCTTAATAAATGTTGTTTACGTTCTTAATTTTATATTTTTCAAACATATGACATTGATAAATAATATAATATCCAAAATCATAGTTACTATAAAAAGTAACTTGCGCCCCTAAAGTAAAAAACACCCACATTTGGTTTCCCTCTGTTATGATTAAAAATTTATAATTTTCTCCGGTCGTTCTATCTTCGAAAGTGAACCGATCCTCACTCAAAATAATAAACAATAGTCTTTAATAAACAATAATATTAATTTAATATACAATAATATTTATTTAATAAAAAATAATATATTCATAGAGAGGAAAAATGAGTTAATTATCCTTGAAAAGTCTGGATGAGGAAACTGAGACATGCAACCATTCTTCCCGTGCAACCCAAAACACCGCAAGTCTTCCGACCCAATCAACCCTTTTCAAACCCCATCAAACCTTAGTATATAAATAATTAGCTTAATAATATACAGTATATTAATAGGCTTATGTGGCAGCTTCCTCTTTCATTTTGTTAAGCAATAGATTTATTAATATAACATTTTCATATATATATATATATATATATATATATATATATATACCAGGTCATTCAAAAAGTCCTGTCGTTTTTTCCTGTCGTTTCGAATCCATTTATCCAGTTTTTTCACTTTTCCCAGTTCTTTAAGGTAATTCCAGGCAGTGGTGGCTGAGATATTAAGTTGAGAGGCTATCTCTGAACAACTTTGACGCGGATCCAACTCTACTACTCTTCGAACGTCCTCCTTATCAACTACAGTTGGTCGACCCGAGCGTGCCTCGTCTTCTAGTGTCTCGTCGCCTCCACGAAATTTTGAAAACCAAAATTGTGCCTTCCGCTCAGACAGCACATCTTCCCCAAACACGGAGCATATTTTTCTAGCAGTTTCGGCAGCTTTTGAGCCAAGTTTAAACTCATAGAGCAAAATCGACCGAATTTGAGTTTCAACTGGAATCATTTTAACTAGACAGTTGGATGGTGACTGCATTAAATTAATCCTCCTTAGCCTCCTATTCATAAAGTATAAACATTTGTGTTTACATGGATAAAAGTTGTATTGAACGGAATTAATTAGCAAACACTCTAGAATCAAAATAAACAACGAACAAACGAAAAACGACAGGACTTTTTGAATGACCTGGTATATATATATATATATATATATATATATATATATATATATATATATATATATATATATGGTATATGGTATATATATATATATATATATATATATATATATATGGTATATGGTATATATATATATATATATATATATATATATATATATATGTATGAAATACATGTATATATTTCAAGTCGTTTTTTGGGATGATAACCAGTATTATATTCAAATTTTATTTAAGTCTTCAACAATTTTTATTAAGTTCTCCAACAGTTTTCTTAGCCCTCTCCTTAAAAGAAATTTTAAATGTGAGAATGTTAAAAGAAAACCCTGAGGATGGAAGTAATTCCGAAAGGTTGGTTGAAAAATGTGAAGATTTTTACTTGTTTTTTAATAAAAATATAAAAAATAAGAAGGATTTCCTATCTCACCACTCAATTATTAGAATTATATTTTCAATTTTACCATGTCACATATGAAATATTTATTTTATTTTTATAGTTTAATAATAAGACAAAACGCAGTTGTCCTATCGTTTACGAAAAAAAGCAAGCTAATATTTGTCAAATAAGTGTCATAAATAAGTATATTAATTGGTGCTCCATAAATTTTGTATTCCCTTAATTATTGAAAGATAGTCGGTTACAATTACTGATTTTGGAATACCTTTGTTATTGACATATTTAAATGATTTTAGTATTTCCAATGATTCGCTAGTGAAAATGGAATTTATGTTGTTCAAATTCCTTTTAACTATTTATATTTGAATGAGATATAGAGTACCGGTCAAAAGTTTAGACTCACTTGTATTTAATTCACAATCTTCAAGTTTAAAAAAATAATTGTAACTCAAGAGATAACATTTCAAAAATTATATGATTGTTTCGAATACAATCTAAATAAATTAAGATGAAATCCTGTTATTTTTTTTTTTTTTTTTTGTTCTTTATAGAAATACATACCATACCGTTTGTCCTGAATTCTCCGAATTTCGCTTAGTGGTTCTTTCATACCAGGTGCGAACACCTGTCCATATTAAAATTGCATAACTTCAGTCAATCTCTGGGTATATTTTAACGAAATCAACTGTTGGAGTCGAAAAATATCTCATTTCTGTCCTAAACAACTTTTCTTGACCCACGGCTTTTCTCATTGTTTTCCAAATTCCCTGGGTGAAACCGGGATAAGTTAAGTTATAAATAAATTAAAAATAAAATCATAGTTGTTCCGTTGTCCATTAAATAAAATGTTGTTACTTATTTATTTTACAAAATCTAAGGGTGAGTCTAAACTTTTGACTGGTACTGTACATGACGAATAATATTGATTTTTCATCTAGAAATCAATTTTCAATCGTCCCAAAAAATAAAAATATTCCAAATAAACCTAATTTATCCATAATAAAAATAAAGCTATGCATATAAATATCTGCATGCATATGTACCAGGTGTGTAAATATGAAACTGGAATTCGCCAATGATAGGAGTTAGCAGTCAATATAATCTTCTAACTAATCCGTCAGTGGTGTTATCTGCTTTTGCCTACATGTAATAAAGAGATCCAATTGATACCAACATCAGTTTCATTCTATAACCGTGTTTTTAGTGGCGTTGAACATGTCGACTTTTGTGCCAACAAATCAAGATTTGCGGACAGCATTTATTTTCCGTTTCCTTCTGAAAAAAATTGGAGCATTTTCACATAGGATGCTTGTTGAAGCTTACGGGGAGCTTGCCCTAGGCAAATCTCAATGTTTCGATGGAAAACCACAAAAAAAAAAAACTTTGAAAACCCTGATTCGGAAGCGTTTGTTGGACAATTATTACATGTGACACCATCTCCATTTGTTTGAAAGGCATGGAAAAGATCCAGAAGGTCGGAAAATGGGTACCTCACCAACTGAATGACAGGCAGCAGGAAGCTCGAAAAACTTCATGGCAAATGCTGCTCGCCAGGTACAGAAACAAAGTCATTTCTTCATCAAATTGTGACTGGTGATGAAAAGTGAATTTACTTCGAGAATCCTAAGCGTAAAAAATCCTGGGTACCTCCTGGTGAACCATCGGGATCGCAGATGGGTGTTACCTACTATGAGCTGCTGAAACCTGGGGAAACTGTTAATACGGAACGCTACCTACAACAGATGATAAATTTGAATAAAGATTTGCGCCAAAAAGTCCCAAACATCAAGAAAGGACACACAAAATGATCTTGCTCCATGACAATGCCCCACCACATTCGGCTAAACGGACCAAGGAAACGATCCAAGTGTTTGGTTGGTAAATTCTTCCGCATGCGGCTTATTCACCAGATTTGGCCCCATCCGATTACCACCTATTTGCATCGATGGGACACGCACTAGCTGAGCAGCGCTTCACTTCTTATGAAAATGTACGAAATTGGTTAAGTGATTGGTTTGACTCAGAAGAGGAAGCATTATTTTGGCGGGGAATCCACAAATTGCCTGAATGATGGGAAAAATGCATAGATAGCGAAGGACAGTACTTCGAATAAAAAAGTATGTATCATTTTTACACAATCAACTCTTATTTGCTATTTGAAAAATTCTGGTTTCATATTTACACCTGGTATATCACCTGGTATGGTCGCGAAAATTGAAGGTTGCCTGTCAGAATGAACAGCATGATCCTAGGATATGCAGACCTAACTGTACATGGAAATAGTAAAGAGGATATTGAGGTACTCACAATGAATCTGTTATGAAAAGCAGAACGAATAGACTGGAGAGTGGATCAAGATAAAACTAAATATATGACAGTAAGCCGACAAAGCCAACCCAAAAGAGATGCTTGTTGAAGGAAAATTGTTCTTAAGAGTAGAACGATATGAATCCTTCGGCTATGCAATAACCTTAGTAAATCGGTCGGAAATAGAAAAGAGAACCACCACCATAAAGGGACCTTTGTATCTTTCTTGAAAGTACTGAAATTCCGGAAGATCCTAAATTAAAGGTGTACAGCGCAACGAAAAAATCAATTCTTTTATACGACTGTTAGACCAGGATGGACATTAATAAGAAATTATTCATGTAGGTCCAAGGAGGTCAAGGTGTCATGGAGCTCGAAGGAATCGATAAGGAAGTCTCTATAGACAGGTTCACATTCATGAAACAATGAAGGCCTCAATAGAAGGAAACAGACCTCGTGGTAGGCCTAAAAGCAGAAGGATAGATAGAATCAACAAAGATAAGCAAAGCAGCATGTCACAAACTGGAAATAAGTAGCCCTACAAACTTAATAAAAAGCTCTATAAGGTTAAACCAAAAAAAAAAAAAAAATATATATATATATAAACCATTAAAAAAAATATTTGTATACATACAAACATATATATATTCATATATTGATGTTCACATTTACCACTCTCAAATACGCCTTGGCCAAAAGTATTAGGCACCTACATATTTTCTTAAAACATGTTAAGAGGGGAAAAAGAACAACTACAATCATAACATAATTTATTCAAAGATAAAACAAAGTCAAATTAATAGTTGGTCATCAAGACACTGGCTTTTATCACTTTTCTTTTTTGACATAGAATTCACAAGTTTTGAACAAACGTCTTTGTCTAATTTTTCCCACTCTTCTTTTAAAAACAAAAATAAGTTGTATTTTTTTTGTATGGTTGTAAACATAACCAAATGCATTTTTAATTATGTATACCAGCTAAATTTTTAATTTAGACCTTATGTGATCAATGTGATTGAGGTCTGGGGACTGATGAGGCCAGTCAAGCCCCTTAATTTGTTGTTTTTCGAACCATTCTCTACTTTTGCGTGAAACGTGGCATGGAGCATTATCCTGTTGAAAAAACAACGTTTTTTCTGTCATCTGGCATAAATATTTTTTCAAACGAATGCTTCAAAATTTGATTTAACATGGAAATATAGGGAACGCTATTCATTCTTCCTTAACATAAAAACATTTCTCTAACAGCTAAAGTCCCCCTACAGCCCCAAATCTATAGGTGGATGTTTTTCAATATAAACATAGGTAGAATGGGCCATTTAAAGTTTTTTTTAGTTTCTGCAAATTTGATTTTTTTTTTCCAAAAAAAAAATGACCTGAAATCATTTAATAGTAGGCCTAGGAACGTAGAATGAAATATATCCTCTGGTACGTTCATGTTGCATAACCAGCAATTTATCATTTTATATTACCACGGTTGGTAATTTAGATGAAGAGGCTCCCGCCTTACTGTACAAAATAATCTAATGAAATTCAGGCGTAGGCCTTTCTTCATGAAATGACCACAAATGAATAACTAAAAGCAGGAACGCCCGAAGGGCCATTTTCAACGATGATGATATTTTAGAAGATAGGTGCCTTTTTTTGCGAGAAACGTGAAAAACATCCATCTCACAGAAAATCACTTTCCTTAAAATAATGGGACATTGGCGCGTCAATGACATAATTTAATTTGGTTTAACTTTAATCAGTCGTTTCGTCTAAATCGATGATCAAAGATCGGCATAGAGTAATTGAAGAGTTTAATGAACGCGTTGTAGATCGCCCAAACCAAACAATCTAATCTCCAAGATCGGCTAATGAAAAGCAACATAATCATTTCGTACTAGTTTGTTGATAAGTTCTGCTCTAACAGTCTATTAAATTGGATAATGTTGATAAAGGATTTAAGAGGATGTTGGGGGAGTATTATTATTTCTATATTTGAACCATTAGCCACCAACTGTTATTAGAAAATTAGCATATTTGGATACGAGAACCTGATGACATTTATGCAAAGATGAGAGCGAAGGAGGTAATGGTGTGCCGCAAGGTTGTGTTCTAAGGACAATTAACTTTGGAAGAAACGTACCTCTCGGATTAATAGCTGTTCTGGCAGGACTTAGCCAGACCTTAGGATCGTTCTTTAAGAAAAAAGATTTTTTACTATTGTTATTTATTATTTTTTAACTTTTGTTATTTAATAATGTTTAATTGATTAAACCAATTCTAGACTTGAAAATGGTGATAAAGCCGAAACGTTGTCGATGAAGCAATAGATGATATTTGTGTGATTGTCCAGGTGAATGCTCCAAAGCAGTTATAGCAACTAACCCTATAACAGGATTACTGTTCTGTAAAAAATCAAAATAACTCCGTTTGCCTTCTGACCTAAGCTTCTACTAAATAATGTTTCTTTTCTCTTGTGAATAACTGCCATTTCTTAGGATTAACATTTGTAAGTGAATGATAATAGACATAAAATTTGAAAGGATAGAACACGCTGCTGAAGTTCTCATCAAATGCCCCTCGCTCCACTTGACAGACCACATAATCCAGGGATAAGGACTGCAAAGAAAGACATCAGATCTAGACCTTCAGTATGTATCTGCCATGAATCATGGTTGTCAATGTTATGATCCCGATATGACCATTAGCAATCATTAAGACAGTCAACCATTAGCAAGAACCACTTAACCCTAGATATAAAATTAAATATCTTTATCTTAATTGCAAAACTTACATTCTTAGTGGCGTGACAAAACTTACATTCGCAGTGGCGTGACTACAAGACCCACTATTCCGAAGCCTGCGTAGGACATCAATAGTCGAGTTTCTGACCGTTTTTTCGAACGAAATCTTTGGTATCTCATTGTATTATTTATATTGTACATGTACATATTGTAACATATTCGCATACCATATAACTTAACCTCATATTTTATTAATTGATATAGAAATTTAAGTAGTAGGTCGAATTATCAATTTAGGGATATGGAGTTATTGATCAAACATTTTTATGCGCCAGAAAACAACATTAATTAACAATATTTGTGAAAAATAATCAGTAATGAATGGCAATAGTGAAGTTCAATTTGTTAATAATAATCTGACTAGATGAGTTAGCTAATTGTTGCAAATTAACATAACCTAGACCGGACAATAGTTTAATTCACGGCGGCCCTGTCAGGAATAATTAGTGGTGGGGGTAGGGGGGGGGCAGGAGCGGACCAGGATCCGGGCTCAATTGTGTGAGCTCCTGCCAGTCCAAAACCGAATCAACAGATCACCCCCCCCCCCTCCGCCCCTCCCCATCCCTTCCACAAATCCGCTTCTCTGCCTCCTACATATGCAAAACCCGCCCCCCCCTCAATTGTTAAATCAACATGCATAAGTAGCCTATTTGACAGGATATTTATTTTTTATAATTAATAATTCAAATAAATTAATTTTATTTTATTAGCTTTTTCAACTGAAACATCATTCCTATTCAATGATATTATTTTTTGAATGATTATAATCATATTTAAAATAAATAGCACTTTTTATTTCACTTTTTATTTCATTTAAGTAAATTTATTCCTAAAAATATAATAATAATAATAATAATAATAACTCTTTATTTAATTGTCCCGGGAACTAGTCCCTTAAGAACAATTGATCGACAGGCGGGATTTAAAGTTAGGGAGAGTGTTGGAGTTACTACTTACTAGTTTGGATAAAAGGGGGAATAGAGTTCCGTAGGGATGAGGACCGGATAATAATAGATCTTTCGAAAGATGACGTTCGGTGGGCCGGAGTGTATAGATCTGAAGACCTAGAACGGGTATTGCGGGAATGGACAGATGATTTTTACTGGAGAAGTGCGGTGATGTATGAAGGAAGGCGAGATCGGATCACTAGGAAAAGGAAGGGAGCCAGGAAATATTTACGGCGGTAGGATGGGTATAACCACATTAACCTTTAATATATGTAAATAATGAAATAATATCAGACCCCACTTGATAGAAAACAAATATTGACTTTGATTTCTGAAAAAGGCTTAAGCGCCAAAAATTCAAAATTAAGTTTAAATGGATTACGGACCTTATCCACCACCTCATTCGATTCGCCTTTGACCTTTCACGATTTCTTTAGAAAAAACGGTCAGAAACTCGACTACTGATGTCCTACGCAGGCTTCGGAATTAGTGGGTCTTGTAGTCACACCGCTGTGTGAAGGTAAGTTATGCAATCAAGATAAAACCCCGTCCAATAGAGACTAAAATTTAACAAAGAAAAAAAAAAAAAACGCTGCTCCAGTAATCAACTTTTTTATTTCCCGATGAATCTCTAAATGGCGCCCTTTTCGACCCTTTTCAAAAAGCCATATTGATTTCTGCTCAAAGAAGGGTGGTTAATGAAAGATAAAAGTGGTGTTATGCGTCCACCGCACCCGATTTTTTTAAATTATGTAAACCATTGAAATTTTTTTTTTTCATTCTTTCAAAAATTAAACATGTTTCATTACTTGCCTTAAAATAATTAACTTAAAAATGACCACATCTTAAGTAATATTCTATTTTATTCAAGAATTAATAGGCCGTATTTATATTTTTAATCGAGGACGATTATAATATTTACGATTTCCGGAGTGGCCCTATATAAGCAGAAATGCCTATAAATTGTTGTTTTATGAAGGCTTATAAAATATTTTGTTTTATGATTTTCTTTTTGAGATAAAATTTTATGACTAAAAGTTAGGGAGGCAGTTTTAGTAATTTTGCTGCCGTAAGTTTTATAATTTATATAAGAGTAAAAGATTATATGTAATAACTGATTTCTCAGCAATATTTTTATACATTTCCGTCTCTTATTCTCTATAGGGGAAGTAAATTTGGCTTACTTTTATTGATTGATGAACAAATGAATACGCTATTTAAAAAAACAGAAAAAAAAAAAAAACATGATTTTCAAAATATATAAAACAATAATTCTCATGTTATATTTATAATTATCATTTTCATATTTTAATAATTTAATGCTATTTTAGAAATATATATATATATATATATATATATATATATATATAAAGAAATCAAATTGTTAAAAACTAGACGATGTCCACTAAAGATAATTAAATAAGTATAGTATGAGTATTAAAAAAAGATATTGTGACGATTTGTTTGAATATTGTAATAATATTTTTATAGGCTCAGTCAAAAATAACGATTTTTTTAGATGGATGTTGTGCTAAGCATATAAGGAAAGCTTAGTAGATTAATGGAATAAATAAATACATGAGGCTGATTAAAAAAGTGGTAGAATTACACAGAAAAAAATGTACTGTCAATGTTCGGGTTACTTGCAACATTCCATTTTACATTTATTTATTTTTATTATATTTTTTATTTATTTAATTTTTTTTTCAACCCTCCCTTTAAGTAGAGAAAAGGTTTTATAGAAATAATTATCAAGTTGTCAACACAAGAAACATAATTTATTAAATATTTGAAAACAAATTGACGATAGTTAAGAGACCTAATAGGAGGAATAGCCTAATCCCTCCCCCGTAATATATATATATATATATATATATATATATATATATATATATATATATATATATATATATATATACAGTTAGCAAAAAAAGTCTATGTACACCATGACAAAAATCAAATTTTAGCCAAGAAAAAAAAAGGAAAAATAACAGAATATTCTTTTAATTTTTTCTTTATAAATTAACCCTTAATACTTGATCATTTTTAATTTCATAAACAACGTTTTAAGACATTTATAAGAATTATTTATACAAAATAAAAAAAAGTCTGTGTACACTAATAATTTCAAAAAATAATATTACTTTTTTTTTTTTTTTGTAAACACATTGCTATTTTGGTGTTACTATTAGCTGGTAATCTTGTTGCAGCGCAGTGGTCCACTCATTGTAGGATTATCATTCACAGATCGCAAAATTGCAGGCCTGTGATTTCTCAAAATTTATTTGGGCCTCCCAGATCTAGGTTTATTTTTAAGATAACTGGTTTCTTGGTAATGTTTAATTATTCTTTTAACTGTAGAGTGACGTTTCTTAATTATTTCTGCGATTTCTCTCAAAGATTTTCCCTCATTACTTAAATTAATAATCAATTGTCTAATTTCTACTAAATTTCCATTTTTAGCAAAGTAACAGAAAAACTCGCAAATCACGGCCACTATAAAGACTTAACTGACTAAAATAAAGCTTTTTGTTTATATTGAAAACGTTTGTTTATTATTGTACAGTATTTGAAGTTTATAATAAATGTACACAGACTTATTTTGCAATGGTTCAGGAGTTCTATTAGTAATTATCTTTACCTTATCTTTAATGTTATTTTTATTTTTATTTTGGTAAAGAATTTTAATTCTTTCAAAGTTACAGTTTAAAAGAAAATAATTTATATATGTATGTATGTATGTATATACCTTAAATATTGTTAACTTTATTACTCGCTAACCGATGCATAATATTGGGATGTTATCCCCTCGACTCGATCGTGTTACTTTTCACTCTTGCATTTCAGTCCGTGGATGCTTCCGGTCAGGCAGTATATAATAACCTTGGAACAGTATAATAATAATAATATTTTATAAATATATTATAATTTTTTACTCTCGTTAGTTACCCTAGGGCCACTTGTCTTAGTCTTGACGCCACTTCTCTTTCTGATCTTTAAGTAACATGCAAAAAAAAAATAAAAATTTTTTTCTCCCCTAAACTCCCATATTGAAGATAACTAATATATCTATGTACATCCACATGACATTTTTATATTTATACGTGTAAATTATTCTTTCCAGTCGCGCGTGATAAGTATAAAATATTCCGTGGAGGATTTATAGCTAGGAGAGAAAAAGTGAATCAGGAAAACGAAAGGATTTTGAAGGATGCGAGCACGTGAACAACATAGCCTGTATATGTCTCAGGGTTTTCCCGCCCATTTTTCAACTAAAATTGTACGAAATCCCTCAGGAAAATGGAAGTGATATTAAATTGCTTGACATCTATACCATCCAAACAATTCCTTGTGTAATATTTATTTTTATTAAACATAAAGCGAGGTAAATTAATTTTTTTTCTCGATTTGGGGATTTTCGAAAATTATAAAATAACTTGATTATTGGATTATTTTATGAAATACTCCAGCCAACATTATAAAATAAATCGAAAATAGGGGGTAGGTGCCGGAATATTATTAAAAATCGGTGTAACCGCTCAGACCCACCCCCTTAACCCTATTTTCGGGCTTCAGATATCATATCCTGGATATACACCGGATCGAAAGAGAAAAAGGACTACTTGAATCGTAATAATAAAAAAAAAAAAAAAAAAAAAAAAAAAAAAAAAAATTCGAGCGTAGTTCTCGGCTCAAAGGGTAGAAGCTAACAATCGGTGATGGAAATTGGATGAGGCCAAAAATAGGGGGGTAGGAGCGGGAATAATATTAAAAATCGGTGTAACCGCTCTTACCCACCCCCTTAACCCTATTTTCGGGCTACAGATATCATACCTCGAAAGCATACAAATTGCACGGGTACGGAGTCTTAGGCAGTATAAAAAAATTTCTAATTAAATCGAAAGAGTAAAAAGGACTACTTGAATCGTAATAATAAAAAAAAAAAAAAAAATCGAGCGTAGTCCTCGGCTCGAAGGGTAGAAGCTAACAATCGGTGATGGAAATTGGATGAGGCCAAAAATGGGGGGGTAGGTGCTGGAATAATATTAAAAATCGGTGTAACCACTCTTAACCCCCTTAACCCTATTTTCGGGCTACAGATATCATACCTCGAAAGCATACAAATTGCACGGGAACGGAGTCTTAGGCAGTATAAAAAAATTTCTAATTAAATCGAAAGAGTAAAAGGAGTAATTAAATCGAAATATTTAAAAAAAAAGAAAAAATTAAAATCGAGCGTAGTCCTCGGCTCCAAGGGTAGAAGCTAACTATAGGTGATGGAAATTGGATGAGGCAAAAAATAGGGGGGTAGGTGCATTTTTCTTAGAGATAAAAATATAAGAAATTTGAATTGAAGAATCTCTCAAAAGAAGATTTTAATTTAATAACATCTATAGAAGCAAGCTTGTAGGGACGATTGAGTTGAATTTATAGACAAGCACGGTTTTTAAGAAATTTTTTCTTTAAACTGAGATATGGCCTTCAAAGGTTGGGGTGCCCTTTTGACCTAACACTTTTCTGACGTTCATGAAAAGGGCTTAAAAAACAATAAAACGATATGATGACCCTTTATCGATACATCATTTGGTTCTTTTTTAAGTTGTTTTTTGATAACGCTGGCAAAATATATATATAAATATATGTATTGTAATTATGCAGAGGTTCACAAATAAATTATAAATTTGTTAAATTACTACAAAGCAAGTTGTAACAGAATAAAAAGTCAAATTTGTTTTTCACGATGGCAATTCTTCCCCTTACTATATATTTCATATATATGTAAGTGAAAGTGATAAATAAATAACAATTATATAATTATTTTTAATATTAAGGTAAAATTTAATACAACAATAATAATGTTTAGTCATGGAATACCTTGATTAGTGTTACTAGTTGAGAAAGTAGCTGTTTTTATATTTTTCCTGTGAATATAAGCGTATTCGTATATTTTTGTAGTCAATATGAGTGAATCTGTATTTTTATCAAGTAAATACGAATATATTTGTGTATTTCAGCTGCGAGTATACGAATATTGGCAGACTTTCCCTGCGAATACGCAAATATTCACAGATTTTCCCTGCGAATATTCGAATATTCGCATTTACATTTGCGAATACAAATATATTCGTATTACTATATGCGAATACGAATATTCGTATTCGTATTCGCAGGTTGGCGGTGCTTCGGGTGGTATTCGTATTCGTATTCGCGAATACGAATACGCATAACTTTGGCTATATCTAATGTTAAGAAATATCATTTGTACTCTATATTTTTTATTATTTTGTTTTTGTTTTCCTTAAATCCCCCTTAAGTACCTAATTATTTTTTCACAAATCTGTATTATTTTAAATTTATAAAATTGTAAAATGTAATGTATAGATGCATGTATTATGCCTAGTGCATGGAGCAT
This sequence comes from Aelia acuminata, assembly GCA_911387785.2. NCBI lineage: Eukaryota > Metazoa > Arthropoda > Insecta > Hemiptera > Pentatomidae > Aelia > Aelia acuminata. The sequence goes on along the minus strand of OU426980.1, from coordinate 156,275,409 downwards.
GTATACATCAACAAATATACAGCTCTCATACAGGGATAATGTAAAGAAAAAGAAAGTAAAGTAGGGTTCCGATTAACCGAGTCGATGTGGACCAAGGTTACCTTGGTTAATCGGAACCATACTAATACCAACTGAAAATGTAGGTTATTTTTAAATAAATACTACATATATGCTTAAATCCCTAATAAATATTTAATAATAATAACAGAAATTATGAAACTATTTTTTTTAAATAAATTTTTTATTGTAGTTTATTTGAATGGACTCATAAACATACACATGCCCCCTCCCCCTCTCAGACTTGGTACCTCGGTTAATCGGAACCCTACTGTACATATATATATATATATATATATATATATATATATATATATATATATATATATATTTAAGATTTTTAAATTTCAATGCTTCTTATAGTTTTAACTCTAAGAAAACTATTTCATTTATCAGTTCGAGTTGAATGTGGTATTTCATAAAATCATCCAATATCTTCAGGTGATGCTTTAAATGGAAAAGAGGTCCCAGGAAAGCCTGGCCAGGATCCGATATTCAATTTGTTTCCGTTTTCCGAGAGTGTGCAAGTGAAATGCCCAGCGGAAACTCTTTCTGTCGGAATATAAAACTGTCAACTTGACGGGACCCCCAACGCAACCTGCCTGTTGCAGCTATGTCAACTTTCTGTCACCTTTTAATTATATTCCTTACAAATGGCTCTTATGACATTTTTTATAAATATTTTTTTTTCGTAATAATTAAGCAATATGCATATTTTTCCAGGTCACGAAAAATTGAGATGAATTTATAGGTGAAATTATTACTAGTCATACAACATTCTCTGAAAAGTTCGCAGTTTTTTATCTCTATGTATAAGTACTAATTTATTTTTATTTTTTATATAAGAAGATGGCCTCGAAATCTTTTAAGTTAGATTTTTTTGAGTACTATCACTGGATAGTTTCTCTACATGCTTATTCAAGAATTATTTTCTTTAATTTTAGCACATTTACTTAATGTAGATAGATAGATAGATAGTTTATTGGCTAATACATACATCGCTTTAGCCATGTAATCTGGCCCATTCATTGTTAGTGGTATTAAGTAGTATGATATATATAAACTAAACGAATATAAATTTACATATATAAATTAACATTATTTGAGGTATTAATTTACATTTTTACAACATCGGTAAATAATGAAAATAACAGATAAGATAATTGGAAAAGCAATAGGGAAAGATTTTCTTTAGCTTGATTTCCTAAACATAACAACAATAACAATAATGCACTTAACAATATTCTTTCTTATTATCTAAGCATTATTATAAGCATGTACATGTACCCAATAATAATTACATTCATGTGTTTTTTTTTTTGTTTTTTTTTTAAAGTTCGCCAGCAATAATAATAGTAAATAATTTTTATTTATTTTTTTTATTTGCACTATGTTGTAACTTTATGATTATAATAAAAACTAAAGAAAGTAAACTTTAATAGTTATAAGATAAATATTTTGACCTCAAGAATTATAGAAAGTTAGCGAGTACTAAATATTAACTTGTTATTCAATATTGTATGTTTTAGACGCTTTTAACAGAAAAAAGAAAATATTATTTAATTTGTCTATGCTGTCAAACATTTACTTAATGTATTATATGTAAATACAGTTCTAAATTTCAATATATATATATATATATATATATATATATATATATATATATATAGGGGCGGTGGGGCACAATGTAACACGGGACACAGTGAAACAGTCTGGGTGCACTGGGCGAACCAAAAGGTATGGTGCAACCAAATTCAGACAGCGAGCGGTTAGGGTGACTCCATACGTCAGCAATTTTCCCCATTCTACTTGTGTGACGGACTCCACGTACTAAAGTGCGATTTTGTGGAGTAAAACTAAAATTTTTTGTCGAACCGATTTTCGTCTCTAGCTATGAGTAATTATTTTATTCAATCTGCTCTTAAAACTTTTTCATTACGCATGGACTCTCTGAAGATTTAGCCTGACTTTGGCTTTCCTACCTCTTCACGTTCATCGTAGGAAGTTAAAGACATCAAGATGGCTAGCATGGGGTTCCTTGAAACAAGGGCGTGAGGGGGGGCACAATGAAACGTTTCATGGAGTCCCACGTGTGTTTCTTCTTGCCGCATGTGTTTTTCATTGTGCAATAAGCAGTCTTTTTTTTTTTTAATTTTCTTACAGATTGGTGCGAAATTGAGAGCGGAACACCAAAAAAACTGTATTAATTGAAGACAACTTTCTTCCTAAGTCAAACTGTCCTCTTTTCTGAAAAATTACGTGACTATCCTGAAGCAGAAGAACGAAAAACCGACTGGTGACTGAATAAAGTTTTTTTGTTAATTATGGTGTTGTTTTTTCAGCTGTTTCATTGTACCCAGGGCATGGGGCGCAACAAAATTATTTTTTTGGAAAATAGATGGTCGCGGTCAGACATGATGTATACAATAATGTTTAACGCATTTCTTAAATAGATTAGATCCTAAGGTAACGTGGACAAAATAAAAAATTGAAAATAAAGTCTCAGGTTAGGTGCTATGGGTAAAAAAACTATTGTGTTTCATTTCGCCCCACCTTCTCCTGTATATAAATGATATTTATTTATATAATAAAGTTTAATTGTAAATGCCTAATGAGAGGTCTGTGATCACATTTTTTGACCTGTAAAAATTCATCTCCACGAAGAAAGATTCAAGACCACAACAAAGAATATTATGCTTGATTGGGGATCATTTGATTTAATGAAAGGAATTTTTCATTGGTTACACAAGGTAAAACCGCTCCTAGAAAAATCACCGGTTAAGTACCCTGATACTTTTGTACATTAAAAATTTTATTGTGGGTCAATAATGAAATAAAGCTAATCAAGATCCTGTTTACGCTTAACTGAAGAAGAAAGCTAACTACTATTTTTATAGCATGTGATATTATAAAAAATAACTTTTAAATCACTTATATAACTATTAAAAAATATAGCAGTTACCAAAAAATATCATGTGCTTAATTTATAAATTGAATGATTATTTGTATGCGGTAAGATGTGACTAAGAGTAATTAATAACTAATTTAGTAAATGATAAAAATATACCTTAAAAGAAAAGTAAGATATAAATCTTTTCTTATAGCGTACATGTAGTTAGTTAGGTCAAAAAAAAAAAAAAATTATTTTTTTAATTTGCTTGCATATAACTTTGCAGTTTTTCAAGGCGAAATCTTGATGAATAATTTAAAACATTCAGGTTATTGCCAACTGTTATACGTGCTAAATAATTTTTTTTTACAAAAGCCTAACTTTTTCAATCGACTTTCCTTCAATCTAAGATCTTAAGAGGACTTAAAACACTTCACGCTGCAAGCACAGAAATATATAATACTTAAATCTAAGGTAATATATAAATTAAATTACTAAAATAACTGGTTCCAAAATAAAGCGGTTCCAATAAAAACGTTACGTGCCTTATTTAAAAAAGACTTTTTTTTTTGTTCCGAGTCAGATGAGGCAAGGAGTAATTAGTACTTAATTTAGATTTTAGAGTAATTTAGAATTACTGTACCAGGTGAAATGCAAAAAGCTAGTGAACATAATATTAATTACATAAAACAACAGGAATAGAAAAAAAAAACAAGTGTACTTTTAGTATTTTAGCCCTTTCATTATACTAATTGATCCATTAAATCAAATAATATATTTTTATTTTAAGCATTTGAAGTGCTTCGTCCAGAAAAAAAACTTTAATTTTATTTTAAGGCTCCGTATGAGAGCAGAAATAGTTCTATTATTTCATAATCTTCCCGTCTATTGTATTTTTAAAAGAGAATAAATTTTATTTAATGGTCCTATCGCGACGTTGGCAGAAATGGATATAAAAATAATCTGGGGAGGAAGTGAATTGAGGAAGAGTTTTGTTGGAAAATAGATCCACTACCTACAATGTTCTATTTTCAGTTTTTATTTTTTTTCCTTTTAGCTATGTAGACAGTTTTTTTTTTCTCTTCCTTTTTTACTGTCCTCTTTCTTTGAAATTTATTAAACTGCTTACAATGCTAACTGCCATGTTACACAAAACTCTGAAAAATTAAAAAAAATGGATCATGCTTTAGTAAACGAATTAAGATGGGGAAAAAATTAATAAGAAAAATTCAAGTAATGAGCAAAATAGAAATAAATGGAAAAGATATATTGTTCACCTATCTGTAGTACATTTTTAAGACTCCAACATCTAGGGTAAACAGTACAGTCATTGGCACCCTTAAGACTACATTTCTGTGGTTAAATAAAAAAAATAAAATTATAAAGGGATCAAATAGAAACTTCCAACAGCTCCTCATTATCTATCCTCATAAAGACTAAAGAGGTTTTTTTGGGACAAAAGTTCAATAGTTTCACAATATGGCAATATTTATTAAAAGTGCCAAATCTAGTTATTGGCACCCTGTGGATTTAATTGTGAAATCTTCCCTATGGTTAGTTTGTTAAAGTCTTACTTCATAGATGACTTAGAGGACCCTTCAAACATTAGACTCATGTATATCTTGTAATAAAATTAGGATTTCTTTACCTATTTCTTTAAGTTAAAGTTGGGGTGCCAATAACTGTATGGTTTACCATCTAAGATTGTCAAACACATCTCATTGCTTAAATAATATTCAACATATAATAATATTCTCCTGTGGTTGTGGAAATGTTTTTATTTTTTCCACGAGGAATGTGTGACAATGGAATTAGCTCTACAACCACAGAAGTATTTAATTAAATGTTAATTATTATTTAGGCATTTTTTCTTTCTTTTTTTTTTACAATCATATTGTTGTTGAGTCTTAAAAATGTACTACAGATATCTGAGGAAAATGGGTCAGAAGCCCGAGAAGCGTTATGCAAATGAAGAAATTAAAGAAAATATGAAAGAGATTCCTTCTTTTTTTTTGTAAAATGCCATTATATTAAAATTATTTTCTTCACAGGAAATGAATGGGTAACATGAATCGGGATTCTAATGGTGACAGGGTAATGATGGCATGTGTTGAACAGAGTAAATTAAAATAATGTTTATATCAATAATATTTGTTGTATGAAAATGGAAATTTCTAAAAAGGCTATATTTGTAGTAATACAGTAACGATTAACGAAACCGAATATCGGAATCCAGATAAAAATTGATAAGATATTTTATGGGTCGAAATTCGATCATTTTTTATTTTTAAATAATTTTTAAACAATTTTATTATAGACCACAGGCGGGAATCGAACCTAGGTCCACAGCATCTACTTTGCAGAGCTAACCGCGGGACCATTACCAGCTGTCTTAGAACCTTTCTTTTCCTGCGACCACATCTGGACGATTGTTCAGCCTCCTGGATACTACACTGCATTGGGAGGAATCGCAGAAAAGAAAGGATGGAACACAAATTATTTAAAAATTATAAGATATCTTATGTAATTCGTAAAAAAAGAAAAGAAAAGAAAAAAAATCACTCTTACAGTGGTTACTCTACGTGTCTCTTTTGCAAGATTTAAAAAATAAAAATTGCTGAAAATCCCTTTTTTTCAAGAAATTAACACGTTGGGTGCCGCGGCGTATTTTAGGGTTATCCTGAATTGAACGGCATCGGTCCCCGGGGTCCGACTGCTGGAATGAGCCACAGACGGTGTATCAGGCGTCGAGGAACGTTAGGAATGCTTTGACGAAAGCGTTATCTTTTGATTAAAAGGGAATTAAATGAGCGCCTCATGGGTATTATCTCTTGCTAAGGATTGGAACTAGACATAATAGTCCGAAAATTGGACCTCGGAGTCCGATTCCAAAAAACAACAGAATTTCAGCTGTTAGCAACATTTTCTGCAATAAAATGCAATAATCTCATTAAAAATCGACTAAATTGAGTGTTTGAAGTGTTCGGCCTTTCGGACATTTTCATGTGAAAATCGGCTGTTAAGAAGGGAATGTTAGACATAGGACCCCGGGGACCGGTGCCGCACCTAACGTGTTAAATAAGCGGACAATTGTTTCGACTTTGAATAAAATATTAATTTAGGTGAGAACAAAGTAAGATACATCTAAATTAACAAACTTGATATAACGATCAAGGGATTGGTCTAGTTTACCTGGATTTTAGAAGGGATATTTAAATTTTCAAATGTGAGGGAGTAAGTTTGGAAGTAGGATGAAATAGTGGGTGGATGGAGAAAGATGTTAAGCCCCCCCCCCCCCTACATCTCAGGTGGAAACTGTTAATAATGGATAGATGTGTGTGTGTGGGGAGAGTATGTGTGGGTGTGGCGGAGGCTTTACTAACTTATTACTCAAAGGAACACCAGGATCAGATTTGTCAGCTTGTTGGAAACTTAATGGCGGATAGGGGCACGCCTCTTGCAAATTTTATTGAATTCCTCCTTTATTTATGACTTTATCCAGAAAGGAACCTACGTAACTATGGAAGGGACCACATTTAATTTCGTTACCTATAAGTTTTCAATTATATTCAATATTCGAGTTTATCAGGACATTTTAGGGTTACCACGACGTATACATAACCTTGAGTCAGATAGAGCTAACAGTTTGATAGATTTCGAATATGAATTCGACAACAACAATCTGGCTTAATTTCGAAATAGTTGGCCTTATATTAAGGTTGGATAGTCCGAAAATCAGAATATATAAAGAAATGAACAAAAATACGTTTAATACTGCGTTGCAAACCCTTTTTTTTTTTTCCTCCAAAACACCTCCATTCAGATTAATGATTTTAATAAGGTAATATCCTAATTCTATTTGTTTGTTAATATTATGTTTGCTTAAGACATAGGTACAGTAAAAATTATTTTTATTTCACTAATAGAAATAACATATTCTAAAAAAAGCATTTTTTTAATCTTTAAAATCACTATTCTTTTTCAAAAGCCCTATTTCTCTCATCGCTAACAAGCAGTTAAAGTCCCCAAACAACCTTTATCTTAGTATCTTACTCTTTATACAGTACCAGTCAAAAGTTTAGACTTAATTGTATTTAATTCACAATCTACAATTAAAAAAAATAATTGTAACTTAAGAGATAACGTTTAAAGAATATATGATTGTTTCGAATACAATCTATATAAATAAAGATGAAATTCTTTTTTTTTTTTTTTTTTTTTTTTTTTTTTTCTGTATAGAAATACATACCGTTTATCCTAAATTCTCCAAATTTCGCTCACTGGTTCTTTCATACCAGGTGCGAACAACTGTCATATTAAAATTGCAATACTTCAGCCAATGTCTGGGTATATTAATTATTATAATAAAAATCGCTATGATCTCGCTTTACAATAGGTTTTTACGAAATCAACCGTTGGATTAAAAAAAAAATCTCATTTCTGTCCTAACAAACTTTTCTTGACCCACGGCTTTTCTGATTGTTTTTCAAGTTCCCTGGGTGAAACCGGGATATAAAGCTAGTTATAAATAAATTAAATATAAAATTATAGTTGTTACGTTGTCCAATAAATAAAATATTGTTACTTATTTATTTTAAAAAATCTAAACTTTTGAATGGTACTATACGACCTTTATTTTCCATACGTCGCCGATTTAGCCCGATGCAGTACATAGTAAACTGCAGACCTAACCGAACCCACTTGTATCCACGCTCACTTCCTCCTATTCCAGACAATCCTCCAAGGTGTCCGAAAAGAATATGGCCTTGAGATCTTTTAAGTTAGATATTAGTTGGGTATTATCAGTGGATAGTTTCTCTACACGCTTATTCGTGACATTATTTTATTTTATTTTAGCGCATTACTCAACATATTATTTGAAAATACACTTGTAAATTTCAATAAAAAAAAAACTCCGTATATAGAAGTTACCTAAGAAAGTAACTTAAGCATTTCTCCTCTTCTTTACAACTTCTATACTAATGACCTTCATAAATCAATACATCATTGTCTCTGCGATTTCCAATCCTCTCAATGCGGTTGTTCCCATATCTACTCATCTCCTTCTGATTTATCAGTCGCGTTTTACGAAATTTGAGACGAGGTAGTTCGGATCATTGCCTGGGCAAAGTTAAGTCGTTTGAGGCTAAACGCTGTTCAAAAACTCAAGCCTCATTAGTCGTATAAGCGTATTTGGAACCAATACCAACTTGCCCACCCTTTAGCTAAATGACCAGCCTCTATTCCACAGTTGAAAAGTTAGGCGTAATCATTGACGGATTACCTCCTCGGGAATCACATTGTTTCAAACATTTTCCGGAGTTCCATTTCAACTCTTAAACTTGAAGAGTTTCCTTCGTTTTTGATCTTTCCTACTCAAAGAGACACTTACTCTCATATTATCCTGCCTTCCCTATATTTGATTACGCTTGATTAGTATACGGTAGTGATGTAAAACTATCGATAGTCTCAACTATCGAAAGTATTTGGAATGACCGGGAGAGGGGGGGGGAGGTAGAATTGTTGAATTTTTTAGTTGGTACTAAGTATAGGAGCTAATGCACGTTCCCATTTACAATTTTTTCTTTTCTCTTTTATAACATTTCTATAAATAAAAGGATGGGTTCTATTATACCTTCAAATAATTTTTATCAGTTTCAAGCTTAGTCGTAACCGCAAAGAATAAAAACTTTATCAAAAGATCGAAGAACCTGTATCTAGAGGAAAGCTCACCAACCATCTTCAAGTAGTAATGAAGTAGTTAAATTGACATGACAATATTCGGATCGCAATCCGTGTCCGCAAACCGAATGTGTCGGAGTTTTTGAAGAAAAAATGTCTACGAATCTAAGGCATACCTTACCTTGGGACATTCATGCTTCAAAAAATGTTTGATCTTGTTTATATGCCATTAACCAAGTAATTTTCAAGTCAAGGGACTGGCAGGCAATCAGTTTTTTTGAATGTATATTATTCCATCAAGTTGGAAGGCATGTATAAGCCAACAATTAAATTTTTCAGCCTCATATTTTTTTTATAGAGTAGATTGTTTGTTATAAACATAAATAAAATTATATTGTTACATTTTTTTTTTCATTTACATGAATTATATAGCAGACGGGGGCTTAGAGGCAGATGATACCACTTTACGCTTTCAAAACAAAGTTTTCGATAGTACTATCGGTAGTTAAAAAACTATCGATAGTTTTGATAGTTTAAGACTATCGATAGACTAGCTTTATAGATAGTTTTACATCACTAGTGTACGGTGGTCTCTAAGCGGATGTCGGGGCTGGCTTAGAAGGATTCTTGAACTAGCTCTAAATATTCTTCCATAGACAATAATTCCTTGACTGATTCCTTTGCCTAAAAATCAACAAATACCGCTCTTCCTACCGCCTGCGATCTTCTGAAATTCATGTCCTTCATCCACTCCCTTTCCATAAGATCTCAAATGTATATTCGACCTTTGTTGCTTTGCCATGTTCTGGAATTTTCTTACATTTCACGTGAAATATATTCAAATTTAAGAACCTCCTTTACCGAATTTATAGTAATAATAATAATGAAGGATTAACGAACCCGAAGGTTCGATGCCGACACCAGAACTCGCTCTATCCACAAACCGTATTCCAGAACCAACTTCGACACATCTGCCTTCACGCAATCCTCCCACCTCCGTCTCGCCTTACCCCTCAGACGTTTCCCAGTCGGCCCCGTGCTTATTAATCTTTTAGGGATTCGCTCACAACTGAGTTTCGCCTTGCTGCAATAACCTCTATTATACTTACCGGACATAGTTCACTCAGTTCGGCGTTGTGTAAACGTATAAATTCTCCGGTTGATTCGTCCTTCTTCGGTCCAAATATTCTACGCAATAACTTATTTTCAAAAATCCTCAGTCTTTGCTCATCTTTCAATGTTAGCGGTCACGTTTCGCTTCCATAAAGGACCGTAGGAAGAAAATTTTTGTAGATACTAATTTTTAAGTTTAGGAACAGAAGGCGCGAGCTAAGCAATCTCGCTACTGAAAAATAGGAAGCATTTCTAACTTTTATTCTAGCCTTAATTTCCTCATCGATTCCTTTTTTTTTTTTTTTTACTAACCACCGTCCCTAAATATCTAAATTTCTTTACATGTTCCAACGTATTCCCTTCTACATTAATATCAGAAAAATCGTCACCACTTTTACGGTTAATCATATTTCGAACTACAACTAACCTATAACTTATTCCGTGACCTACAACTAAAAAATCATTCAAATGAATTCTAGCTCTATCTTCTTATCATTCATTGTCTTGTTAACTAAGCTTTATTTTTATTTAATTTTTTTCCTCTCTTTATATATAAAACTTAATTCCTCACAATGTGGTAAAAAGCTCTTCTTTCTGCAGTCGGTATTATTTATAATATTATTATTATAACATAAATTGTGAGCTCGGTGGTGGAGGGAGGAAGCCCGCACCTACCCCTCTATTTTCGGATTTTCCAATTTTAATCAAGAATAATGTTAATTATTACAGGTATAATTAGGTACGAAATTAAGTATTTATATTTTATTTTTTTCCGATATCATTCCTGTTTAATAAGGGAGCTAATGTTTCTAAATAGCTCATCATAATTTTATTACACGTGTATTAAGTACTGTATTTTATTTTCTATGTTATTTATTTTAGAAGTAAATACATTTTTCACCATTTTCAATATTTTTAGAAATTAAATTATTACTATTTTATAACTTTTATTTTTGTCGATTCTTTTATGAACAGAATAAGAGAACTTTACGATTGTACACCGATCCGAATAAATAGGTAAAAACAAGCACATTTTCCTGTCACTAAACTAACTTCTTTTCCGTACCCAGCATCGATTAAGTCGTAGTTATCATAAGGAAAAAGAGAAAGAGTTTTCTTTATTTTTGAAACTTGTGGGTGAGCGGGAAAATGCTGGCTTGAGGACAGGAGAGGAAATGATAGCACATTTTCCGGGGGTATCATCCCTTAAACCAGGGAATAAAACGGATCCCACTGGCTCGCTCAGGGGTGGAAATTGTTTTCCACATTATCACTTATCTTACTCGACCAGTGTTTTTACAGGAAACACCCGCAATTCTTGCTATGATATTGTTCAAAGAATGAAATAATTGAAAAGGCCTCTATATAGTTATTGTATATAAAACAATTTACTCAATTATTTTATTAAGTACAGCTTTATTAATAGGTGATATTTTGATGTCTAAAAAGAAAAAACTGAATTTCATTTTCACAGCCTATAGATTAAAATTTGAACAAGGGAAATGATAAAAAAAAATCTTAAATGAAAAATAGGATATAAATCTTTGCTTGCAGAGTATAGTCTGTTAGGCCCAAACAAAAACTATATTTTTTATTTGCTTCAACTTAATTTTTCAGACTTTGTATGAAAAACCTTGATGATTTAATTAAAGTAATTAAGTTATCGCCAACTGTCATATGTGCTAAATAATCTTTTTTTACAAAAGCCCAACATTTTCAGCCCGCACACTTTAGCTGCAATCAAAGAAATGTAAGAGTGATACCAGAGTATCTCTCTGGACTTAAAAGTACTGATGAAGATCCAAAAGTTGGATCGAAACGTTGGCTTTCCAAAATAAAAAAGTTTTAACTGAAAATTTTGATAATCATTTAACCTATCGAAATATTATTTTGATATATACCAGTTATTTTGTTAGATATAAAATAAGACGTTAATTTAATTTAAACAAGTTAATTTAATTATTAATAACATATAATAAATTATTGGTCAATTGTATCTTTTTTATTGGCTCAAAAATGTTATTGCATATATCTACATAGAAAATGTTTTTACTATTTACCCACATCGAACTATCGTAAAACGTATAATTAGTTTTTGAATAGTAAAGCAATGCATTGAAGGTATTTCGGGTTCACTGACCTAAAGTGAGCTAAAAACATTAATTGGCTGAAGGGGTAAGTTACCTATTCATATGCAAAATTCCATCAGTCTCAGTTGATTGGCTAAGTTGAGAAATTATTAATATCAAATAAAGCGAATGGGGTGAGGGAGGAGTTGGAGAACCGAGCTCGAGAAGGGCTAAAATCCAAGCTTGCAACAAAATACTCTTCGTTTATTTTATTTATCCGTTAAATAATTATGTATAAAAAATAATAATAATTTTACAGCATTCAATAGCGATGATAGCCGAGTATCATTCAAAAACCGAATAATCTGAGATTAGTATACATATACAATATTATGAATAAAAGAAAAATGATCCCAAATTAACCATAATTAGAAGAAAATTTGTAACTTCCTGAAACATTGGTCTTAACTTCGTATTAGTCGTAAGATACGATTTATTTATTGCTATGTAAAAGAAACATTAAGATGTACAAGATTGTTTTATCTGAATTCTCTTAAGATTGTAAATATTATCTCTATTTTCTATTAATGTAATATTATTTTTAGAACTCCCGGAAGACAGCGTAAACAATTTCAAAATTTGTCCATAGATATGTATATAGTTTTCTAAATACTTATTGTTTTTTAAATAAAGGACTTTTCTATTCTATTCTATTCGTAAGATAAGAAAAATTTAGGGGGGGGGGAATAATTTTGCTACAGGCAAGTCAGATCTATCGTTTTACATAGTTTTCACATTACACAGCTTATGAATTCAATAAGGCCATGACGATGAAGTCAACAGGTTAAAGCAGATTGTAGGTGACAAAACATATTTTGCGGATGAATTATATCACTGATAGGAAATTGATGATTTAAAAACACTTATAATGAATAATCAGAGGAGATCGGATTTTCATATTAGATAAAGGTCAAATATGGACGTTTCTATGTTAGTATAACTTCAAAATTCAGTAATTATTTAATTGAATTATTTCTTTGTTCTTTTTCCTTTTTTTTACTAATTTTGCTTTGGATTATTCTTATTTATTTTATTGTGTCTTTTATTTCAGTTCATTACACATCCAACTTTATTATTACCATATTCATTGGTACTACGTTCTGGACGATTGTCCATTATCAAGTACCTTACAACTTGTGGATTGAATATGTTTTTTTTAAATGTTAAGTCTTTTTTCGATCGCATTGTACTATTCACTATTCACTGGTTTCATTAAGTCCAAGAAAACCAGTGACTAGTATAATGCAATAAAAAAAGGACGTAACATTAAAAAAAAAAAAAATGTTCAATCCACAAATTGTAAGGTACTTGATAATGGAAATTTATCTGAAACGTAGTACAAATGAATAATAAAAAAATATATTAATAATAAAGATGGATGTGTAATAACCTGAAATAAAAGACACACAATAAAATAATCGAATTATTTAATATTATAATAAAAAAACCTTACAAAATCATCAAATTTAATAAATGTAAATTTGTAGAATTACTTCAAACATGAATATAGATATGTTGATAAATTAATACGAATATTGATATATTTTTTCTATATTCGTATTTACTTATTCCTTATTCATAAAAAAACATGCCTATTTAAAGTTTTATAATAAATTTAATTCATCTGTAATTCATTATATTTGTTAATATAAGTCTAGTAAGTTTTGTATTTTTTTTTTTTAAATTTCTCATATTCATATTCTTAAAAATATAATAAAAAAAAAAAAAAAAAATGAAAATCCGATCTGATAATATAATACTGATAATATGTGTACTTATATAATTATTTTGCTAGCTGCGACATTAATTAGTCCCAATATTTAATTTTCATCTAAAACCTGTAATAACTTTTGAAATATTGACAGTAGCATTATGGAAATAGTCTCATTAGATTCAGAAGCATTACTCGACACACAGCAAAATTAATTTGCACACCCCCCCCCCCTCGATTTTGCTCTCCAAAATGGTAATTGCCCCCCCTTTAATTTGGACGGACTCCGCAGATCACGAAACTTCCGATTAATCCGAGATTATGACGGATATTTCATGAAGGTACCCATTCCGTTCCGTATTTTGTCAATTTTCCTCTTCTATTACATATTTAATATTCTAGCATTCATTGTTAGCTGTCGGCAATAGTATAATAAAATCAAGATAATGATTATATATGAAAAAAAAAATCATGATAATTATTATATATCAACAATGGAAAACAAATCAAGATAATGTAGAGAAAAATGTTTAAAATCACATGATTTTTATCGTAATCTATAAAAATAAAGATGACATTCTGTTTGTTTGTTTGTTCTTTATAGGAATCCATACCGTTTGTCCTAAATTCTCTGAATTTCGCTCAGTGGTACTACTTTCATACCAGGTGCGAACACCTGTCCATATTAAAATTGCATAACTTCAGCCGATCTTTAGTTGATATTCTTTATTGTTATAAAAATCGTAATGATCTCGCTTTACAATGTTTTTTTACGAAATCGACCGTTTCATTAGAAAAATGAAATTCCACGGGTGAAACCGGGATATACAGCTATAATCTATGTAAATAAAGATGAAATTCTGTTTGTTCTTTATAGAAATCCATACCGTTTGTCCTAAATTCTCCAAATTTCGCTCAGTGGTTCTTTGATACCAGGCGCGAACACCTGTCCATATTAAAATTGCATAACTTGGGCCAATCTCTGGGTATATTCTTTATTGTGATAAAAATCGTTATGATCTCGCTTTACATTGTTTTTTTTTATGAAATCGACCGTTTGAGTCGAAAAAAGTCTCATTTTATAGATTTTGTAGATTTAAAAAATCAAACTCACGGGCTGAAACCGGTATATACAGCTAGTTATACAGACTTTAATTTCTTTCTTTCACTGTTTTATAAATATGTAAATATTGTAATCTCATGAAATAAATTTAAATAAAATTGTTTAGAGTTAACTAACAATAAAATAAAGCTATGGGTTCGTAGCTTTATTTAAGCCCCCTTGGTAACCCTAGTGTTAACTTTGTCGATATAACTAATTGAAATAAATAACTAATTTAAATGAGTACGTATTTGCTAAAAATTGTAGCTCTCCATGCGGATATTTTCGTGTTTTATATAAATATAAGGGAAGATAATGAAGTGAGTTAAACGTTTAGAACAATTAATGGCAACAAATTAATAATTAATATGACCTGAAGCTGAGAAATGTGTTTTGATACTTGATTTATAGAATGAGCCCAGAGGAGTGAGAGGAACCCGACAATGGGATTAATGTCACACGGCTATCAATTATACGAGATATCTCACTGTCGCATACCACAATGTTCAAGAGCATTGTCAGCATTATAATTATATAATAATTATTATTATTATTATAACGGTAATTATCACCAATAAATTACTTAATTACCTGATAAAATAAAATAACTTATCAACTAAAAATATAATACAAAAAGTAATATAAAAATAAAATTAAACCTAATAAAATAACGATAATTCACAATTAAAAAAAAAACCAAATAATATCAATTATTGTTCAGGGAACCCATTTGTCATTTTATATAATTGTTTAGTTTAAAATTTAATTCATCATTTTCAAAACAATTGTCATTTCATCATTTCATTATTTCATTTTCGTTATTGTATAATTAATGTTTAATTAAATTGATTAAATATGACGTACTAATTTATATTAAATAGCCAATTAACATTCATTTAGTGTTATATGTGTTTATGTGCGTGGGCATTTGTGATTGGTCGAAGACGATCTGAGACAAACGAAAGCCGCTTCACCAAGTCAGCTGTTGATTCTCGCCAGCCGAGTACGCATTACTCCTCACACTTAAAACATTCTTTAAAAACATCTTATGACATTCTCGTACACCCAGGGTGTTCAGTTGTGTATTGTGCACATTTGCAGACATTATTTTAGAAGACGGAGCGAAGAGGAAGATTAAGTTCCCAGCTAGATGGACATTTAAAGTAAAATAACTCCAATATTATTTTTTTATATAATGCCTGAACTTTAAATTTTGTTTAATCTTCAACTTTAAATAACATTCTCTAAACATTGGACTTTACCTTTGAACATTAAATCAAATTGCTAAATTTAGTTATCTATCTATGTATTACAGTTATTAACCTTTTGTTTATTATTTTATTCTATAGTTTATCAATGGCCATTCGATTAAAGCATATTTTTGTCTATAATAGTTTATAAGTTGTATTTCATTTTCATTCGATCATTTAAGTTTCATTCTTATTTAATAAATTATTTGTATTTAATAAATTACTGTTTAACATTTAAATATCAGAGAATTTTCTTTATTTCCTTCCATTTATATTATTTTGCTCATCTTATTAATTATGCTAATATTTTCTAAATGTCTATTTAAACTTTATGTAAAATACCTTTTATGTTATTCTTTTATTATTTAAAACCTTTTATTACATTAACCAACAAAACTAGGAGCATTGAGCACCGGCCATACTTTCTTCATCAGGGAAAAAAAAGGTTTTTATTATTAAAACCTAACTTGCCTGAAAAATTATTGATATTCCAATTTATTAAAAAAAAAATAAATGGATGGGCCTTATATGGATATTAAAAAATATTTCTACAGTCACTTATTTTATAAATGGGTGACAGAAATAAATAGATTTGAATAAGGTCCTACACAATTGAGTCCATTCTTTTAATATTAAAATTTGTTTGAATTATATTTATTGTAATTTTAAGATTTTAATATTGACAAATTATTGTAACGTGAAAAAAAGCAAATGATTGAAAAGATTTCCAGACTTTTTGGTCGAATAAACTATAGTACTACATGTTGATGACTATTCGATCATCTTCCACGCTTGTCGGATCGCCTTTTGTTTCATCGGAAAGATAGAAAAGTTGAGAAGAAATATCAAGAAGTATAATCATAATCGGGACATGATTAATAAACATTACAATATTGAGTCAAAAATAAATATCACCCTCACTATAGTTAATATTGGATTGTCTGAATTCGTCTTTATTAAGGCTCAGTAGTGTAGTTTATTGCAAACCAACATGAGTGACGATTCAGTTCATTTTCGGCATATTATGCTGTTCTTTTTTAAGAAAGAGAAAAACGCAGCCCAAACTGCAAGAAAGATTCGTGCCGTGTATGGCAGCGATTCAATTGCTGATAGCACGGTTCAGAAGTGGTTTTCGCGGTTTAGATCAGGATATTTCGATTTGGAAGACCAACCCCGGGCTGGCCGGAGTTCAACTCTTGACATCGAGGATATTATGACGGTCATCGCAAACAATCCACGAATTACTGTCCGTGAGACACCTGCGGAGTAAAGAGCCTGCAAATCGACCGTTTTTGATCATCTAAAGAAGGTTATTCGGAAAGGAGCGCTATTCCACCAAGACAACGCTAGGCCCCATGTGTCTTTAAGGACTCGGCAAAATTTATTAAGCTTCAGATGGGAGGTTTTACCTCACCCGCCGTTCTCTCCTGACATTGCTCCTTCGGATTTCCATCTTTTCCGTTCCCTCGAAAATTTTCTACAAGGGAAATCCTACTCTTCAGAAGATGACGTCAAAACGGACCTTTTATCGTTCTTCAGGAATAAGGACAGTGATTTTTGGAAAAAAGGGATAATGGACTTTCCAAGCTGTTGGGAAAGGTTAATCGCTAACGGTGGTGACTATTTTCTATTTTAGATTAAATAAATAAATTTTAAGCTGTTCATGAATTTTTATTTTCGTCCAAAATTCTCTACGAACTTTAAGGGGTAAGGGTGAAATCTTTGTGATATTCTTAGTCAAATCGAGTACTCCTCGTGTTCAAAATTAGATCAAGTTGAACAATTTCTATGGTATCTAATGAAACGGAAGAAAATGGGAAAGCTGTGGAGAGAGCTGTGTTTTGATCAAAGGAAATTGAGAAGCGTGGGCACGGGAAATCGATTTGATGGAGTGGAGAAAAACTATACGGTGTTATTTTACCTTTTCATTTTATGGAAATTCCGCAGAAATAGGAATAAATATCCGGAGCCGTTGGATGGGTTGGATAACTCAATTAAAGGATCCAATGAAGCTCGAAATTTGGAAGGAAACGAGCTAACTTGATCTGAACACCATGATCGCCGGCGGGGGATGCTCAACGAGCCTATTTGGCCCAGAGGATACACGTGCCGATCTTGTTTCCCCTTTATAACCCGCCAGACATAAAATGGAGATTTTATTCCTGTCCATGAAATGGGGAATTCCTTCTGTAATGAAGTGTTGTCATGGCGATTCCAAGTCTCCTATTGTCAGTACTCTTTATCTAAGATCAA
Organism: Aelia acuminata; assembly: GCA_911387785.2. Classification (NCBI taxonomy): domain Eukaryota; kingdom Metazoa; phylum Arthropoda; class Insecta; order Hemiptera; family Pentatomidae; genus Aelia; species Aelia acuminata. The sequence goes on along the minus strand of OU426980.1, from coordinate 156,257,222 downwards.
CTTACTTTCACAGCTTTTTGGAAACTATAGTTTTCATAGCGATTTGCTACATGGCTTTCAACATCAATCTGTAAACGGGGTATCTACTTATAACAATATGATGATGTACTGTTTAAGAAAGTACTGTTTCTATGTCAGCGGTAAGGTGATTTGACCGTGACCACGCTCAAACGCCAGGCTTTCCCCTTAATTTTCCTATTAACGGTACCCTCTTTATAGATGGGATTCATTGGTAAGGCTCAATGCCCTACCAATTAGCTACCCCGCTCCCTATGGCGATATAGATATGTAAATATATTCCGAAATAAAAATTGTGAATAGTTTTAATTATGTAGGTGTTCCATTTCATAGTTCTGGTACTTTCTCCCAGTCTGCGAGTTATTTTCTCCGTAAAAGTTTTGCAGCTAATTCCACAGTAATGAGTATACTCTCTGGTGCCAATTCTGATTCGTGGCAGTCTAACTGTCACCTTTTTGTGTCTATATCCAAAAGTAGTCTTTTGTACATGAGTGGAATTCGGGGTCCTAGTTATTCTAATGTTGTGGAAAGAGGGCAGTTACAATTTTTTAAAAGATTGCTACATTTACCATCGACCACCCCGGACGCTTACGTTAGACTGGAGACTGGCCGAGTTCATGAACAGTTGAACATTTTTAAAAGAATGTTAAGGCGGTGGATATGTCTTTTGAAAATGTCCTCAGATAGTATATCAAGGATATGCTATGATAGGCAGGTAAAACTTCTGGATGTTTGCAACTTACCATATGGCTGGCCTTATGAAATGCGTAATTATTTATGTCAAATTGGAGCGGGTGATGTATGGAATTCCCAGAATGCTGAAGTGGTGCAATTTAGGTTTGAGGATATGGTCGCCTCTTTCAAAAACAATCTAATAAGTAAAGATATAAACATTGTGTTAAATTCTACTTGTAATTTATATTACAGAAGTTTATGTAATTTTTATTTTGAAAGGTCATATATTCTGTTTGGTGTCCATATTAATAAGATTAGAATCTTATCTCAAATAAGACTAGCCTCTAAACACTATTTCAGATTAAGTTCTAAGAAAGAAAAGTTTTTGTTTAGTAGTGTATCATGTTGTGAATGTGATTTAGGCGTAAAAAATGATGTTTCTCATTTTCTATTAAAATGTACACTCTATTCTAAATTGAGAATTAAATACTTGAACAATTATATCACACACAATGCAGATGACATTACTAATGTCACTAATATACTTGATATTAGCAATGTAGAGAAACTTAATAATATCTATTTTTATATTTTTAATAGTCTAAATTTGAAAAAAAAAGAAAAGCACTGAAAGTTCATAATTTCTTTTTCATTGTGTATTATTACAATTCCGAGTATTGTTTTCTTTTTGTTAATTTTTTTTCTGTAACTCTCATTTTCTTACTATTATTTATTTGCTTTTATTTTAATGTAAATACCGAACTCCCTACAATAAGCTTTTAGCTTAAATGTATGTAACATAATAAATAAATAATACTTAATAAATAAATATATATATATATATATATATATATAGAGAGAGAGAGAGAGAGAGAGAGAGTATACCAAGATGTTTATATCTGTTAAATTATACATGTTCTAGATTTGTCTGGAATGGTTACAGTCATATAGTACTACGTGATCGCATGTTTTAAATGTTCTTGGCCTTTCTGGATGGGCCCCTATCGAACGATATATAAGAAGCGATCTATTAGTGTCCTAGTCTTACTTTGAAACATACAGTTACTTTTGAGTCACTGTTACTGTTTTATAACATTGTTACTAATTTAAGTTTCATTTGCTCATATGACATTTTTCTGTAATAATTTTACGTCAGTAAAATAATTTTTACCTACATTGGTGTTACATTATTTTTTAAATAATAAAAAAAGTATAAAAGGAAAAATAACAGTAAAAATAGTTTACATAAGAAAAATAGTGTAACACTTAAGTGGGCTAAAAATATTTAATAAAAGAAAAATAATTTTCAATGCTACACGAATTAGAACAACACAAATATTTGAACAGGTTACAAAAATTATCGCTTTGTAACACACAGATAACCACATGACTTGAGCTTCTCTTTAACAAAGACTAACTCTCCAGTTCCATCGCTCCTTATATATAGTCGTAAGGAGAACAATCCAGAACCTTCTCGGCCTGCGTCGATAGTACTCGACATTCATAGTCACAAACACGTGCTATGACAGTTTGTTCCAACCACTAGTTCTTTCCAAAAAGTATAAAACCATTCCAAACCATATGTTTTTGTTTAACGTTACATTAATTTGAATTTTTTAACCTTTTTTTTTAAATACTGACAATCAGCAGATTTGATGACTGTCTCTTAAAATAATCTTAAAGACAGTTAATCTTAAAAGCAATTATTATTCACAGTAGTTTACTTACGCACAATGTTTAAGCGGAAAAATTGGACTCTTCCATTAAACAAATGTTAAGTAAAAGTTACTAATCACAATTAATTGAGAAGAATTTAAGATATTGGTCAACTCCTGATGAATGTTACTATAATCCTTGTTTTCTAGATCCTCTCGTTCTAAGTTTCAGGATGAATAATTCCACAGTTCTTGTTTGCCAACGGGCCCAATTTGTAAAGTTATTCACAAAACATATCGGGGAACAAAATCATTTGCTTATATGACATTTTTCTGTAATAATTTTACGTCAATAAAATAATTTTTACCTACATTGGTGTTACATTATTTTTTAAATAATAAAAAAAGTATAAAAGGAAAAATGACAGTTATAAAAATTCGAGTAAAAATAGTTTACATAAGAAAAATAGTGTAACACATAAGTGGGCTAAAAATATTTAATAAAAGAAAAATAATTTTCAATGCTACACGAATTAGAACAACACAAATATTTGAACAGGTTACAAAAATTATCGCTTTGTAACACACAGATAACCACATGACTTGAGCTTCTCTTTAACAAAGACTAACTCTCCAGTTCCATCGCTCCTTATATATAGTCGTAAGGAGAACAATCCAGAACCTTCTCGGCCTGCGTCGATAGTACTCGACATTCATAGTCACAAACACGTGTTATGACAGTTTGTTCCAACCACTAGTTCTTTCCAAAAAGTATAAAACCATTCCAAACCATATGTTTTTGTTAAACGTTACATTAATTTGAATTTTTTAACCTTTCTTTTTAAATACTGACAATCAGCAGATTTGATAAAATAATAAAATAATCTTAAAGACAGTTAATCTTAAAAGCAATTATTATTCACACTAGTTTACTTACGCATAATGTTTAAGCGGAAAAATTGGACTCTTCCATTAAACAAATGTTAAGTAATAATATATTGCAAACAAATAAAAGAAATATTAATAAGTAAAAGTTACTAATCACAATTAATTGAGAAGAATTTAAGATATTGGTCAACTCCTGATGAATGTTGCTATAATCCTTGTTTTCTAGATCCTCTCGCGCTAAGTTTCAGGATGAATAATTCCACTGTTCTTGTTTGCCAACGGGCCCAATTTGTAAAGTTATTCACAAAACATATCGGGGAACAAAAGTACATAAATCTTAGGAAATCTTTTGATTAATTGGGCAAGATGGGAAGGCAAGTTGTGGCATCGCATCTGTGCGCCCCCCCAAGCCGTTCAATCCCCCCCCCATCCATTCCTTAAGTCCACTGGCCCTCTGTTCGGCTGCCATATTGCGGTTAGATGCTTCTCGCGTTATTATAATTGTTAATAATAAAGTAAATTTCCGATTATCCGCGAGTGGTTTATCCGTATTGCGGTTTATCCGCGGCCTGAAGATGTATTTTTTTCACTAATTAAAAATGCACAGATACGTAGATGGGTGAGGTATAAAACCAGAAAAAAAATAATAACAGGTCTTCCTTTAGAATTTCTCAAGGCATCATTCAACATCGTAAATAATAGTTTTTTAATTACTCAAATAAACAAAAGCAATCGAAATTAATGTGTACATATGTACCTATCCATTCTAACATAATTTCTGTTTATTTAGGCAAATAACGATATTTTTATTTCTTTTATTTTTTTCATAGTGATCAAAAACTTTCAAGACACTTAACTGAGATTGTTTAGAAAAATAATATTGTATTTGAAAAATTATTTTTTTTTCTCTTATATTCTTGAAAAAAAGAAGGCCACAATGCTGTAAATCGTATTCAACAAAAAATTGAATATAAAGTAATTATACGCACTGATAACAACTAATAAATACACAGTATCTATAACTACGGCTGTAGTATCGGATTCATGGAGTGTGTTGGCAGCCATAAATAGTCCATACCCATGAAATTCAGTAATCATAGAAATTCTTAACGAATGGTGGAATATAAAAAATAAAGACATAACCATTGTCTTGGTCCGGGTTCCTGCTCACTGTGGCATTTCAGGCAATGAAACAGCTGACCATTTAGTCCACTTAGCAAGACTCGAAGACGCAACAGAAGTTAATAAAATAAATAAAGTTACACTGGAAGACTGGATTCTCAGTCAAACAAAAACAAAGAGATTGCAATTAGCAGAATGGGAGAAGAGTTGGGCTAGAGAAAATTGCCAACTAACCCAGATAAAAACTGACTGTAGGAAATGGATCACAAGCTGCTGAATTCAAGAAGAGAGGAAGTGATGCTGTGCCGGCTGAGGATTGAACATTGCCATTTTACACACAGTTACATGTGAAAAATGTGATAATGTCCCTCTTTCAGTCCAACACTTACTGATAGGCTGCCCACGATTCGAAAAGTACCGGGAAAAAAAAGTAATAAAAAAAAAAAAAGGGAATAAAAATTTATACCGATTTTCAAAACTGAAAATTGATACATTCCAAAATCAATAATTTTTTACAATACTGCATGAGAATGAAATTAAAAAAAAACAAAAACAAATCAGTCCCATAATCACAATAATTAAACAAGCTAGAAGTAGAGTCGTGGAGTGAAGACCCTTTGCGTATAATCTACGAGCAATCTATTAAAATTTAAATTAAGTGCACTCAAAGCTCAAGTGCACTTAATTCAAATTCAGTGGGCATTAACATAGAACATGTAGGAGAGTAGCCGCTTTCACATATAGAGCCCTCGCTTTGATGCACAACTATATATTCTACAATTGAAGCCATACCATCCTTTCAGAGTACTTCTTCTGTCTTTAATGTTACCAATTCTCTAAAATGGCTGCGATATCCCTTTTAAAGCTCGTTTCATCAAATCCTTTCGAATTAACCGAGAACACTCCTCTTTCTGCTATTACTCCATTTATCCCTCCTCATACACATTGCTTAATCAACGCTTTTGTAAATACAGTTGCGGGGTCCAACTTCAATATTTAACATTTAAAAAGTTCCTTTGAAAAAAAAATTGTTTTTTTTTTTTTCACAATCATTATACGATATCGGACGTCGGGGTCCGATGGGAATACTTTGACGAAAGCGTTATCTTTGTATTAAAAGGGAATTAAATGAGCGTCTCAAGGGCATTATCTCTTGGTAATGATTGGAACTAGACAAAAGAGGCGCAGGGCAGGCCGATACAGGATTTACGCCATTCATTATCGAAAATCGGACCTCGGAGTCCGATTCTAAAAAACAACAGAATTTCAGCTGTTAGCAACATTTTCTGCACTAAAATGCAATAAATATCGACTAAATTGAGTGTTCGGACTTCCGGAAATTTTCATGTGAAAATCGGCTGTTAAGAGGGGAATGCAAGACATCAGACCCGGGGACCGATGCCACACCTAAAGTGTTAATAATATTATTACCTTATAAAATTTATAGAGAACGAAAAACCCACCTATCCCATTATTTTAATGTGCATACAACAATTATTTTAAAATAAGAAATACATGTTTAATTTATTTTTTATCAAACAAATGAGCAGTTTGATTGCGTGATTTGGTTCCATTGAATGCGTTCAAACACACGGATACTAACTGCAACCAGTAGCTGTCCGGTATTAAATAATAACTTATCAACATCAACCGAAAATTAAAGGCAGTAGTGTTAATTATTTATTTAATAAAATTACAACATCATAATGCTTATCTGAAAAATTCTAACATAGCGCCAAAACCTCCCAAAAATTTGGGAAACTCTGGGTTAGCTGATTTATAAAACAAATTAAATGAAAACAGAATATTAAAAAGAACAATACTTATAGTGAATTTCATGTGAAAATCGGCTGTTAAGGCTGTAAGGCATCGGACCCCGGGGAACGATGCCGCACCTATCGTGTTAAGAGCTATGTTGACAAGAAGAAAGGCAAGGTTGAACATAATTATAAATTGAAGTTTCACCATGTGTTTGGAAGAGGTTCGGAGAATCTCACTTCCTCATTTTGAGGTTCTTCTTAAGATAGCATCGAGTATACCCAGAAGTTGTATTGTGTATCAATAAAACCATCCTTTGTTTATTATTATTTAAATTATAAAACACTCATATCAACTGAGAGAACATTTTATATTCTTTGTTTGTTTCAAGTCCCTTTATGCTACTAAGCCTAATCGGACGATGCTACAGGGAGTCCTACATTTTTCCCATCCAGGTATGATTAGGATTGGGATCTTTATCGAGTACCTGACATCGTACAGATCCTGTCCGAGGGACGGCATTGCCAACGATTTTTTACTCCCTTTAAAAAATCCTAGGGCTGCCGCAGGATTCGAATTCGCGACTTTTATAAGTATTGTAAGCTGCTATGCTAACCACTAAACCAAAGGTGGCCTCTTATGTTCATTAAAATGAGACACTTTATTTATTTCTAAAAAAAAGTACGATGTGTCGGTTTAGAATTTTTTTTTTCTTTTCCCATCTAGAATAGCTCTATGGGAGGGCCATGTATTTTTTATGCTCCATGCCCTAAGGCATACTGCCATTTGACATTTCAATTTTTTTTTCAAGCAATTTAAATTCAAACAAGTTCGATGAAAATAAAACTAAAAGTACAAGTAGAAAGGAAATTTAAAAAATAAAATAAAAAATAAAAATAAAAACTAAACATGAAACATATATATGTTTTTTTCCTTTTTCTTCGCCTCAACCATAGAGTGTCATTTGCGGTGTGTTCCGTTATATTCTGTTGTAGTAGGATATTTCTTTTAAGTATTTAAACAGAGTAACTATTTTAGCTTCATCGTCTTTAAACAGTTCTCTCAGTGTTTTTTTTCCATTTTAAGTTTCTTCCGGGACACAGTAAAATATTTAGGACTGACGCTGGACAAACGAATGACCCTGACTCCTCACATCAAATCAACAAGAAAAAAACTAAATTCAAGATTCAAATTATTGCAACATCTCTTAAATAAACGATCAAAATTACCATTAACCGAAAAATTCAAAATTTATACATATTTACTTAGGCCTATCTGGACTCACGGAACCCAAATATACGGCTATGCAAAAAAAAAAAGTAACATATTAAAACTGAAACAATTTCAGTCAAAGGTACTAAGACTTATTACGGCCGCTCCACCCTATATAAGTAACAAGAACTTGCAAAAAGATTTAAAGACTCCATACGTACAATCATCTATTAAAGCATTATATAAATGATTTCATGACAAACTTAACGCACACTTAAATCCATTAATTCAAGGACTAACAAAACTAGACTTACCGGACACACGACGATGTTTACGTAGGAGCTGGAATAGTCATCACATTCACCGGTTGTAATAATTATTTTACAGTTGTGAATTTATGATAGGATAAGTAGACTGTTGTATGTATTTTATATTAATAATAATTTACCCATTTGTTAATAAAGTAAAGGAAGATTGCAAAAATACCAAAAGATTTCTCAAAAACAATCCTGAACTCTACCTTATAAAAGCAGATAAAACTAAAAAATTTGTTTTTATTTATAAAGAACAATATAATAAAAAAATGTTGGAATTACTAAACGATAAAAAAGTATATAAAACTATTAGACAAGATCCAAGCAAGAGTTTAAATAAACTAATTTCTGAATATCTTGACAAATTAGAAAGATACAAATATATCGACAAAACAACAAAAAGCAAACTTCTAAACAATTATTCCAGAATACCTAGAATCCATGGACTAATAAAAATCCACAAAGAAAATAACCCATGTAGACCAATAGTGGATGGAACGGAAGGACCTACGCACGCGTTAGCAAAATTTTTAAATCACACCTTAAACAACGTCAATAATAACAACAATTATGATATTAAGAACGCCATTGAATTAAAAAGTATAATTAATATTAACAATCATATCAATGACGAAGATACGATGTTCAGTTATGATGTCGTTTCCCTTTTTACGAATACACCACTTAATTTAGCTTATAAACTAATTTCAGAAAATTGGGAAAAAATCAAAACCAAATGAATTCAAAACTAGAATCGGCCAACATTTCCTTACAATATTCTCAAGTTATCAACCACATGCTACAACTAAAATAAAAAAATAATGTACAACTTGATCGGTCAATTTAAAGCAGTGGGGGCTAGGGTGGGGATGTTTATAATAAAGAAGGACTTAATCCATTGGTTGATTTATAGAAGCAGTAGACGGATGTTTCCCATGTTTCCAGTAAAGGTATTATATAAAAAATTTCAGTAAAATATAATATAAAAAAAATCTTATGACTTTAAATTTTAATTTTTTAACATTACATTAAATAGAATCCCTACGAGTGACGAAGATGAATCTCATCAAAAAAGTTTTTTGAAATCAGACGATGTCCACTAGGATAATAAAATACAGGTATGAAAATGCTAAAATAACTAATGACAATAAAAAAAATATTGTATAAAAAAATATTTTTATATAATTATAACATAATAAATAATTTTAGATGAATATGGTGCCAAGCACCGAAAGCTTCTGATGTAAGAACAAAATAAAAATTTGTGAATTTATTAAATAAAGTAAAAAAAAAAAGTTTCTTCCGGAGGTCTTTGTATTGTCAACAGTTTATTAAAAGGTGTTTCACCGTTTGGGGTACACTATTTTTAGCATTTGCTTCTAGGCCTCGGAGAAGATATCCTGAGTGAATTCGTAATGCCCGATCCAGATACGACATAATATAACTTCTCTTCTCGAGATTCTTGAGCTTGTGGTCCATTTTTTGCACTATAGTTTTATTTCTGTTAATTTGGACTGTTCGGTCATCTAACTCAACTCCCGACTTTTGAACAGATTTTTCCTGAACTGATGCTGCAAATTCTATTTTGTGACTTCTTTTAGCATAGTCACATTTTCTGTTTCTTCCAGCCTAGCTATATTTGCTGCCTGATCGGCTTTTTCGTTTCCCTTGATTCCTTTTTGGGATGGCATCCAGATTAATATTATTTTTTTCTATCAATTCCAGTTCCAAATATTGTATTTCTCTAATAAGAGAACCAGTGGGGCTTCGATTGTCGATCGCCGCTAAGACGCTTTAGGAGGACTTTTCTTTTTTCAATTTTCTTAGGTTGGATAGTTTAATACGTTAGGTGCAGCTGCGTATTTTAGGGATATCCTGGATTGAACGGTATCGGTCCCCGGGGTCCGACTGCTGGGATGAGCCACAGACGGTATCGGGCGTAGAGGTCCGATGGGAATGCTTTGACGAAAGCGTTATCTTTAGATTAAAAGGGAATTAAATGAGCGTCTTAAGGGCATTATCTCTTTCTAAGGATTGGAACTAGACATAATAGGCGCAGGACAGGCCGATACAGGATTTACGCCATTCCTTATCGAAAATCGGACCTCGGAGTCCGATTCTAAAAAACAACAGAATTCCAGCTGTTACCAATATTTTCTGCACTAAAATGCAATAATCTCATTAAAAATCGACTAAATTGAGTGTTTGAAGTGTTCGGACTTTCGGACATTTTCATGTGAAATTCGGATATTAAGAAGGGAATGTAAGACATCGGACCCCGGGGACCGTTGCCGCACCTAATGTGTTGGTGGGGGGGGGAGCCTAAATCACACCTGGGATGGTTTCTTTTTCAATCGCGAAAAGCCCATGGACCCAACATACAGCGTTATTTTTAAAACAGATGAATCAATTTTTTTTTTTTAGGTCACATTTTTTCAGAAAAAAACTGTTGCTAGAAAAATAACGGATTGGTAATATGTACTCGTAAAACAAACGAGACCAGCAGAATTAATATAAAGCATAAAAAATAAAAATAAAAAAATAAATAAATAAAATAACTAATCGAAAAGACAAAAAAGGAATGAGCGCAATCGTTGAACGGTGAGAGTTGAGTTGCAACTGCTTCAATTTTAACTTAAACTCTTTTATTCCTGTTTTCTTCCACTTATTGTTTTTGTTGTTGTCACGTTTTATTAACGTCGGTTTATTACACACTTCAGTTAGTTGACAAACTTTGAGAATATGAGTAATTCCGATTTATTTTTGTCGAGTAATTTGTTTACCGGAGTTTTGGCCAAGTGTCACCTGCAATAGTTTTAATTAAATGTTCTCTCTTGTGTTCTTTAAGTGACATCGGAACAGGACATGTTTGAATGTTCGTGGAGTCCGTCACAAGCACCGGTCCCTGTGTTTCAATGTTTTATTTGTACGTGTACTGTCAGTAATTGTGTTAGTTCCTAGAGTGAATTAGAGATGCGACATCGGAGGCAAATCATCGATGTTTTTGAACATCGATGTTCAAGAACGTCGATCGAAAACATCGCTGTTCAATAACATGTCGAAAAACAGTGCCAAAACGTATTTAGATCGATGTTTAAGTGTAAAGCATGTTTATTTTTCATAATTAATATTTTAAAAAACTCAATGTTTTCGACATAGTTGGTTTTTCATATTCATTTAATTAAGATTCAACTGTTAGGACCCAAACATATTCATACAATGATGTCATTTCCTTTAGAGAATCGTATTTCTGGTGAATATTAGAAAACATTTTGCGAGCAGCTGCATTAAATAAGTAATTCAAATACGATTCTATGGTTTAGCGTTTTCATATATTATTACATTACTTATTTGAAGTTGAAAATTTTACAGAAACAAGAAAGGATAGGAAGAATGTCAAACATCGATGTTAAAACATATTTGTTTCGTCAAGAACATCGATGTTAAAAACGACTTTGTTATTGTTAAAATATCGATGTTAAAACATGTTTATTTTTTTCAAAAACATCGACGTTGAAAAATTGACAAAACATCGATGTTTTTGTCCAAAACATAGATGTTTAAAGATATTTGTTTTTGTCCAAAACATATATGTTAAAATACATTTATTTTTGTCCAAATCATCAATGTTAAAAACATCAATGTTTTAGGAACACCCCTAGTGCGAATGATGAATTTGTTGCCTTATATATTAGTGCAAAGGTTGTTCTTTAGTAGAATTTTACCAGTTTGTCTAAATTCGTTCCAATTAGTTAGCCAGTCTGATTTGAAATTATTATGGTCACACAGACACCAAGGAATGTGCGTATGATGGAAATGGTTGGGGGAGCATTGAAAAGTATTTAATTGATGTGGTTTCAAAATGCTTAAGCTTCTCCACCTCCCAATAAAAAACAAAGTGGAGGAAATAAAAAATTAAGCAGAAAACGAGTTTTGCTATAAAAATTTTCGAACAAAAAAAAAGGGGGGTTTGTTTTGTTTTCCCTCTTGGGCTTCTTGCATACTTTAATTAATTATCGCCTAATAAAAACAAGACGTGTGGAGGGAAATTAATCGTTCTTTCCTCATTAGTGTTTTATAGCAACATAAAAAAGCAACACAAAAAGCCAGCCAGATTAGAATCAACCTAGATGATTCCCCCTTCCCTATCTCCAATATTAATCGTTCGCATACTTAATTTAATATATACATATTATTAATTACAATTTATATAAATTATATAGTATAACAAACATAAGTTGCATTATTTCTTCTCTTGTCCTATATAAAAAATGACCAAAACACACGCGCAGTTAAGAAGAGCAAAATTTATAGGAAATATTACCGTTACTAATTGGCACTAAGGATTATTATTTTTTATACATCGATATATCTACAAAACTATTCAATTTCCATTTTCAAATGTTGTAAGGAAGCAACCTTTCTTTAGAAGAGTTTTTAGCATCATATTTTATTATTTCATTACATTCTTCATTTCGCACTGAAAAAAATTACGAATCAAAATATCAACCTACGCAATCAATGGGATTTCGATTAGAATTCATTTCAGAATTGTATAATTGTTGTATAAATTAACCAGCAAGCAGGTAGAGGTGGGTCCTCCATATCTATATACCTATATAAATACATATCTATGTATCAAATATATATCCCTCTATGTTTACCAAATAGTTATGTAAAATATCAGTAATATTGGTAACATTGTATATAATATAAGTAATAATGGTAATATTAGTTAGTAATATATAAAATGGTGATTTCACAAAATGTGAAAAATATGTAAATACAATGACATTCAATCATATGATTGAGAAATATATGTAAGCAATATTTATGTATGTAACATTACAAAAGTTACATGAAAATACTGAGGGCTATGTTTGGGGAAGAGAAGGTCTTTCTGAAATGTTTGAAATAAGCATGGGCGTAAAACAAGGAGGCCTTCTTTCGCCTTTGCTTTTTTCCTTGTTCTTGAATGATATCGAAGATTGCCTGGATGGAGGTGTTCTAATTATGAATACCAGAATAAAACTGCTTGCATTTGCGGATGATTTAGTCCTATTGGCTTCAGATCCGGTAACGCTCCAGCTAATGATTACGCAAATAGAAGCATATTTTCTGAAATGGAATCTAATAGTAAATCTAATGAAATCCAAAATTATAATTTTATTTATTCATGGTCGTTGGTTATACAATTAAGATATAATTTTTAAACTATTTAATTAGAAGATAAAAGATTCGACCACGGCCGGGAATCGAGGATCCCTGGATGGTTCGGTGGACCATGTGGATCGACCACGGAGGACCTGGGTTCGATTCCCGGCCGTGGTCGAATCTTTTATCTTCTAATTAAATAGTTTCAAAATTATAATTTTTCGAAAGGGCGGAAGACGTGCAAAGAATGAAAAATGGTATTTTGCACAGTCATCAGTAGAAGTTGTCAACAAATACAAATATCTTGGAATATTATATTCCTCCGGCATGTCACATGAAGAACATTTAAGAGAAAGACTACAAACTGCTAAAAATGGTTTAAACTCTTTATGGCAAAAACTTATAAAAAATAAGGATATCGCATATTCAGCAAAAATGCAGCTATTTAACACTGTATCCAGAACATTACTCTGTTACGGGGCTCAGGTCTGGGGCGGAAAAATGTACAACAAAGTTGAAAGTCTTTTACCATTCTTCTTGAAGAAAATGTTTAATCTACCAATTAACACACCGAACTATATTCTATACTTGGAAACAGGATTAAAGCCCATATATTTACACACCTTAAAACTACATTTCAAATATATAATTAAAGTAATAAATTCCCCCAATAGACTCACAAATACTCTGGCATTGGAATGTATTAAAAAGAATGTAGGGTGGTATAAAGATGCAAATGAACTCGCCCAAATACATAATGCTCCTCAGATTAATCTTGATAATGTTTCGGAATGGTCCAATATATTTAAATTAATAGTTAAACATTTAGATGAAGGAATGAAAAATAAATATATAGCTGCAGCTGTAAGTTCATGTAATAGAGTAACTTATAAATATCTCGAATATGACCTACCCGAAAATGCTCAGTACATGAACAATACATACAAAACGCATGAGATTCAATGGATATTGAAAATAAGAGGGGAACTGATGTACCTAAACTATAGTAGGCATTCAGGAAGATCTGAAACAACATGCACTATTTGTAACACTGGAGAAAATGAAGATATGATTCATTTTATTGCCACATCTCCGACTCTCTGTGTCTATAAGATCTAAATGGTTCGGGATTGAAACTTTAGAAATGGATGAATTATGCGCTTTTCTAAATGGGAAGAATTGGAAAACTATTATTTCATATGCAAGGCAGGCGTGGAAATATTAAAATTATGGGTGTCTGTTTAAATAATGGGCTGATATCCATTAGTGTTTATTTATTTATTAATTGATTAGTATTTGTAAATGGGACCAACATAATGTTTGATTATTTATTGATATGAATGTAACTGTTAATTAGGAAAAAAAAAAAAAAAAAAAAGAAGGCATTTATACAATATATATACCTATATATGTGTATATATATATATATATATATATATATATATATATATATATATATATATATATATATATATATAATTTAAAAAAAAATGGTAGTAGTAACATCAAAAATAACAATAATAATTATGGGGTGATCAACAATAACAATTTTTTATTTAAAACAAATTTTAAATTTATTAGTCATGATATAAATACCATTTGATAATAATATTTATAAAAGATAATGGAGATAAGATTTGTTGGGTTCTATTTGTGTAATATTGTGTATGTTAAAATTAATATGTATACTTAAACATAGTGTAATGACTATTTGATAATTTTATCATATGTTTAGAATGTTACAAATTAAATTATAGGTTGTTGTATTTAATGTTGGTTGTTTCTTATAACAAATGATAATGTTTTGGCTCTCTTACTTATTGTTTGTTCTCTTACTTATTTGTTGTTGTTATTTATTGTAATAACATTTATTTATTTATTGTAATTGATATCAACCAGTACTCACCTCTGATGTTCATTGACCAAGAGTATGTGCCAAAAAGAAATGTATATGTATTCTAATGTTTGAAAATAAAAGCACTTTAATAATAATAATATATGTAAGCAATATTTAATTTGTAAACTAATAATTAGATTATTAAATAGTTAATATGTATATATTTTTTTAAAACTAATTTTAACTTAGATAATAAAAAATATGTCTAGTGCATATAAAATAAGTATAAATTATTGTACAGTTTTTCAGAACATAGACACAACCCCGAAATGTAAACGGAATTATCGTGTAAGAAAATACAGAGAAGTTACAAGTAAGAAACATTGACATAATTCATTATCAAAAAAACAGAAAATCTTCCTACTAAATTAGTAGATAATGGAAATATTTTTTTTTTAAATTTCTTTATTAAGTAATACAATAGTTACCTGCCACATGATACCAATTCATTTAGATATCTTCCGATATTTACCGACTTTGAAAATAGATCTTTTTCAATGATCGATTTTACAAAGAAATGTTTATAACATTATAATTATTTTTCCAACACACATTTTCTTTTCTTGGCGCGATGTCTTTTTATAATCATTTAGGATAACTGCCCTTGTTTTTAAATTATTTTAAATAATTTATTTTTGAAGAGAAAAGATTTGGCTCCGCCGGGAATCGAACCCGGGTCTTCCGCGTGATATGCGCGGTATGCTAACCATTGCACCACGGAGTCGCTACAAAACGGCGCCAAATCCTTCCTCTTCACGGACACCTCTCCCATGATCTCGCAAGTTTTGCGAGTATTTACGGGAGGTGGACAATTTTTGTCCAATTTTGGGCATCTCTTGACTTTCGTCAATTTTTAAATTATTTTATATTAATTTAATCATTATTGTGGATAACCACCCTTGTTTTTAAATTATTTTAAATGATTTATTTTTGATGAGAAAAGATTTGGTTCCGCCGGTGTTAGTGAAGAGGAAGGATTTGGCGCCGTTTGGAAGCGACTCCGTGGTGCAATGGTTAGCATACCGCGCATGTCACGCGGAAGACCCGGGTTATATTTTTTTTTCTCTTCTTAATTATTTTTTAGTATTATTTTTTATTTTATTGTCTTTTTGTATGTAATTATAATTATATTCTTATATCATTTTTCATATAATTTGTTAAATTTGTAAAGGTGTAATATAATTTACAATAAGCGAGATATGTAAATAAGCAATAGTTTCCCCACGCAACGCTGAAGATTAAAATGTATTTATTTTGTAAGCAAGACTATCGACAAGAGTAATGGCTATATATCTAATGGCCTACTGCTAAGAGTATGTATCTAATTATTTTTTGTAATCAAATAAACACATTATTATATACATATATTATATATAATAATTTTATATTCGTGTGAACATATTTATTATAGCAAAAGATGAGATAAGTAATAATAACAGTCTTCTTATTATGTATTGTGGGGTATGGTATCTAAAATAGCATGTTGTAAGTAATTAGGTCTTCCTTAGTAATTTTAGTCCATATGCAGAAATAAAAAAATATAAAATAAAATAAAGACTGTTAAAAGCATAATGTGAAACAAAAACTGGAAAATATAGGAGGGGGGGCGAGTAAGAAAAACCAGGGGGGTGGAGGAGTCAACAGGTTAGCAGCCCCACTTCTCATGTCTCACGTCCCACAATAAGCTCCACCAGTTCGCTCTCTCCCATTCTCTAAAAGCTGAACTTACAAAGCCAACCATTTCTTACTTTCTAGCCTAAACCACCATAGAAAAACTCCTAAATATTTATTTACTACTAAAATTAACAAAATTTACATTTTAATGGCAATTGATTAATTAAGATATCGCACATGAAAATTAGGCAAAATGTTATTAATGGTTTTGGGTCTTTTTCGTTTAAAGCATGCCAACCTAATTTACAGGTACAAATATGAACATATGGTAACTACTACGTTACTATTTGCGATATCGTTACATGGTTACGTAATACTCGGTTCTTTACAACATATGACTAAAATATTTAGTTACGATTGTAAACATGGCTTTGTTTAGGTTACACGACCAATTCAAATATTTAGATAAAACTGTAGATTTTCTACAGGAAAAAGGTCTTCTTCATAAAGATAATGTATGCCGCAATGAACATAACATGAAATTAAGCAAGAGAGAGAATAGATGGCATAATAGATCCTGTGGTATGGAAATTGGCCTTTCCATTAAATACTGCATTGATTTTCATTTATCCGTGGACAAAAAAGTACACTAGCACCTTATTTTGTCAAGAAGAATTAGGTATGTCTGCGGAAACTGCAACTAATTGGAAAAATTATTTAAGGGAAGTCTGCGCAGATTCCCTCAATAAAAAACCAGTCAAGATAGGAGGAAATGGGATGATAGTAGAAATCGACGAATCTTGCTTCACAAGAAGAAAATATAATGTAGGTAGAACATATCCAGAGCAATGGGTGTTCGGCGGGATGTGTAGGGAAACTAAAGAATGTTTTATGTATGCTGTCCCTGACAGAAGCGAAGAAACCCTATTAGGATGCATCAAAGAATGCATTCTGCCATATCCGATTTATGGAGGTCATATACCAAAATAAAAATAATTCCAGGCTATGACTTTAAACATTACACGGTTAATCATTCAAAAAATTTCATTGATCTAGAAACAGGAGCTCATACACAAACGATAGAATATCTATGGGCTGCGGCTAAGAGGCAAAATAAAGTAGAAGCTGGTACTAGGAGAACTTTAATAGATTCGTATCTTGCTGAATTTCTGTGGAGACATAGGAATCAAAACAAAGATTTATTCGAGGTTATGTTGGAAGACATCTGTAATTTTTGGAAGTTAGAATAAAATGACAAATAAAATAATAGTTATTAAATATCGTTACTTTTAAAAACACGTGTTGTGTTATTTGTAACTGTGGATTCGGTTGGCGTGCTTTAAACGAAAAAGACCCATGGTTTTATTGACAAAAATCCAATGAGTAAGAATTGCATTAATTTTTTTTTTGATAAGTTCGTGCATGTCCAAAAACTTTTGTTACTGACTGTAGCTCTAACGCAAACCTAGTAAATTATTATTATAACATGTAATAACCAAAATGAATTGGAAGCAGCAGCTTTATATAATTAGCAATGTCTATCATTATAGATAAGGTTAATTAACATGGCTCAATATGGATATAGATGGAAATAGTGACGAAATCCATCCCGTACTAATTGGGACACGTCCAACCGCACTGCACCCAACATCATCAGAACTGTCTCCATAACTCGACAGGACCAATAATAGACGAAAAAATGGATCCTGTGTAGTTAAAATGAAAATTTTACCTTCATGAAACTTAGGTCATAACCTCGTCTTAGGAGTAAGATTCGAGACGTGCGGATTCCCTCAGAATAAAAGGGTGGGGGTCTAAATAGCCGGACTGCAAACTAATTTTTAAAGTAAGAAACGATTGACAAATGGCCTAATTTTTTCAATTGATTTTTTATAAATTTAAATGGAAATTCGTTGTAACGGAAACATAATGCGAAAAAAATAAAACGAATTTCAAACTTATATGAATTCGTTGAAGAATTTGTATGCTTTCGAGTCGAAATTTGAAATGTCATAGAACGCCAACATAAAATGTGAATCCAAAATTTCCTTTAGTTGAGGAAGTAGATCCCGACAATATAAAATCGTTTTAGAAATTTCATTCGTGTATAAAGGGTCATTATGTATTGTTAAGAAGGCAAGAACCAGCAATCCTCTTCAAAAATAATCAAATAAAAAAAAATAAAATATTTAAAATTATATTGAGTGGTTACCTACACTAAATGATTAAATTGATCTTTTTATATATAAGAGGCTTTGTCCTGACTGACAGAATCAACGCAGAGCAAAAACTACTAATGATAGAAACTTGAAGTTCGAAATTTAAATTTTAAACGCGATGTAGGTATCCAAGGAATTTAAAAAAATGTAACCCCTAAGGGGTTTAAATGGCGAAATTGTGGTTTAACTCTAACGGACACCTATTTTTGCACTTCGAGATAAAATATCTAATTTGGACTCATTTTAAAGATCTTGATACGACGAGTTTAACTCGAAAGCCCCTACGGAGCGTCGAAAACCATGTTATAAAGCCGAAAAAAGAAGCGTTCACGACGAGTAAGCAATTTTTTGTTTCGGCGGTTTTAGTGAAAACTCTCCATTGCGCGTCTCCCTCTCTTCTACCGAGCCGGCAGCTTCCCACTCCAAAATTCCACCTACCAGAAGCTCCGATTCTACTAAACCTCCTTAACATCAGTTAACATTTTATATTAAATCAATACCAAGATAATGATCACAGAATTTATTTTAAAGGCTCGCGGGCAAAGCCGCGACGGGGAATGCTAGTATATATATATATATATATATATATATATATATATATATATATATATATATATATATATATATATATATATATATATTTTAAATATGTTTTTATAAGAAAAGATCGGCCCTGGCCGGGATTTTATATTCCTATAGCAATATATTTATATATAATATTTTTCAAATGATGAACAAATGCCGCAATGAGTTTCTTCTTTAAACAATCTTGAATTATATCTTTTATTGTTATTTTTTAAGCTTTGTACGACTAACCTATTCCCTTCACCTGTTCAAAATTCAGAAAACATAAACTAGACAAACAAATTATAAGCCTATATAAATATTATAAATTTCCACTTAACCTTAAAACTTTCCTTCATCTATTGAATCCTAATCAACTTTGAAAAGTTCTCGACTTATCGGCTTAACTGGATTTCAAACTATATTAAACAATAAGTTACCACTTTTTTTTTTTTTTCATTACAATTTCTTTTTTCCAACGTTGATTGTAAAATATTAAATGTCGAGTTTCAACTCCCGAAACCAAAGGAAATTCAATCTCGAACGTATAATTTAATTTTATAAATGACATTGCAAATATTAGGAGATAGAATTATATTGGTTCTAGTGGTGATTGGTAAACACTTCGGTGCAGGTCTTGATTAAATTACGTACAGTAAGTTCTGTTAACAAGACCAATAATTTCGTTTATATATTTAGTCAATATAGATTTAGTAAGTTGGTTTTAATAATTATCAAATTAGATTTTGGAATCGCCATTAAATTCTCACGGGCCTTTCTTTCGAATAAAACCTTCTCAACCACATCTCTATTCGACATTTTGTTCTAAATTATGATTACCTGTTAATTTGGGGCAAAAAAATAAAACCTGTACCACTAAACCCATGAAAGGTCTTGGGTTCAGTACTGCTTTTTGGTCAGAGGTCGTGCAAGGAGGTGATTTGACAGTGATCACGCTCAACCACCATGCCCCCCCCCCTATTTTTTTAAGTACTTTATAGAGGCGAGGTTTGTCTCAGGAGTGTCTCTCAACCACCGAGGCATATGTGACAGAGTATTTAAGATAGATATTAAGATAATTAAGATTATTTCTCGAGGCCTTTTTTTTTTGTCGGTACGCCTCAACTTCCTTAATACTTCATCAAATTTCATGAATAAGGCATCATTTTGAAGCTTTCCTTAACCGATACACCGGAAAAATATATAAACCACTCATTTCGCCTTCGATTGCAAGTTATAAGCGCAAATATGCGGTTTTTGCGAGAAAATGATCATAGAGGTTTCTAAATGGTGTCAATATTTTCAGAATATCAAGAACATTTTCGGGCCTAAACATTTTGTCGATTAACCCCTTCATTTGCGAGTTGTAAGCAAAAACTGCAATTCTCAGCGAAAATGGTCGCAGGGCTTTTTCAAAGGTTTTATTTATTTTTAGTTTGTCCAGATGAACAGTTTTGGTTACATACACTTTTCCGATTTTCTCCGTCATTTGCATGTTATAACCAAAAACATGCTATTTCAGTAAATAGAATCAACGCACTCGCTTTCCGCGAAACCACTATGTATATTTACATAAGTATGTGGCGTTTTCCACGGTGCGCTCTTTTAGTGACATCTTTGTCTATGTAAAACAAACCCACCAACCAGAGTTGGGCATATTTAAATAAAAATATAATCATGATTATGACTAATAATTAAAAATGTGAATAATGATTGTAATCATCATTTACAAATCATTCTTTAGCGCGGAATCATTAATCATGAATTGTATTAATCCCTGGCCGTGGAGTATTCATGAATATAATGTATTCAACAATCATGAGTGACCATTATTCATTATTAAATGTTAGTCAGTAATCATGATTAAGAAGAATTTATTATTCATGATTACTCATTAATCATGACTATTGGGAATTCACTACTCATGATTACAGATCATTCATTAATCATGAATAATATAAATTTAATAATCATGGTTACAAAAACAATCACAATTCTGAGTCTTGCTAATCATGAATGATGATTGAAAATTTGTTTGCTCTTTCCATTCTTGTCAATAGACCTTCACTAATACCCATTGGAACCAAGGTCTAATTCTTTACTTGTGACTTCAAATGCTGTTAAGTTGACTACACCCACTCTTAGGACTTGTCCTTGCTCATTAGGACAACTTTTAATTCAGAAATGCATCCTCGTCTTTTAAATTTAAATGAATAATAATTATGAATATATCATATTCATGATTGATGATTGGTGCATATTTGTTATTCATGATTGGTGAATATTATTTTAATCCTAGCTCATGAATATATTTTATTCATGAATACCATAAACACTCAATAATCATTCAAAATACTCCGCACTGATTATGAATGATGGTTATTCATTATTTATTTGTTTTATTATTACAATTATTCATATTCATTAATCATTATTCAGATTACAATTAGCCCAGCTCTGCCACCAACAAACAATCACTGATGACCATATGTAACTTCAACCATAGTGTTTAAAGAGGTCCTGTAAACATGCAAATACCTTAAACTTATGTTTCAAAAAATAAATAATCTGTAAAGGTGTGTAAGTACTTTAATTAAGTAGGATTTAACCAGGTTAGAGTGCGAATACTTCGCAAGGGTCAGCAAGTTTGTAATAAAAAAATTCGAAGCCTTTAATCGTACTCGTTTGAATTCAGTCAAGAATTCCTGGCCAATACAAATGAATATTTTTAAACATCGGAAGGTTTGTAACGGGACATTTCTTGCACCATGAAACATTTTCTATATTCATAAGGTGGAAAATTGAGCGAATTTTTGCAGATTCAATAAATCAGTTTATTTTTCGCACTATTAAAGCCCTAATAGATGAAGTTGTAATCGAGACTTGGGTGTCAAAGAGCCGTTTGTAGCGTAAGAATCGAGGGGAAAGAAACTGGATGAACCCGGAAGAAGATACGAGGGAAGGCTGCGAGTCGGGTCGACGCTCGATCTCAGCGTCGACTCAGAGTTCGCAGACAGTGAATCCTTTGAAGGTGGAAAGAGAACCTTTCTGTAAGGTAAAGAGATAAAATTCCAAAAATAGGAAAAGGAATAATAAGAGGAGACCAGAGAAAAAAAGAAAGAAAATTATAATAATAATAGTAAAATGATAATAATACGGCCATCCCTCGGAGAAAACTCATCAGGAATAACATAGATATGGAGTTGCTTCAGGAACCCTCAGAGTTCAGATTAAAGAATCCTCAACTAATGCAAGCTAAGCCAGAGCTCATCTCATTTACTGCAGGGGTGAATATATAATAAAAAAATAATATTAAATATAATACGGTTGCAGAATTTATTCACCTAAATGGAATAGAAGCTTTCCTGGAGAGATTATTCTATACCCTAATTACTATATTTAAAACGAATTGCTTAATTTATCACATAATTTCTAGTTGAAATTGCAAAACTAACAATAAGGTTATTTATTTAATTTGTAATTGTACTTTGTGGAACAAAAACTAATGAAATATTTAATAAAACTACTTTTTTTTATAGTGGTTTACTATACGATTTCAAATTAACTATTATATAACTATAGAACAAATGATGGTCAGGGTTTTCATTTTGAAACAATTTTTGTATTTTCGAAAGCCAACGTTCCGATCCAACTTGTGGATCTTCATCAAGGCTAAAAGAAAACAAATATATGGGTATCTATGCTAGAGGATGACAAATTAATATTTTACAGAACTGATATTAATAATATATATTAATTTATTAGTAAAATATTCATTTATTGTCATCCTCTAGCATAGATACTCATATATTTGTTTTCTTTTAGCCCTGGAAGATCCACAAGCTGGATCGAAACGTTGGCTTTCGAAAATAAAAAAAATATTTCAAACTGAAAATCCTGACCATCATATAACCTATCGTATAGATTAACAGTTGAATATCTCTCACCTCTATTACATAACTATATATAATTATATATATATAACTAACTCTATATCCTTTTGGCCATTTTCGTGAGAAATCGTGAGGTCAAACAAGCACGGATGTATATCAATTCAACCCTAAACAAATATTTATTTTTTGAATGAATGAGAATGACGAATACTAGCATTGGCAGATTCTATCTTGAGATCTTGAGATAAATACTTTACAATTTATATATGTAGAAAGTACATAAAAAAAAAAAAAAACATATGATATTAATATAAGTTGTTTATTTTATAAATTTTATAGTTGAAATTTATTTTTAAAATATGCTAGTAAATTATTGTACGATTAGATCTTATAATAACTTATTAAGATCTAATAGTGCAATAATACACCGGCATATCTTATAAATAAATTAATATGTTATATAAAATATTAGATGAGTGCTTGGTTTTTAAATGTTTTTACTACTATATAAATAAATAGAAAAAATAATTTTTTTTTTAGATTGAAAAATGGCCGTGTGGCCAAAACGTTGTGAATCATTAAATAAATTAATTAAAGAAAAAGTTGTCCAAAAAAAAAAAATTAAAACAATTCGATCCCAGGAAATTATAGGAACTATAAATTGGAAATAATTAACAAATATTGAAAGTCCAGTGGCACGACGCGCAAAAATACAAAATACTACGAGACAGTCTAGGAAAAAGATTTTTAAAATTATATAGCAGATTTTAAAGACAGGTAGTTTTTTGGAAAAACAAAAAAAAAAAATATTTTGTTTACTTTCACTTGCGTATTAATGGAATAGGGAAAACCAGACACTTATTGACAATCAGTACAGTTGTTGGCACCCCAACTTTAACTTAAAGAAATAGGTAAACAAGTCCTAATTGTATTACAAGATATACACGAGTCTAATGTTTGTAGGGTCCTCTAAGTCAGCTATGAAGTAAGTGTTTAGCAAACTAACCATAGGGAAGATTTCACAATTAAATCCACAGGGTGTCAATAACTAGTTTTTGCACTTGTTTACAATAAATATTGCCATATGGTAAAATTATTGAATTTTTGACCCAAAAAAACCTCTTGAGTCTTTTATATGGATAGATAAAGAGGAGCTATAGGAAGTTTCAATTTGATCCCTTCATAAAAAGATTTTTTGTTTTTTTTTTTTATTATAACCACAGAAATTTAGTCTTAAGGGTGTCAAGAACTGTACGGTTTACTCTATACAATAAGGGAAATTATTGTGATCGTGGAAAATTTGAGATAGGGTTTTCATTAGAACCATTCGTGTTGGGTTTTGGGTGCAAAAAATGTTTCCTATTATGGTCTGTCTTTGTGTATGTTTTTCAACAGACTAGCTCAACGATATGTACTACGAAACTTAAATCAGATATTAGAGGTAAGTGCATCTGATGTGATGGCGACTATTTCAAGATGAATGGAAGCGGCACTTGATAACGATTTTTACTATTTTTTCAGAAAGGCCTTCGATGATTTCGATCAAAGTCGTCAAGTTTATTGAGAAAAAATTTTCCTTTAGTAAAAGGTGGATATAGGTTATTGAGAAGAAGAAAAGGAAATCCTTAAAATATTTAAATCATATGCGCATAAGTTAGAAACTGTCTAGAGTAAGTTTAGGGCGATGTCAAAGTTGATGAAATAAAAATGGTAAAATGCAGTTGATAGCAGGCATTTATTATCATCTTTTCTGCCCTCTGTTTCTCATGCAGGAGTCATCATAACCTCTCTTGTCAGTTTTGATCTAACTACTGTGTGAAATACACTCGTATTCGTCAATAGTTTTTTTTTTTAGTTACAATTCCTTTTGTCGGTTTTAGAAATTTCTTCTAGAGGATTTATTAATTCAACAGCTCATTTGTTCAACGAATGAAAAGTGTAATGAAATGAAAATATAACTTTATTCTGGGACTTTTAGTCCCCTAAGAATAACAAAAATGAAACTTTAATAACCTTTCCCACATTATCCCACCCTTAATAACATTTATTAAAAATAATTATATTTCTACTTCTATTTTTCTAATAGATAATACCATAGGACAACCAGGGATTCAATTTAAATCTATAACTTATAAAAATTTGTCCTTCACCTTACACCCAACATAATAACATTCATGTAAAAATAATTTGAACTGTTAAAGAAAATTGTTTAGAATTTCGTTTAACCCTCGGATAAACCTGTAAAAAGTTAATAATCCTCCCCCCTCACCCCAGCTATTACCTATTCGTAATAACACATATAAGAATTGAAACTTTTTTTTTATAATTATATTATTTTCTATAATTTTAGTCTACATTTTATGATAAAGCTCTCTCCGTTTGAGGAAGTCGAAAAGATTATCTATTATTTTTAGGTTAGCCTTTAAAATATAATTTAGATCTAAAGAAATATCGAACATTGCTCTGTCTGTGTCTCTACAATCTGTCAAGATATGTTTAACTGTTAGCGGCCGCAGGTGAGACAATCAGGTGGAGCGAGCCATAAAATAGCTATCGGTAAGGCGAGTATGACCAATAGTCTCTAATTGAGGTTTTCCAGGGGATAACATCATTTTTTTATTTCTTTCAGTTTATTTTCTGCTAACCGATACCATATTTTTTCCCATTTCATCTTTATTTTCTCTTTTATGGAAGAAATATAGTCTTCGTCATATGGAATATCATCGGTTATTGCCATTTTGGCTGCCTGATCCGCAAACATATTTCAGGCTATTCCGCAGTGACTAGGGACACTAATAATATATTTTGGATGATGTAGTTTGAGGAGGAAGTGTTCCTCAAGCTGACTAGTGCTGATAGAGAGTAATATTTATAACATAACATAAATAAATAAATAACATTTATGAGCAACTAAACCGGTCAAAAATATCATACGTAACTCCCATGTGCTAATCCGCAATAATATTTACCAGGAGATGACATGCTTATACTCTCATTTCACCTATGAACGGCAAGTGTTTCTAATTTCGTTTAAACGTATTTAGTGAGCGAATGAGTCCTCGGGCGTCAAAACGCCCTCACCAAGATCCACAGGTTAGGATCGAAACGGAGTTTGAAAAAAAAAATGTTATGACGACCATGCCTACATACCAGTAAGCACATTACTAACCTAAAATGAACAACACATGTTTTGAAACGGAAAAAATTGTATTCCGCATGCGTCTTGACAGACTAAGAAAAGCAATTAAGGTGCATGTATCATTACACGCACAAAAAGGAAAATTCTTTCACACACACACAAAAAAAAAAAAAAAAAAAAAAAAAAAAAAAAAAAAAAACGAGAACACTTAAAAAGATACGGACAGAGACACAATGGAAGTAAAAGTTATTTTTCAATTATTGAAAAAATGTAAGATGGTTTTTTGTTTGTTTTGCGTTCTTTATGCTACTAAGGCTAATCGGACGATGCTGCATTGAGAGTCCTAAATTTTACCTATCCAGGTATAATTAGGATAGGGATCTTTAACGAGTACCTGACATCGCACAGGCTCGAGACCTCCATTTTGACCTCGACCTCCATCCATTAGGCTCAATGTCCTATTCGAGGGACGTAAGATGTAAGATGGGTTTAGTGTTGGATAAAAAGAAAATTGAAACTTATTAATTGAATAATAAAAATAATACTAATAGAGGAGAGCGGGGTTGGTTGGCAACAGTTTTTACTTTTTTGATTGTTGAGTCCATCCTGTTAATATAATCCCAATAGGGCTGATACCACTATAAACTCCAAGTATTAGAGTACTTCAAGTATTTTTTTCACCACATAATATTTAATACTAAGATCATAGAAAATTGAAGAATTCGTCAATCCAGAGTATGCCATTTAACCCCCAAGGTGGGGCAGGTTGGTCTAGTAGTTTCACCTTTTGGTAGTTTCACAATTGGTAGTTTCACCTTTGTTTATGTTTACCTTACTTTTGTGACTTGCTACTGCACCAACAAACCCCAGTTGAAGATAGCCAACTAACCCCACAGAAGAAATCATATAAAAGATGGCTGCCAGGACAGGGGAGAACAATCAAACAAGAAACTGGTTAGTCGAAAGGTTAGGTTTTTCAAAGGAGTTTGGGGCTATGTGAACAGAATCGGAGTCAAATGTTTTGCCATGCATTTAAACCAAATTTACTGGAAATATAAAAATTTACTTATATGTTGTAAAAGCAATCAATAAAGCACTCTCTTCTCTACACTGTTAGCATCGAATTGAAAAATCAAGACAAGACTCCCGAGGTCGCGCGGGTGACATGGTACAATGGTGGGGCCTTCACAACAGGTGTGACGGAAACTATAAGCCGATGGCCAACCTACCCCCCTATGCCAACCAACCCCGCTCTCCCCTATAAATTAAATTGAATTTACTTGGTCCCTTGAGTTTAGATTTATCTTATGTGTAGTTAGGTATCGAATGTTTTTTTAAATGCTTTTCTATTAATGAGAAGTCGTAAACAAACCTATTAACGACATGTGTTTATGGCCTCGTTGGAATAGGATAAACTGGTAATAAAATAGAAGCCAAGCAAATAGAGGAGTGCTGCTGTAATGATGATCAAGACAGTAAATGCAAAGGATTATATGACCCGTGCATGCAAATAAAGTTTTCATTCGCAATGTTATCATCCAGAACTATTCCTAATTAAAACGAAATAGTATAGTTCACCAGAGGTAAAGCTAACTCAAATTTTTAATATATATATTGTATATATTTTTGTTAATTAGTGCATAGTAAAAGCATTGATTGGGTATGAGGCAAATACTCCTAAATGGGTAGAGGTATACACAGGATGGAGTAGGAGCAGAATGGTGGAAATGATAAGGATCGGGTGAGTAATTGAAGTTACAGGGGTCGTACGGTGGATGGATATGTATTCCACCAAAGGAGCCAATGAAAAGATATGGCGGCTCCGCTAGGCCGACAACCCTATCGCAAAAAAAAAAATATCAAAGCCGAAAAAATTCCGACTCCGCCTTTTTTTTTTTTCTTTCTAAACATCCACTTTCAAAAAAAAAAAAATCTATTGGCCGGCCTCAAGTGATTTAACTGGGAAACTAGTGATGACATATGTTATAGAAATACTATCACATGGCATTTTATAACCTAAAAACCTTATAGTTTGTATACATTCGGGTAATATAAACATTTATTCAGTGTTCAATAAAGATGGGTCTGTTAAAAATTGTAAAGGAAATTCCAGACAAAACCAGTGCAGTGACCTTTTTGCAGTCCAAAGGGATTCTTCACAGGCAAAGATATTGCAGCCAGAATGTGGGGAAAGGCAAAGATGCGAAATAAAGTGGAATGTGGTACTGCGAGATCCCTTCTAGACTCTTACCTATGCGAGTTTATGTGGCGGAAACGTAACATGAATGACGATCTTTTTGAAGTTATTTTGAAAGATATTTCCAAATTTATGCCTCCTAATAATTAAGATATTGGATATCATATATTTATTGATGTTTTTAATAAAGATTATTTTTAATTTCAGCATTTAATTACGGACTATTTTATTTTAGGTTATATTTCTATATAACATATGTTATCACTAGCTACCCAGTTAAATAGAAAAGATCCGAATAATGAACAATTAAGGTTTTAGAAATCATCATTTTTATTTTTGGGGTGTTTTCCAAGATGCACAATATGAAAAATATATAACACTGCAGACTATGGATAATACTGCACAAAATCAATATTAGGGAGAGCTCTCTGTGTGAATGCACAACACGGGTTCAAACCACAGAGCTTATCTCGCAGACATCCCCTAAGCTGGCGACATCAGGAAGCGGATCTGGTCAAACCCTGTCAACTTAGTGATCAAGCTATATCCCGGGGATTTCCAGAAGACCGTCGAGTTCACAGTTCCAATCCCTGACCTGACCATTTGAAGGATGATCTAAGAAGAAGAATTTTAATTTTTTTTTTTTTTTTTTTTTTTTTTTTTTTTTTTTTTTTTTTTTTTTTTTTGGCCCCAAGACTTGCAATCACAAGTCCTATTTCGCCAATTTTAATTTAAGCAGTAAGGAATTATAGTGAGCATTGATATCAGTTATTTAATTCTATAAAAATACCGTTAGAGGAACAAAAGAAAATATTTTGATCGATTTCAAAGATTAACGTAGAATATATTATAGGGATCAGTAACATGGCCGCTCAACATTACACAATGAAAAATATTCCTGAAGGTAGAAATGGACTTTTGCTGGAGAGAAGCATGAATTCCTTGGATTCCTAATAGTTCTATATTATTTATTAAAACGCCGCCATAAGAGGAAAAGTAAATTTAAGACAGGATATCCGAGTAGAGTGGTGCAGGACAAAAGACTATCGTGTGCGGCCTAGAAAGACCGATGAACAATATCAGAAAACCAAATAATTGGTAGCATTGAGATGAAGAGAGTAGAAAAAAGAAAGGAAGACCCTCAGTCTAAAGCAAGGTGTTATGGAGAGATGACGACTAGGGGTCAGTCGGAGAAGTACGCCATGGACCACCAAATGTTGAGTGTTTAGTTGAGGAAATCTCGAACCGAAGATAGTTGGACTTTTCATATTGCCCACATAATTAGAAAAGGTAATCTTAAAGGAATAAGTAAAACATTTTTTTAAAAAATCAACATAAAATTTTGTTGAAGCAGCCATGTCATACTTTGACGTTTACCAAGAAATGGTCATCATTTATGTTGATTCAGATCATTACTTGAGCATCGCAAGAGTTACATCAAGGACTCTAGTATTAGCAACGCAAGAGGCCAGAGAACCACGAAGTTCAACGTCACCCTTAGGTTCTTCAACGTGACTAAATTAAAATTTCTAAATATTAGATTGCATTTCTAGCGTCATTTGAATAAGGCTTTAGGTAATGCTCTCCTCACGCTAAAAAACAAGATTCAAGACCTCTGGGATAAGCTTGAAATGACCATGAATAATCCGGATGAAGTGATGCTGGGTTCCGAGGAAAGTAAAGAAAGATCATTGTGATGTGACTAAGAATGTAAAAGGGCCATTGATACTAAAAATGTTGCATACTGGGACAGCGACTTCAACGAGAGTGTAACTAAAGATTATAGAAGGAAACGCCGTGAGGAGAAGATAAGAGAGACATTGTTGGAGACAAAGTAGGAAGGAACAATAGGAGAGTGGAGAACATGAAGAAATAAAGGGCTACAGAATTGCAGCGGATATTCAACCAACAAGGCAATAATAGGTCCAGACTTAAAGCAATAGGAAGGATTTATCGAAGAGATAAAAAGTAAAACGAAGGGTTCAACAATTTAAAAAACACCTCAAAAAGGCATTCCCAGATAACCACAGATATCTGTTCAGATATAAACTGAGAGGAGATGCTGATAAAATAGAAACACGATTTGCAGGAACGTGAGGTTGGGTTACGTTCTTAACTCTTTAACGCATGTAGACTGATATATCAGTTCAAGCACTGCAGTGCCTGTGGCCTGTAGGCTGATATATCAGTTCCGCTCGCTTCAGCGTTAGAAGACTGAAACTGCGGACCTTATTTCAATTGATTTCTTAACTCTTTCCATTTTAATATTGCATTAGGATAAAAACCCAAGTAGTCAGCACCCTAAGAGATGTTTTTGTGGCTATTTTTTTTTTTTTTTAACAAAAATTGAATTTTTACTCTTCACTTTCGGATTTATTTTATCATTATTTAAGAATGCAACATTCATAAATCATCATTTTCTTATTCATGTTCAGGACTAGTGAAGGATATATGAAAATTATTTTTACATAATTGGCATTCTCGTTTCTCCAACCCTGTATTGTATTTCCCAATGACGAGGTTTATGGTTTCCTCAAAAATTTCCGAGGGTTGTAAACTAATTGATATGGGTTCTTTTCATGTTTTCCAAATTAATTTTACCTGCACCTTTAGAAGAAAAGTATGAATAAGGAGATAAAGAAGAGTGAATGTGGCAAAAAGTATTGAGGCCACCGGGCACGGCAGCCGGTCTAGGGTCTCAGGCCACAAGCCACACACAATACACTCGCACTGCTCAGACGCTAAAGGATTAATGCTATCTGTATTCCTCAAAGTTAATCAAATTTCTATCAGAAGACTACTACGCTTCTTGGCCAAAGATACGCATCCATATAGCGCCATTTGATTTAAACAGAAAAAAAACAGGGGCTCTCATTGCTTGTTTTAGCTTAAATAATAAAGTAAGAATTTGAAGTGACCCAGATGAGAGTGAAGTCGGTCGATGAAAAGATATTAAAAGGACGGGCATGCTCTAACAAGCAATGAATCTTGCGCCACTTTAAAAGCTTTCCTTGCTGGACCTGCTTTTAACTTCAATTTGCCTGGAAACTCTGCCCCGGGCCAGACTGTCGGCAAAAAACTTATCAACTCGATCGATATCTTAAAGGAACAGAATAGTAAACAGGAATTTCTAGGGATAAAACAAATATTGTTAATAAATAAATAAATAAATAAATATATATATAGTAATTCGAGGATCAAGTCTTCAGGACTTCAAAGTAAGAGTATGTAAGTATTTTTAATGAAGTGTTTAAATAAGTAATAGAACCGTACACTGCTCTCATAGAATCAGTACCAGTATAAGACATTGATAAACGGTTTTTAGTACACGCGTCTCACGCATTAACCCTTTAACCGGGCGGGACGTATATAGGCGTCCAACCTAAACCATAGCGTGAACGGGCAGGACGTATAAATACGTCCTTGAAATATATGTTGTGCCCTGGAATGGATGGGACTTATATTTTCGAACAAAAGAGGTATTAGTCATCGATACATGTACCGACGTGAATTTATATATATTATAATCACTGTGTAACATATATACATTTATATATATATATATATATGTATATATATAATTTATAATATTTCTAATAATAATATAGGGGAGAGAGGGGTTGGTTGGCAACAGTTTTCACTTTTTTGATTGTTGAGTCGTTCCTATTAATATAATCCCAATATGGCTGATACCACTGTAAACTCCAAGTATTAGAGTACTTCAAGTATTTTTTTCAGCACATAATATTTAATACTAAGATCATAGAAAATTGAAGAATTCGTCAATCCAGAGTATGCCAACCCTATGTGGGGCAGGTTGGCCTAGAAGGTGGGGTTGTTTAGCCATCTCATTCAAGTACTGCCTGACACATATTATTGTTATTAAAAGCTGCAGTATAATAGTATAATAATTTTGAATCGGTTTTTAACAGCTTTTAAGGGAAAATAGAATGACAATAGAAGAAGATAGAAGTTTAGACTGTCGTCACTTTCTGCATAAGAAAAATTGCTCTCATCCTCCTTGCTGGAACTAATAACAATTGGTAGTTTCACCTTTGTTTATGTTTACCTTGCTTTTGTGAATTGATACTGTTCCAACAAACCCCAGTTGAAGATAGCCAACTTACCCCACAGGAGAGATCATATGAAAGATGGCTGCCAGGACAGGGGAGAACAATCAAACAAGAAACTGGTTAGTCGAAAGGTTAGGTTTTTCAAAGGAGTTTGGGGCTATGTGAACAGAATCGGAGTCAAATGTTTTGCCATGCATTTAAACCAAATTTACTGAAAATATAAAAATTTACTTATATGTTGTAAAAGCAATCAATGAAGCACTCTCTTCTCTACACTGTTAGCATTGGATTGAAAACTCAGGACAAAACTCCCGAGGTCGAGCGGGTCACATGGTACAATGTTGGTGCCTTCGCAACAGGTGTGACGGAAACTATAAGCCTATGGCCAACCTACCCCCTACGCCAACCAACCCCGCTCTCCCCCTATTTAATTTATTTATATATATATATATATATATATATATATATATATATTTTTTTTTTTTTTTTGTACTCATTATAATTGGTTAAGTCTGTAAAATTTATAATTTCTTAATTCGATACTTCTATATTTTTGTTGGTATTCTCTTCATTTTGAGTTTTCCTTTGAGCTTTATATATAAATAAACGAAAGCGAATATATTTCATAGCCTTTCAATTGATTTTAAGCATAAATAAAAAAAATAATAATATGAAGTTACATTGCACCGGGCGTGACGTATATACACGTCCTAGTGAAAGAGCTCGCGCCCGTTACAGGCTGCGTAATTTAAAAGGGAACTCCCCGGTTAAAGGGTTAATATGTTACGATAATAATAATAAATAATGAATTCTTCATTTATTTGTCCCTTAAGAACAAAGTTAAATAATACAAAAAGTGGGTTCTAGAGCCTTACAGTAAGGCTTATATAAACAAATTGAAATGAACCAAGTAAATATAAATTATGAGGGAACCTCTAGTGTGAAAAATGTAAATACAACTTATATATATATATATAAAGAAACTAGTTTTAAACAGCAAATAATATGTACATATTTACAGATAAGCTAAAGATTATTTATATATTTTTAAGAAACAAAAGAGAAATTATAATAAAGTAAGAGCTTCCATCTGTTTGAAAATTTATGCTGTGAAGTAGGTATTCACTTTTCATCTTTCAAAAAAGCTCGAATAATTTTTACATAACAAAAAGAAAAATAAATTATTCAATATCTCATTATAATTTTTGAAAGTATGTGCATTAGAGAAATATAAATAAAAAAATAAAATAAAAGCTGAATCCTCTGGTTCAATGGCGAAAATTTCCATGTTAAATTTATTTATATAAGTTTAGTTAATTTTAAACTACGTTATAATTAATTCAAATTAAATTGAACATTGATTTAATTTTAATAAGAAAATTACAACTAAAAGAATTAATCTTATTCACTTGAATATTCGCTCCTTAGATTATCTTTTAAGTTTATAACGGTGAACTAATCTCAACTGGTTTCTGTTAGCTTATTGATAGCTAGTTCATATATTAAATATTGTTCAATTGGAACATCATTGTGTTTTGATTTTCTCTCAAATGTATTTCTTTTAATAAATATGTTATATTTTAATCTTTAATTATTTATAAAAGCACGAAGCCTAATAAAAGAGGGGAAACTGACTAAAGCCTGGACAAAAAATGGCACAATATTTATAACAATATTTACAATAACCTGCAGGATCCAAAAGTAATTCGGTCATATTATCTAGATGATCTAGAAAAAAACAAATCTCACAACGTCACTTGCGGACACTGAAGTGGAGGACTTGAAAGCGATTATTCCATAAAATCCCTGGATTCTCAAAATACAAAGAAAAGGAAAATTAAAACCCATAAACGCAATGCTTCTATAAAGAATTTTTTAGTGCACACGAAACCCGGAGAATCAAGCAACTGACAGCTGATAGTAAACAATTTAAACCTATCCCCATTATCACCAAGCCTTTAACCAAACCTCTTAATATAATGTTCTGGAATGTAAACGGATTTAAAACCTGTCAAAAGATGAAATAAAAGAACTAATGAATTATCAAATTATTTTTCTCTCAGAAACCTGGCTTCATAACGACAATATAACAAAACCATATTTCCTCAATGAATATGACTATCTTCCACCATCATAATTGTAATATATAGTGACGGAAAAAATCAAAAATATATGTTTATTTCTGTTGTATATATGTAAAGTTCTAGAACGTTCGAGAAATGAATCGGGAATGTTCGAGAGTGTTCGTTGGCCAGGATATAAATGAACACGTGACGAGTAAGTTAGTATTAACCTCGAAATAGAAGAAGTACAGTAACTTTTAAGTCACTCTTAATCACTGTTCTCTTATTTTATATTATTTACTTGGTATCATTTTTTGTTTGACATTTAAGTGTTGTAATTTTATGTTTAAAAAAAAATTTTAAAACCCGTATTAGTATTACATAATTATAGGGGAGAGCGGGGTTGGTTGGCAACAGTTTTCACTTTTTTGATTGTTGAGTCGTTCCTGTTTATATAATCCCAATAAGGCTGATACCACTATAAACTCTAAGTATTAGAGTTCTTCATGTATTTTTTTTTTAACACATAATATTTAATACTAAGATCATAGAAAATTGAAGGATTCGTCAATCCAGAGTACGCCAATTACCCATTATGTGGGGCAGGTTGGCCTTGAAGGTGGGGTAGTTTAGCCATCTCATTCAAGTACTGCCTGACAGATATTATTGTTATTAAAAGCTACACTATAATGGTATAATAATTTTGAATAGGTTTTTAACAGCTTTTAAGGGAAAATAGAATGACGATAGAAGAAGATAGAAGATTAGACTGTCGTCACTTTCTGCATAGGAAATATTGCTCTCATTCTCCTCACTGGAACTAAAGACGATTGGTAGTTTCGCCTTTGTTTATGTTTGCCTTGCTTTTGTGAATTGCTAGGCCAAGAGCCAACTAACCCCAGAGGAGAGATCATATGAAAGATGGCTGCCAGGACAGGGGAGAACAATCAAACAAGAAACTGTTTAGTAGAAAGGTTAGGTTTTTTTAAAGGAGTTTGGGGCTATGTGAACGGAATTGGAGACAAATGTTTTACCAAGCCTCTAAACCAAATTTACTGTAAATAAAAAATTTACTTACATGTTGCAAAATCAATCAATGAAGCACACTCTTATCTACACTGTAAGCATCGGATTGAAAACTCAGTACAAGAATCCCGAGGTCTAGCGGGTCACATGGTACACTGGTGGGGCCTTCACAATAGGTGTGACGGAAACTCTAAGCCAAAGGCCAACCTACCCCCTATGCCAACCAACCCCGCTCTCCCCTAACATATTGTAATACTTATGAGAATTTAAGTATTTTTTTTTATTTATAGAAAAAAATAATTCACAAAGTCTGACAAACATAAAAACACACATAGATAACAATGGTTACGAAAAGTAACAACTTGTAACGAAACAGTAACACAGAAACAAATAAATAAATGATTCGGTCTTCAGAACAAGAATAACTCTCCAGTCCATCGCTCCTTATATTTATTCTGAATTAGAACAATCTAAAATGTTGCCGAAAAGCGTAGAAGATATTCACAGTCACGAACATGTGCTAAAACAGTTTGTTCCAACAAGTCTAGACCTCTTTTTGGGACTTTTTGCGAAGACCACATCCAGTTACTTTCACGACGCGACATCCAGTTACTTTTAGTGAACAGTTACTTTCAACAATCTGTAGTATAAACAGTGATAACCTTAATTTGTAATTTCAGTGATGATAAAAATGGGTCTTTTGAAATTAGCTCAAGAAATTTCTGACAAAAACAAGGCATTTCAGTTTTTGCAAGAAAATTAAATATTACATAGAACAGGGGTGTGTTCTATTCTAAATAAATATTCATAGCTGAAATATATTCTTGTTATTCTCATCTAGGCCATTATTTGCAAATACAGGTTATAAATATTGTTATCAAAATAAGGGTAAAGGTACTGAAGAGCGGCTGATGGGCGACTCCCCCAACTGCAACACCTAATTATGTTTTAGCCCAAGAGATTCTATTACCACCCCTCGAAATATTCACACTGCCTCTTCAAATAAAATATTGTCTCAAAGTTCTCTCTTTAACAAACCATAGGCTTACAAAGAAACTGGCACTCAGAGTTATAGATAAAAGGACGTACTGGTTTAAACACTGGATCACTTTAGCTCAATCACATTCGTGTGATTTTAATGGGCGTTTGAATGAATTGTCTGCATGGCGGGACCAGCTAGCCGAGCTGATTTCAAAAAGGGTAAATCACTACCAAGATAAAGCATTTAATCGAGCGATTTCTTCAGATAGGTTTCAGCTATACAGAGTGTTGGTAAATGATTACAGGGACATTGTAACAACAAACTTCGTTGATAATTTGAGTTATTCAGAGGCAAGATGGTTGTTTAAGCTTAGGGGCGAACTTTTATATTTGAACTTCAGGCCATGGTTAGAAAAAAATCGAGATTCTGAAACTTGCTCACTCTGTAATTCCAACTGCCGAGAAGACACTTATCACTTTCTAGGGGGATGTAGCATATTATCCGAATTAAGGCTTATTTATTTTGGGAAGCCTTCCCTCTCAAGGGGAGAAATTCTTTTGTACCTAACTGGTCAACAAGACCCCCGCCCTTTATTACGCTATGCTCGCCATGCTTGGAAATCAAGGTACAACTGGTTGTCTGATATGTAAACAGTTTTCATTTTCTTGTTATTTATTTTTATTTTTTATTCTATTTAGTGTATGTATTTTTTTTTTTACTTTACTCCCTGATTTCC
This sequence comes from Aelia acuminata, assembly GCA_911387785.2. NCBI lineage: Eukaryota > Metazoa > Arthropoda > Insecta > Hemiptera > Pentatomidae > Aelia > Aelia acuminata. The sequence goes on along the minus strand of OU426980.1, from coordinate 156,220,023 downwards.
GTAAAATATGAATCCCCCGAGGAAGACCGCAAGTGATTTTCGCGGAAGCATCATACTCTACAAAAATGAGACGAGTTGCGGATTTAGTAACGACGAAATCTCTGGAAGAAATAGAGTTTACCGCTATCCTTACTGGGACAGATAACACAATACAAGGAAAACTTCTCGTATTGATACAAATATTGATCTTATGAAAATGCTCCTCCTTTCATCGGATCCATATTTGTCAACTTTAAGAAAGGTTAGCTCCGAAAAATATTCAAAAATTGACGAAAATGTTTCAACATACTTAATTTTAAGAGAAAATGATAGTATTAGTTTACAATCTAGTGATTCTGAAGAGGAATAAGTTTTTTTATTAGGTAAGTTTGTAAATATAATATTATTTTGTATATGTTGTATTCATATTAATTTTAATATATCCTATAAGTCTCTATATCCATTTTATGTAATTTTAGATCTTAATAAATTATTTTTTCTGTCATAGTTTTGTTGTTTAGTAGTCTAAAAATATCATAAACCTAATGAAGAAAAAAATAGGATTTTTGAATTCTTAACCCGTATACTCGTGACACTGTGCGACGGAGGTTTAAAGGAAGTAGCTGTTTACTATAAGTAACTGGGTTCGCGTCATGAAAGTAACTGGATATGGGCTTCGCAAACAGACCCCTCTTTTTAATGACATGTTTTTTGTTTCACAATACAATATTCCTTTGATAACAACCATAATTAAAAACAAGGAAACAATAAAGAGCATATTGACAAAAATTATAGATATTATAACGTGGAATAATATCAGTTGGTATCCGGCTGTAGAGGCAATCAGGGGAGCCGTACGTGGCATAGCTAGTTGCTATTGAATTAATGCAAATCAAATGGGATTCATGAACCTAGAATCCCGTGGTCGATAAATGTTAATCCCTTTAGATAGCGGTAAACATTTCAATATTATGGACCACTAGAAACTTAGCACATCAAGTCGTTCGGAAAGGTAAACCCGATTATAGAAAGTGTTGAATCACATTCAAGTGTAGATTAGCGCAACCGGAAAAGTGGCTAACTGTTGCTTCAATTTATTTTACCCAGATGATCACGAACTCACTTCCTTGTTATGAATGAATGAATGAATGAATGAATTTTTACTGAGCTATATACAAATAATAATATATACATTAGACTTTGTAAACACTCAACAAAAATATTTACGGCTTGGTTAGAGAACCGTTAGCGGCCCTCTTCCATTAGACAAAGCCTATTATTGATATTGTTTACATACTTAAATCTTATAACTAACTACCACAGCCGAATATTCCTAAAAAATCTCTTTTTTACCTTAACAAATGTAATATACATAAGCATTAAACAATAAGTATAATAATTTAATCATTTTTCGTAGGTAACCACCTTATTTTTATATTTATATTTAAATTTTATATTAATTTATATTAAATATTTTATTTTTGAATCGAACCCGGGTCTCCCGCGGATAATCGAATAACAACATTTTATTGACTTAATGTAATAGGAAAAAAGATTGATTAAACAAAAAAAAAACTGCAGAAAATCACTTCTATCAACAAACGAACGTTTTAACAAACAACTAACGAACAAAAGTAACAAATGAACTCCTTCAGCGCGTTTTTGCATGAACCACTGATAGCTTCATCTACGTCTTTATGTAGAGTTCTTCGTTGTTTTCCGAGGCCACGATGTTTGGGGGACGACGATAAGAAGTTGAAAATGCCTTTTTTCTTCTTCAAAATGGCACCAACCATTTTGCTCGCCGATTCCTAATTCAGCGGACAATATTTTAACATTTTCACCTTTTTCTACTCGGTTTATAATGGTTAATTTCTGTTTAAGCGTTAAAACAACAGGCTGTCTTTTTTGAGACATTTTATTAGTTCTTATTTAAATGGAGACTAAATCCCAAAATATTTTGTTTTGTAGTCAAACAGGCCAGAGTAAGGAGTTTCCTAGAAAGACTTGAAAACAATATCGTTCTTAGAATATGAATTGGAGTAATAGTTACCGGAAACAGCTCATCATACGATGTCAGCTTGCCGTGTTTTTCCATTTATAATTTTATTTCATAATTTCTAATTATGCTTAATGTTAAGACAATTAACCATTGTGTAATCGTTAAAACATTTACGTATTCATTTTATTTAAATTGCCTGTTGGTTGGCGATCTAAAAAAATAAATAAATAAATATTATACATACAAAATAAATGCCATAAAAATAAAAAACAGCTTATTACAAAAAAAAAAAAAAAATAAAAAAAAAATTGGCTCCTCGGAACCCCGGTTAATAGAGGCCCGGATAATGGAGGTCCTACTGTATATATATAATTTTTTTTTAATATAAAAATTAAACATTCCCTTGGTTCAAAAAAAAAAAAAAAAACTGTAAAAAAAATACATGAAATGAAACAAGCACATGCTGAATATAGAATTATTAATGGAACGAGGGTGGTATCAACAAATTGGGTGGGTGTATTCCTGATTAAATTTGAAAAAAAAATTCAGATAAATATTGAGAGCCTCTTTTTAAAACAAGGCTATGTGTGTTTCTTCTATGCCTTTTTTTTTAATATTGAATCGTTACAAAAAATCAAACTTTCAGAAAAAAAGAAAAAAAACCTTCAAACCTTGGATCAAAAATCCAGTCGTTCCAACTGAAATGATGTACTTTGCATACAAAATTTAACGCGAATAGAAGGGACCAAAGATGCCCTTTCAGGAGATTTGGATAGGTCTATGTTCTACAATCGCTGAAAGGAAACTAAAAAAAAATGTCGATCACGCCCTTTCAACAAAAACCGATTCAATCAAGACTTTAATGCTTCGTGTTTTCTCCTCTGTCTTTCTCATTCTCCCGTTTTTACTTCTTTCATCCTGTTTGTTGTCTGTTTGTTTGTTTGTAGGAGCTTACTGGCGTAAAATCGAACTGGTCATCAACGCCAAGTGAACTTATTTATTTTTATGATAATTTTTCTGTCCTGTTTTATTTTATTATTATTAGTTTATTTACGAATATTGTTATTTTAAGCATTAGTATTTTTTCCCCCTAGTGAACTGATATTGTATAATTTCTGATAAAAGGTTATTTGATTTTAAAAATTTGAAAACTAATTCTATTTTTTTTTTTTTGTCTATTATCATCCCTGTCAATAGTTCGGGTTTTAATGCAAATATTTGAGTTGTGATCTTTAATATGGGCATTCCTGTAAGATATATTGTATTGAGACAGTGCTATTGCAATTTTCACATTTTAGTAGCGTTTCTTTTTTGAGAGTTCTTTTAATTTGCTTGGTGGGCGCTCATCAATGGCCTTGAAATTGAATTATTAATTGGTAACTAATGTTTAATTAAACTTTCTGTACCTTTTTTTATAGTTATATATATATATATATATATATATATATATATATATATATATATATATTTCCATAGTCAAAATCCACATATTAGGTACCTTTTTATCATAAAAAAAAAACTTTATCAAATATCATCTTTTCTTAATAAAATGGTAAGCAATTCAATCGCTTACAACACTTGTAGGATTATTTTTTACTGGTTTCCATAATACAAAATTTTAAAACTCATTAACAATTATATCGTTTTAAAAACTCTTATTAAAAATTTAAATTTCTATACACATAGTTTTATACGATACACATATCACGTTTTTAATGACAAAAAGCGCTGTGGAATAGCTAGAAATGTGTTTAGCTGATCAGGCAGCCTAAATTCAATGACCGGTGGTATTCCGAATTTTGTGTAATCTATCAAGGACTTTATTTCCCTCATAAAGACAGAAAATAAAGATAGAATGGGAACAAAGATGGTATCAGTTAACCGAAAATAAATTGAGATAAATAAATAATGATGGTATCTCCTAGAAAACCTCACAGAGATAAACGCAAAGAAGATGTGATCTTAACGCACTAACGTATTGTACATACTCACCATACTCATGGCTACCTTACGGATTGACCTGCGGCAGTCAGCTAGCGGTTTAAAAAAACTCTTGACAGATTGCATATGAGCATACCACACAGATAGAGCAAAGTTAGAAATTCCTACCGATCTAAATTCAATTTAAAAAGACAATGTACAGACAATATTTCGACTTCAAACATACAAAACTGTATCATAAAACATAGAGTAAAACTATAGCCGAAAATATTAATATAATTATACAAAAACATAGAGTAAAATTTAGCGGTAGATAATTTGATGATTACACCTTTGAAAAAAAAAAAGTACTAATTTTACTGTACTATTAATATATAATGAATGAAAAATAACTTTATTATCCATGGACAGACGTCTCTTTAGAAAAACTTTATAAGAAAAACGTTGTAAGAACAAAATAAAGTGAATATGCAGGTGTGGCTTTAAAAATTAATTAATTAATATATTTAAAACATATATAAAAGAAATATAGGAGTAAAAATTTAAATAATTTCTCAAATATAAAGAATTAGTAGTTTATGTTAGAAAGCTGGCAAAGAGAATTACGAATAAAATGAGAAAGTATTTTTACAGCTCCTAGCTTCTTCTAACCAGCTGTTCCCTTATTACATTTGCATATCTTCAGTATATTTTAGGATGTCATGTTCTGTTCTCTAGTTAGTGTGTGGGTTTTTTTAAAAATATTTAAAATAATTTCTGTTTTGGAATATTAATAACAAATTGGAAATATAGCTCTCGTTAGGACTACAACTGTAGCTTTGGTTACGAATGGGTCTATGTTAACGTAATGTTGAAAATAGCTGTACCGTTAGAAAAATGTTATCCAATCGACTCAAAATCATTTTGATTTTTTTATGTGCGTTGAACATAATATATGAATATGTATTACGTATATGAACTTACATGAACACGGTATATTTTTAAAATAATTGTTGCCCATCTTACAAGGCTGAAATCTTACGTAGAATTCTAATATGAATTTTTTTGTTTTTTTATTAATTATATATGTATTTCAGTTGTTTTAGAACGATCAACAATATTATATTTAAAAAATTGAGTGGTGAGGTATCAAATCCTCCTTATTTTTTATATGTTTATTAAAAAACGAGTAAAATCTTTAAATTTTTCAACCTAGGTTTCGGAATCACTTCCATCTTCAGGGTTTTCTTTTAGCCTTTATAAAAAATGCACCATATAAATAATCACATTACAAAAGTAATAAATTATTAAATATAAAAATAAAACAAAAATTATATAAATATTTTTATTAACATTTTATCTCTTATTTTTGTCACCTATCTCTCATTTCTTTCTTTTTTTATAGTCAGTTTTCTATTATCTATTATTAAATATAATATAATAATAAATATATTTTTATTAATATAATAAAATTTATATTACCAGTTTATAAAGGAAGAATGCGTAATAATTTCTCCTATCTTTGTCACATACTCTTTTAGTACTTTAAGAGAGGACTTATCTTTAACTAGCAACACCAATGGTTTGTCATTACTATTTTTATTTTATCAACTACTTTCAATATATAGTTTTCTTATTATGTCTGCACAATTAATTAATTAATAAATGATGGCAATTAACTGCTCTATTTTTATTTTTTGTAATATGTATGGTCTTTATAGTGGTTATATTGTACTATTTTTTTTTCTAACTATTAACATTTAAAGTTATGATTTTTTAAAATACTATGTCGTGCTAATGTTGCGGTGTTTATATTTTTGCTGTTAGTTTCATATTGTTTTTTTCTCTTGTTATTAGTTTTTTTGATGTCTCCCCAATAAATGTTAACCTTTGACTTGTTTTTTTAATAAACATATAAAAACCTAGGAGGATTTGATATTTTACAATTACATTCTGTGCATAATGCAATTGAAATAGAGCAAATTAGATTTTTACCTCATTTTAAGTTGTTTTTTCCCACAAGAGTTTACTTTAAAGAAAATAAAACAGAAAAATCGAGTTCATATTCGTGTCATTCACGCTTCAAAACATAAAAAAAGATGGTGACCCGAGCGGATAACATATTATAAGCGGCACAGCTATTTTTGACATTGGATAAAAAAGGTCTTACGTTATATATCTTTAAGACAAGAGCTAAGCAAGGATTAAACGCAACCGAAACCCTGCTTTAATTACGAAACCCTAATCGAGTTTTCAATATTATTTTTTAAATGAACATATCGAGAAGACCAACATCTTAAGTTAAGTTGATAATTATCAAATCATTTAATTAATATTGAATTATTAATTAGTAAGTAATGTTAACTATAGCTTAAAATTCCTTTTCTTCTTTTGTTTAATATTTATATTGTCTCTATTGCGTTGTTAAAATCCACATAGGGTAAACCGTACAGTTATTGACACCCTTGAGACTAAATTTATGAGGTGAAATTAAAAAAAAAAAAATACTTTTTATGAAGGGGTCTAATTGAAACTATAGCTCTATATCTATCCTTATAAAGACTCAAGAGGTTTTTTTGGGTCAAAAGTTAAATAGTTTTACCATATGGCAATATTCATTGTTAAAAGTGCAAAAACTAGTTATTGACACCCTGTGGATTTAATTGTGAAATCTTCCCTATGGTTAGTTTGTTAAAGTCTTAAATCATATATGACTTAGAGGACCCTTCAAACATTAGATTCATGTATATCTTGAAATAAAATTAGGACTTTTTTACTTATTTCTTTAAGTTAAAGTTGGGGTGTCAATAACTGTGTGGTTTACCCTATTACATATATATTCGCATCATTAAAAATAAAAAAATTATCTAATACCATTTTTATTTAATATTAGCTATTACATAAAAAAGGTCCTACTTTCAATGTCTTTGAAACAAGAGCTAAGCAGGATAAACGGATGAAGAGCATTCGAACCCATTTTTTAATTACGAAACCCTTATCAAGTTTTCAACATTAATTCTCAAATGAGAATTTCGAGGAGGTGCGTATCTTAAGTTAAGTTATGAATAAGCTATGAAGGGGACTTTTTTAAAGAAGAAAGTACCAAAAATCAAAATTAAACAATATGATACTATGGAGGATATTTTGTATAGATTCTACCGACAAAACAACAATAGAGTAATATATTTACAATTTGGTGAAGGAGGGGGGATATAGATAGGAGAGGGAGGTTTCATCTTGTTTACAATCCATACTCTAGGTTTACACAGCCCTTGTGTTTGTGTTATATCCCAATATCCCTTCGCATGCAACAGTTTCAACTACAATAACATTCCTCTATTTCCTTAGCTCTCAATTATTATCAATTAACTAACTAATTTAATATTAATAAGTAATTGATTATAATATTAATGGAGTAATAGAGTAATGCTAGTCTTTAGGGATGAACCCTATAAAAATAGAGTTAGCCTTAGAATATAACATTTTAAGTTATATACAGTTAGTAAAAAAAGTCTGTGTACACTACATTAAAATTTTTTTAAGTTTGCCCAGGACATCAAAGGAAATGAAGAAAATATTTTTTATATTATTTTTTTTTTAACTGTAACTTTGAAAGAATTATAATTCACTACCAAAAGAAAAATAAATATGACATTAAAAATAATTGCTAATAGAACTCCAGAACCATTGCAAAATAAGTCTGTGTAAATTTATTATAAACTCCTTCAAATACTGTACAATAATAAACAAACGTTTTCAATATAAACAAAAAGCTTCATTTTAGTCAGTCAAGTCTTTATAGTGGCCGTGATTTGAGAGTATTTCTGTTACTTTGCTAAAAATGTAAATTTGTGTTGAAATTAGACAATTGATTATTAATTTAAGAAATGAGGGAAAATCTTTGAGAGAAATCGCAGAAATAATTAAGAAACGTCACTCTACAGTTAAAAGAATAATTAAGCATTACCAAGAAACCGGTTATCTTCAAAGTAAACCAAGATCTGGGAGGCCCAAATAAATTTTGAGAAATCACAGGCCTGAAATTTTGCGATCTGTGAATGATAATCCTACAATGAGTGGACCACTGCGCTGCAACAAGATTACCAGCTAATAGTAACAACATAATAACAATGTGTTTACCAAAAAAAAAAAAATATCATTTTTTGAAATAATTAGTGTACACAGACTTTTTTTTATTTTGTATAAATAATTTTTATAAATGTCTTAAAACGTTGTTTATGAAATTGAAAATGTTTCAAAGTGATCAAGTATTAAGGGTTAATTTATAAAGAAAAAATTAAAAGAATAGTCTTTTATTTTTCCATTTTTTCCTTAGCTAAAATTTGATTTTTGGCATGGAGTACATAGACTTTTTTTGCTAACTGTATCTTATAAATAGAAAATGTAACAATAATAGCATTATTAATTATATTAATAATATTAAAGGATCCATTAGTACGCGGTATTTTCTATATTATCTATACTTACTAATAGAATAATAGACTATAAACACATAATATTTATGCACTATAATCAACATTAATAACTATACAAATAGATAACAATTAATAAATATATGCATTCACTAAAACATAGCGTATATCCTAAACACATTGATCTTTATGTTGTTCGTAGCTATTGACAAGTATGCATCAGAGTTGGGCAAATTGTAATCAGAATAATGATTCATGAATATGAATAATTGGTAATCATAAAACAAATGAAAAATGAATAACCCTTATTCATAATCATTAAAAATACTCCGTACTGATTATGAATAATGGTTATTCATTTTTCATTTGTTTTATGATTACCAATTATTCATATTCATGAATCATTATTCTGATTACAATTTGCCCAGCTTTGGTATGCATGGTGCATTATTTGTGGCTCCCATAAATTTACATTAAATGGGATGTATGCCGAACTAGTCAGTTCAGCTTAATCCTCCTCCATTAAAAATGATTTAAAACTATTTGAAATCACGGGTATTTTTTCTTTTAGCACTTTTGGGTCATAATTAACGTTGTATCACCGTATTCGATATTTTGTAAAATTTTATCCAATTATATTTAATATTTTTTACGGGTTGAAGAGCATGTTGCTGTTTTAGTTTAATGAAGCATTGCTTTGGATATCTTTCATTATCTATTTCTAACAGCTTTAACATTAGTTTTAATGATTATAATATTATGAAAATATGATTATGTTATTTCATTTATTTCCGTTTCCGCGTCAGATGTAACCTTTTCCATGGTAAAATAGTTGGTGAATAACGCAATATTCCAGTACATTAGTTCATTAAAACGTCACAATTTAAAAAAAAAGGCCAAATCCCAAAGTTTCGGACCTTATTTCCATCTTAAGGGCATTTTCCTTGTATAACGTAAACTCCTTTTCTAAATAAAATATGTACATAAGTCTCTACATATATTAGCTTTAAATCATTGATAATAATTTACAAAATTACATAAATAATTATTGTACATACTTTTTTTTTGGTTGTATTGGTCAATCTATTGCTTTTTCCCAACGTCAAACACTTATCCATTACTTACACTTATGATAGATCAAGCTTTTTCTTTTTCTTTTACATTTTTTTAAAAATAAAATTAATAAAACTTTTTATGGAAAAGATTACATTGAATATCCTTATCTTTTTCACAACAATGTTATTGTTTTCATTTCATCAATCACTTTTTATATTTATATTTTTTATTATGTCTGCATAGTGCCTATTAATTTTTATTGAATCAGTTTTACAATTTACTGCTTTGTTTATGTTTTTGGTAATATGTATACCTAGTTTCTATTATTTTTCTATTTTTTCTGTTCCAATAATTTTAATATCATCATTTGTGATAATGCTGTAACGTTCATTTTTTTTTTTTTTTTATATTTCGATTTGTGCAGCTTTACTCTAGTTATTAATTTTTTAAGTATGCGACTTATAAACAATTTTTTATCAGAATTTGACAAAACCGATGTATTGACATAATCGTTTTATATTATTAGGTCTCCAAAATTTAAAGGTCGGCAAACTGATTAATGGACTATTCCATATCGCTAATATGTCTAATGGCTGGATAAAGTAATTAATCACTTTGAGCAAACTCAGTCAGATAGTGTCATATAAGTGATTTAGTCATCATAGATAAATGTTTAAGTTTTCTATTATTGTGTTTAAACAGACACGAGTTGCGATTAGTTATAAATAAATGTTTGAGCAAGAAACTTTACTATCATATATTTCATCTTATCTGGATATTTGCTATGTTCAATGTCTAGATATTATAAATAATATCTAAAATTATTTATTTTGGTATATTATTATTAAATTACTGATTTCATGAAAAAGTTCCTTTTATTTTTCTTATACCTGATATTTGCTAAAGTAACTGATATTACATATCTTCCTACCCTGCAAAGCTAGGAAAATTTTCTATTGTGTAACTTTTTGGAAATGTCTTAATTAAATTATTATTATATCTCTTTTACTCCAATGAGAATTACGTCCAACCATTTTCATTCGAATAACATCAGTACAGATCCGTAATTTATGCCGAAAATTACGTGAAAAAGAAAACACTAATATTTAAAATGCATCATATCACCACATCTCAGCTTAAAAAAAAAAGGTAAAATCTCACCTGCTTTCGTACAGTCATTATTGATCGGCTACTTACCTGGAACAGACAATAATACTTGTAAATATTACATCGTTATATTGCGGATATTTTGTGCAACATGTAAAGAAAAAAAAGGTTTAAAATTATCAAAATATAAAATTAAAATAAGTTGGTTACCCACGAAAAATGATCAAATTAAAAAAAAAAAAATATATATATATATATATATATATATATATATATATATATATATATATATATACATACATAGAAAGTAGATAGGAAAAGATAAAAAATACATGTGTAAAAAGAAAGAAAGAAAGAAAACCCATATATATACATTCCATATAATATTAACAATCGCATGCTTAACCGTTAATTCTTCTTAAAATAGGGTCGTTTAGTGCATGAAGGAATTCAAAAATTTAAAAACCATGTCGTCTGGCCCATTATCTCTGAAGGGTGCTGCCTACTGTATATGGAATGACTTAGGGGAGAGCGGGGTTGGTTGGCATAGGGGGTAGGTTGGCCATTGGCTTATAGTTTCCGTCAGACCTGTTGTGAAGGCACCATTGTACCATGTGACCCGCTCGACCTCGGGAGTCTTGTCCTGAGTTTCCAATCCGATGCTGACAGTGTAGATAAGAGTGTGCTTCATTGATTGATTTTACAACATGTAAGTAAATTTTTATATTTTCAGTAAAGTTGGTTTAAAGGAATGGACAAACATTTGGCTCCGATTCTGTTCACATAGCCCCAAACTCCTTTGAAAAACCTAACCTTTCGACTAACCCGTTTCTGGTTTGATTGTTCTTCCCTGTCCTGGCAGTCATCTTTCATATGATCTCTCCTGTGGGGTTAGTTGGCTCTCTTCAACTTTTTTTTTTGGCGCAGTAGCAATTCACAAAAGCAAGGTAAACATAATCTCTGATTATGTTAAAGGTGAAATTAAATAAAGGTGAAATAAATGTGAAATTACCAATTGTCTTTAGTTCCAGCGAGGAAGATGAGAGCAATTTTTCTTATGCAAAAAGTGACGACATTCTAAACTTTTATCTTCTTCTGTTGTCATTCTATTTTCCCTTAAAAGCTGTTAAAAACCGATTCAAAATTATAATACCATTATAGTGCAGCTTTTAATAACAATAATATGTGTCAGGCAGTACTTGAATGAGATGGCTAAACAACCCCACCTTCTAGGCCAACCTGCCCCACATAGGGGGTTAATTGGCATACTCTAGATTGATGAATTCTTCAATTTTCTATGATCTTAGTATTAAATATTATGTTGTGAAAAAAATACTTGAAGTACTCTAATACTTGGAGTTTACAGTGGTATCAGCCCCATTGGGATTATATTAACGGGAACGACTCAACAATCAAAAAAGTGAAAACTGTTGCCAACCAACCCCGCTCTCCCCTACTATATTATATAAACGTGTTATTTTTATAAATTTTTAATACTGTCTATATACTTGTTGTTCATTACATTTCTAGATGAATATGGCGCTGGACGCCGAAAGCTCCTTGTAATTGTACCAATAAATATATTTTATGAGATCGTCTTGGTGGATGTACCATGAACAATACTTTTGACCATCTACCTACTACTTAAATTCTCGTTATTTTTCGAACGCACCTGGTATAACTTTAAATCCGCAACTTGAATATAACTTTAAAAGTATGTTTATGTCACAATGTAAATCGCCAATGTTCGGAGTATTCGTTTTCAAGAAATTTAGTTTATATTAAATTTTCCCTTATCTTACAGTTTACTTAAGAAAATCTTCAGAAAAATTTCCGAGAACTTATACATACAAGTGCTTGAATATATTACGGGGTAGAGAGGTGCCTTCATTAAATGTTACTGTATAAGATGCTCTAGTTTCAGCGATGCAGGCTACATATCTCACATTAAAAGGATCAATTTAAACTTAACTTGAGAAGGAAACTTGTGGAGGTTGAAAGGATCGAGTTAGTTGGAGCTTCCTTTCCCATCCCAACCGCCACCCTTCAAAATTGCTCCCTTTGAGCCTTGGACAAGTAAAGCAATTACTATAAGGATTCCAGGTGGGATTTCTAATTATACAAGGAAGAAGAGAAATAACGAGATAAAACGGCGCCTACACGTCTCCTTCAAATTGGTCTATACTTGTTAAATGCTCTTTCATAAATTAATAAACATGTATCCTTGGAAGAACACTACACTACACGTTACTAATTAATTAATTATGACTGAGGAAGATAGTCGAACATACAAATTAATCAAGTGGAAATTATAATAGGCGTGGTGAAAAAAAACAACAATTATATATCAATTTTACATATGTAACGCACAGACGTTTTGACCCGAATCTCAGGTCTAAACAAGAAACAATAGCACAACCAATAAGAGAAAATATACTGAAAAATATTAAATATATGAGTAACAACATTGATTCATATTTTAATTATTTTTTGCTTTAACATATTTTTTTGTTAATGATCTGACATTTTTCATCATATACCGTAAAATAGGTTGATATTTTGACTAATGGGGTGACTTTGTGACAAGCCTATTTTTCTACAGTTTTTGAATTTCCCTCCTTAAAAAGAATCAGGTTAGGCAATTCAGTGCTGCAACCTACTGGCCACATATAACTTCTTTCATTCCATTTACCATGGTGCTTTATTCCATATATTTTTGATTGTTTTCATTTAGTTGAAACCTTGAAATAATGCACCATGGTAAATGGAATGGTAAATAGGGGGGGTATAGAATGGTAAATGGGGTATGGGGTATGGAATGGTAAATAGCTAGGGTAAACTACACCTATTACCTAGCCTAGTGATACAGTGTTATTGGCGAGTAAAACGATAGTGTGGTTGACATTAAAAAGTTTTGTGTGAGGAATTTAACGTTTTTATTTTAACCGTAAAAAAATAACAGTAGTTTTTATTTTTGTTATCAACTATGCTCCTACCAAGTACCTTTTTTCCTTTTAATTTTTGATCATGTTCTTATACAAAATAATTTTAATATTTCGTTTTAATCGTTTTTTAAAATATTCATAATTATTACACTCAAACTTCAATCGTTATTACTATTAAAATATTATATCCTTTTGATATGTTATTACTCATATATTAAAAAAAAAATAAACTAGGTATTAAACACAGAATAAACATAACTTAAGATACGCCCCTCCTCGATATTCTCATTTGAAAATTAATGTTGAAAACTTGATTAGGGTTTCGTAATTAAAAAATTGGTTCACATGCGCTTAATCCGTTTATCTTGCTTAGCTCTTGTTTTAAAGACACAGAAAGTAGGGCCTTTTTTATCAAATAGCTAATATTAAAAAAATATGGTATTAGATAATTTTTTTTTTTTAATGATGCGAATATATATGTAATAGGGTAAACCATACAGTTATTGGCACCGCAACTTAAACTTAAAGAAATACATAAACAAGTCCTAATTTTATTACAAGAGATATATATGAGTCTAATGTTTGAAGGGTCCTCTAAGTCATCTATGAAGTAAGACTTTAACAAACTAACCGTAAGGAAGATTTCACAATTAAATCCACAGGGTGCCAATAACTAGATTTGGCACTTTTAAAAATAAATATTGCCATATTGTAAAACTATTGAACTTTTGACCCAAAAAAACCTCTTGAGCCTTTCTGAGGATAGATAAGAAGAGCTATAGGAAGTTTTTATTTGATCCCTTTATAAAAAGTTTTTTTTTTAAATTTAACCACAGAAATGTAGTCTGAAGGGTGCCAATAACTGTACGGTTTACCCTATGTATTCAGATAATGTAGTTTTATTTTTTTGTTATCTTATTCAACTCAGGATGTAGTCAGTTTTATTAACACTAGAAAAAGAAAACTATAATACAAATTTCAATGTATTAGTGTTAAGTTTGATTATTTGCATTTGTGCATAATGAGGATTATTTTTGTATAAATATGTGCACATTTTTGTATTTGTTTTGATATTAACATTATGTATCGATAAAATATCAGTAACCAATACCGGGCTAGCGGTCAAGAGACCAAGCCCTAATTATGTTTTCCTAGTTTTTACTAATTTATAATAATTAAATAAAAACATTATATCAACAAAAAGTGTTAATACTCATTAATTTAATATTTAATTGTAGATTTTCTTTTGTTAATTGCTGTCTTGTTTCTTATTTAGCCTTGATGAATTACGGGTCGAAACGTCGTCACACTCAAATACGTAACATATAGATGTAATTTTTTTTTTTAAATTAAATATTTTCCAGTCATAAACAAGGGTAGGTTCTTCTATTAGATTTATATCTGATTAAACAACATGGATAAAGGATTTAGTACCTTATTCACTTATGAAGTAATTGTTTCAAGTCAAATATTGACCGTGATCACTAATTACTTAATGAAGAGTAGCCAGTATTTTAGGTTTAAACGAGTAAATAACTACTACCCAGAGCATAGAATTCCTCATGGAGTTACATAAATTAAGAGATTTCAAATTAAGACGTTCATATTTTTTTTTTAATTTAATTTTTGAAATTAGTAGGTTTCGTAAAAATTGACCAAGAATAATATAAAGAATTCTGTCTTCATCAAAATTCATTTTCTTTATCTATCGACAATGGTTTCCCCTCCATTACTCAAGTGATTAAAGAAATAAATACAAATTCTTCTTATTATTATTAAAAATTATTTCTGCAAAAAACATTAATGTTAGGAAGAATAATTTAACAAAATGGTAAAGTTTGATAGGGAGGCAGCATCCCTGTTATTAACTGGGGAGGGATTCCAGTTCGTGGCGAAGCGAACAATAAAAGAAAAAAAATACTGAGATAGGAAGGGTTTGTGAAGAGGGGTTTGAATCTTCTCCATATGAACCGCTGATTGATAGATAGAAATCTGACGGAGGCTGATAGACTGAACAATATTTTCAAGGAGTAGATTTTAAATTTACGGAATATTTAAACTACTAAGGGTGCAGGAATCTTATAATAAATTTGTATTTACTTTATTTAAATAGTTACAGAAAATAAATAACTAAACGGCTACTTTCCAACATTTTGCTAACAATATTATGACAAAGAAGATAGAGAAAATGATTGGGGTGTGCTCAAAATACATAGCAATAATATGTAAGAATCACATAGAGTAGAACCCCTTTATCCGGGGTAATGACGGGTAGGGGGGTCCACGGACAATCGAAAACCCCGGATAATCGAATTACAACATTATATTGACTTAATGTGATAGAAAAAAAAGATTAATTAAACAAAAAAAAACTGCAGTAAACAACTTTGATCAACAAACGAACGTTTTAACAAACAACAAAAAAACAAAAGTATCAAATGAACTCCTTCAGCGCGTTTTTCCATGAACCACTGATAGACCAAGGGTAGTACAAGAGAGAAGAAAAAAAATGAAAAGGAAATTATAAAAGAAAAAAAAGGGTTATATAAAGAAAAATATAACCATATAGGTATAAATATGTATATAAGCATGGATGTTATTATTATTATTATATTATTAAATAAGATGTTAAAATAGTCTAAGAAAAGATGTATATAGTATGCTGTGTATTAGCAACCCAATATAGTTGGGCAGCATCGCTTTTATAATGAATAAAGTGTTTCTCTCTCTCTCAGTTTATAATGGTTAATTTCTGTTCAAGCGTTAAAACAACTGGTTGTCTTTTTAGCGACATTTTATTAGTTCGTATTTAAATGGAGACTAAATCATAACTGAGAATATTTTGTTTTGTAGTCAAACAGGCCAGAGTAGGAGTTTCCTAGAAAGACTTGAAAACAATATCGTTCTTAGAATATGAATTGGAGTAATAGTTTCCGGAAACATCTCATCATACGATACCAGCTTGACGTGTTTTTCCATTTATTATTTATTTTATTTCATAATTTCAAAGAACAATAGATAATTAACCATTGTGTAATCGTTGAAACATTTACGTATTCATTTTATTTAAATAAATATTATACATACAAAATAAATGCCATAAAAATAAAAAAATTATTAACAAAAAAATAGGGGCTCCTCGGAACCCCGGTTAATAGAGGTCCGGATAATGGGGGTCCTACTGTATTTTATATTTTCAAACTTTTCGACCGAAATTTCAGGTCATCGTCATGTAGTGATGTAAAACTACCGATAGTTTCGATAATATCGGACATAAAACTATCGATACTTTGATAGTATTAAGTGATGGCCGGGGGTGGGGCGGTAGAATTGTTGAATTTTTCAATTGGTTCTATAGGACCTAAAATGCACGTTCCCATTTACAATTTTTTCTTTCCTCTTTTATAACATTTCTGTAAATACGAGGATGGGTTTTAGTTTCAAATAATTCTTATCAGTTTCAAGCTTAGTGGTGACCGCAAAGACTAAAAACTATATCAAAAGGTCAAATAAACTGTATCTAGTGGAAGGCTATACCAACCCTCTTCAAGTAACCATGCAACCAGGATTCCCAGTTGTCAAAGTAGTTAAATTGACATGACAACATTGGGAACGCAATCCTCGAATGTGTTTATGAAGAAAAAATGTCATTTCAGTGACATTTGTCTAAGACATATCTTACCTTGGGGCGTGCATGCTTCAATAAAATGTTCTCAGGTATTTGTTTTATGAAGGTTGAAAACCTTTTTTTTTAAAAAAAAATATGATTTTGTTTATATGCCATCAACCAAGTAATTTTAAAGTCAAGCGACTGGCAGGCATTTGTGAGCAAAAAATTCAATTTTTAAGTCTTATATATTTGCGTGAAGTTTATATTTTTTTATAGAGTAGATTTTTTGTTAGAAATATATATATATATAATTAAACTTTTAAATTTTGTTTATTTTTCATTTCAATGAATTATATAGCACATGGATACAAAGTTTTCGATAGTACTATCGATAGTTAAAAACCTATCGATAGTTTAAGACAATCGATAGTTTTACATCAATATCATCAGGGCAAAATGAGAATAATACTGAATATGCTTTCATGAATAATGAATCCGCATATGAGGAAAACATTATAATGAATCTGCATTTGAGGAGAACATGAGAAGGACATTGAATCAAATACTACTTATATGAATGCTCAAGTGAAGAAATGAATTGAGAAGTAACAAATTTGAGTACACGGTGATCATTTACGAATATATATTCAGCAGAAACGAATGCGTTTGAATGTGTAAAGAACTCATGAAGGAAATGAAGACTGGGTGAGAAGAGAGAAACGTTTCTGGCTACGCTTCGAGTCTTGTATCTAAATGAAGATATCTCGCTTGCCAAACTCAGCTTCTTTAACCGCAAAGAAGTAATTTCCAAGTCAATTATGCAGTTTCTAGCGTTATTCAATGTAGCAGTTTACTCTTGACGGATGATCATTAGGTTAATCTTTACTTAAAAGTACTGCCTAAAATATCCAATACATTAAGATGATGCAATTCAGGAAGTTATTATTCCTTTTTTTTACGAATTTTATGTTGTATTACTTAAATTTTGTTGGCAATTAAGGAAAACACGACTTCGTTGTATTAAATAAATATTCCTTATAGTTGATAAATAAAAAAAAAAGGAAAATCTTGCAGGACTGGTTGCCATTCCCCCCCCCCCCCCCCCCCCCGGCATCATTGCTAACTTAATATCTACCAGTGCCTGGATGATACAGCTAAATGTTTATGTGTAATAACATGATATTTCTATACATAAAATAAACATAAACTATATAAAGGATTATGGTTAGCTCCTCTTGTTTATATAATGGTATACCTTGTATGGAAACGTGACCAAAAAGTTTATCGTAGTATGCCGTTTACAAATACAAACTATAATTTAATCAAAATTTAAATAATGTATTCTTGGTGACAGTACATGGAGATAACACTTTTACTCCCATCGAACTGGTAGAGGAAGGCAATACGATGCTGGAATGAAAACCAGGGTCGAAAAATATGTTAAGGCAAACAATTCGTTCTTTCCATCCATAATAATAGATTTTTTTTTATAATCACAATAAATTTAACATTTTGTATGAAAAAGGGGGTAAAATCAATTTTCCTTTATGAAAAAGTAATGGCTGGGGGGGGGGGGGGAAGAGGGTTCATCAATCTGCTTCTACAAATTGCCTGAGATTTCTCCCTCATATCTTACACTTCCCCCACGAATTCGCGATGGGGCCCTCCCGAGCGATTTCAAATACTTCAAAAATAGTCTTGTCATGCTTAAATGTGCTTGTTATGCACATTGAATAATATAACAATAGCATTTACCTAAAAAAATAATAGATTTTTGAATTTTATGATTTTTAATAATGGATTAATTAATGCTTTAATTAAACTCGAAGCAGAATGTGCTCGATCCCCAAAAGAGAGAGGGAAACACTTCATTAATAAAAGAGATGCTGCCCAACTACATTGGGTTGCTAATACACAGCTTACTAAATGCCTATCTCAGACAATTTGTAAAAGCAAATAATAAACCAAATTTCGTGTGCTTAAAGATGGTGCTCTTAGAATCAATAAAATCTGTAACGGTTTCTGAGCCTGTTTCACAAAAAAAAATATATATATATATATATATATATACATATACGTTCATAGTTATATATCTTTTTTAATATATTTAGTTATATATTTTGCAATTAATTATATAATGCATCAAAATCTTAATAAAACATATCAATCATGCAACAACAATAAAAATTAATAAATGGAACCGTCAGTCTTTTATATTAATCACATTTCGGATTTGGACATTATTTTATAGCTTACTGCTCTTTAGTATTCTAATGAGCGTGGATATCTTAAGGTGATTTTATTCATAATCAGTAATATTTCCAAAAATACTTAATTTGATGCACGGTCCGACTCCCAACAGTAGTGCGTTAGCAAGTCCCTTACACTTTAAATTTTCTTTATATTTCCGCTTATTAGACGAAAAAATCGCATTTTTTTCGAATTTGTGCAGCCTAAGAAAATCGATTTAAAGCTAACTAAAAGTGTTGTAGTTTGCGCTTCAGTCAGTTTTTTATACATGTATTGCCTTCAAATTACCTACAGTTCGTTTGTGTCATTTAGTTTTTTGGGTCATTATGAATATGTACTTTAGAAAGCCAAGAAAAGAAAACAAGTTTTATTACTGATGAGGTAGGGGAATATAACAATTGTAAAATATTTTATAACAATCTTTCAAATCTTTTGGTAAACTCGAGATTTAAGCTCTTTTTTTGTATGTGCGACTTTATCAGTTGAAGAGCTAGATTTTTTAAATACACCCTTTTCAAATTTTTTTGAATAAAGCAATAAAAAAATAAAATAATAAGAACCGTTTGGCACAGCATGCTTGTTATTTTAAATAAATAAACTCCTCCTCTTTCGTGTCGTACCGTTCGTATTCTTCATGGAATGCTTCCGATTAATGTGGTTATCCTTCACTGTCGGATATTGTCCCAATCATCGGGTGAGTTTGACTTCCCTGACTCGTCCCATTGAAGTTCTTATTTGGAATTTCGGTCTGGATATTGCGGGGTGCGTATTCCGACCACGTTAAGATATACAGTGACCATTCGCAATATGAAGACGTGCTAGTTCATGCATTAGAATGAAATCGTCGCCAACGTAAAGGGTGAATATCACTAACTATTCTCCAGGGATTTCAGCTATATATGTACAATTAAGCTCCGTAACATTCAATAATTAAGGGATCTGAGATATGATCATTGATGAAGTAACGTTTCGGGAGTGAACGACTAATTTCGTAATTATGTTAAAGGCCACTTCAGTGAGATTTGCCACGGATTACAGTTTTATATAGGGTAAACCATACAGTTATCGGCTCGCCAACTTTAACTTAAAGAAATAGGTAAACAAGTCCTAATTTCATTAAGAGATATACATGAGTCTAATGTTTGAAGGGTCCTCTAAATCATATATGAAGTAAGACTTTAACAAACTAACCATAGGTAAGATTTCACAATTAAATCCACAGGCTGCCAATAACTAGATTTGTCACTTTTAACAATAAATATTGCCATATTGTAAAACTATTGAACTTTTGACCCAAAAAAACCTCTTGAGTCTTTATGAGGATAGATAATGAGGAGCTATAGGAAGTTTCTATTTGATCCCTTTATAAAAAGAATTTTTTTTTTTAATTTAACCACAGGAATGTAGTCTTAAGGGTGACAATAACTGTACGGTTTACCCTATATTTTTATTAATGATCAGTGTCAAATAAGTCATAGCTAACATATGAAGTGTTAACGTTGATGGTTAGAAAATTAATTGTGTGCGATTCGTTCTTAGTAAAGTGTATTTTAGTATATCGTAATTAAAATTGTCATTGACCAGGAATTTTATATGGACTTAGCGTATTTTAATAAATTGATTAAGTGCAACTGGTTTATTTCTTGTATCTCTTTTTAGTCATCCTTAAAAAGATTTAAAAAACTGATTAATAAAAGCCTTGTACGGTCCAAGTGTTTTGTGTTCCTGAGCAAACGTAACACGAGCTTCTGAATACGCTAGGTTGATTCGAACTGAGGTAGGTGTTGAGGGGAAACTCCAGAAAGCCGCATTTGCACTATCAGTCCACATTTCGGGCAATTGTAATCCGTTGAGTGGTTCCAACAGCCTTCGGGAAATGATTGCGGAGAGTGGGATAACGAGAATCGGTTCCCGGTATGCCTAATGTTCTGCCCAGATGTCGCTGCGGCTAAACCTTCTTCAAA
Source organism: Aelia acuminata (assembly GCA_911387785.2). Classification (NCBI taxonomy): domain Eukaryota; kingdom Metazoa; phylum Arthropoda; class Insecta; order Hemiptera; family Pentatomidae; genus Aelia; species Aelia acuminata. The sequence continues at coordinate 156,198,757 of OU426980.1, read as the reverse complement.
CATTTACCAACCTGATCAGAAGTCGTTGAGTCGACACATAGTTTTTGTGGAAGAACTGGAAAAATCGATGTTTTAAAAAGAAATGTAAGGAAGATATTTTTCACTAAATTCCTAAATAGGTACATTAAAAAATGCCCATATTAAATGAATTAAAAAAAAGAAAAAATATAATATAAATATAGGGTAAACCGTGCAGTTATTGACACCCTTAAGACTATCAAAAATAATGATCAGCTTACGATTTTTTCCAAAACAAAAATCACTTGTTAAAAATTATCTTACAAATGTTTCCCTGCTTTCGTGACAAGTTTTATTAAGACTCAAGAGGTTTTTTTGGGTCAAAAGTTTAATAGTTTAACCAAATAGCAATATTTATTGTTAAAAGTGCAAAAACTAGTTAATGACCCCCTGTGGATTTTTTTTTAATTTTATTTAATGAAATTCACAACTGTATTTAAATACATTTATTAAATGTGACAATACTAAGAAATATGTCTTGAACAAACATGAAGAGAAGCTACACATTGGTAGCTCTCAACTGGTACACTTAACATAAAGGTCCCGAGGCCATCTTCTTTTCAGACGCCTAGGAGGATTGTCTGGAATAGAGGAGGAGGGAGGCTGGAAACAAGATGGTTCGATTGGGTAGGGAGTTTATTATGAAAGGATTGGTATCTGGATCGGACCAAATCGGCGATATATGGTACATCAAGGTCTTTATGGATGAGTTTATCTGTGACGAAATAAGGAGCGTTAAGGATTTTGGATTGCAAGGATTAAATTCGAGAGGAGTTTGATGGTTTGGTGGACCCCCAAAGCTCGATGCTATAAGTCCAAATAGGTCTTATTATTGTCATGTAAATTAGCCTTCTGTGGATTTAATTGTGAAATCTTCCCTATGGTTAGTTTGTTAAAGTCTTACTTCATAGATGACTTAGAGGACCCTTCAAACATTAGATTCTTGTATATCTTGAAATAAAATTAAGACTTGTTTACTTATTTCTTTAAGTTAAAGTTGGGGTGTCAATAACTGTATGGTTTACCCTATATTCTTTCTTTCTTTTTTTAATTGATTTAAATAAGGGCATTTTTTAATGTACCTATTTAGGGATATAGTGAAAAATATCTTCCTTTACATTTCTTTATTTTTATTTTAACGCGAATATTAAAAGGTTACCATCAATTTAGCCTCGACACTTAGTATTTATTTTATATCAGCATACGTGTCGGCCATTCGAACATCCTCAGTGCTGAAATCCGATTTGCAATTATATTCTTCTATAAATTAAACTTTTTATAAAAACGCCATAACTAATGGCTTGTCAATAAAAATTAAGTGTTTTTTTTTATTTTTTAAACAATTACAATGTATGTGAGGGACAAGGATAAAAAATAAAATAAAAAAATACCTAATTTTTTAGTTTAATTTAACATGAGGATTAAACGTTAAATTAAACTAAAACATCTCAAGAATTAGGGAGAAACAATAATTCTTTATTTTTGTCAGATCATGACAAGTTTTCACGACGTTTCGGGATCCACCACCCCATCATCATGTCTCCATACATTACTGCTGGTCTCTATAATAAAACAATTTGGTAATAGGACATTTTTTTAAATTTATTAATATCGACAGTCGTTTTTTTTTTAATCTAAAATTAAACAATCGTTATGATCTACCAATCATTAATATTTTCACTACCTCACAGTTACTCATCCCTCATTCCTAAATAGGAAAATAATAAATTGAGAATCTTCCAGTCAATATAAGAAATAATAACAAAGGACATTTTTATAGCGGAGTTGAGTTGTAAAATCCACATTTAAAAAAATATTTTTTGCAATATGAAACTTCTTAATTTAATTTTAAATCTATATTACTCTATAAGAGATTTTCAATAGAAAAACAACTAGTAGCTAAAACTAAAACTTAAAAAAAAAAATTAAGTTTATTTTTTCAAAAGTTAATTTTTATTTATTGTGGAGTGTACAAATGATTCCCAGAGTTTTTTCACAAAGAATTGAGGTCCTTGTAATAACTTATATCAAGTCAAATCAGTAGTGTTTTAAAGGAATGAACTCCGTTTCAAAATTGTTTGACAAATCGGGGCCAATCAACCACTACCTCAATTAACTTCAACTTAATTACGGGGATCTCATGCTTACTAAGTTCAGGAGTTTTCCTGAATGTAATGAATCTCTAGTCTGTCAAGAGGCGAAAAACCACAGATTCATCAAGAAACAAAACTATGCTACGACCCCTAAAAGGCCTCTTATATCAATGACCCTAGTGAATTAATTCACCATTTCATTTTCAAAGCAAATTTTGTGTGCTTAAAGATGGTGCTCTTGGAATGAAATTATCTTAAACGGTTTTTGGAGCCTATTTAAAAAAAAAAAAAAAAAAAAAAAAAACTCACTATATAATAAAAACACGAAATTGGACTTTTCCCTATATTCATAAAAAAAAAAAAAAAAAGATATTTTTTTTTTTAATATCTTCCATATTTTCCTTAATTACTATATTAATAACGTTTTGGAGTAATTATATTATCCCATCTTCCCGGGATATCAATAGTACACACATTCATACATATAATGTCTTTGCTAAATTAATAATTAACATTTAATAATATTCTTCTGTGGAACTATTTCCTATGTCACACTTTTCTGTTTTTTCTATTTGGACTTAGTTCTATAATTTATTATTATTATTTCTTGCGAATTATCTCGCAGCTGCGGGTTGATTAACTGAGGTAGAGGTCAATTCATACACGTTTTTAAATATTCAAAAATTTACGAACAATCCTAGCCGTGTCAAGGAGAGTCGATTTTTGAGCCTCTCTCAGTGCATCAAGAGGCAACTTTAAAGTTTTCTGTGCCCATTACCGTGGACTTAGGAATCAGTCCGTTGGTAGATATTACTATCGGCACCACCGTCACATTTTCCAGATGGTATAGTTGTTTCAGCTCCATCGCCAATTCCTGATGTTTTAGGAGTTTCTCACCGACTTTAGAGCTGATATTGTGTCTGGTGTGATCAGATGGGTGTTACCTACTATGAGCTGCTGAAACCTGTGAAAACTGTTAATACGGAACGCTACCTACAACAGATGATAAATTTGAATAAAGATTTGCGCCAAAAAGTCCCAAATAACAAGAAAGGACACACAAAGTGATCTTGCTCCATGACAATGCCCCATCACATTCGGCTAAACGGACCAAGGAAACGATCCAAGTGTTTGGTTGGTAAATTCTTCCGCATGCGGCTTATTCACCAGATTTGGTCCCATCCGATTACCACCTATTTGCATCGATGGGACACGCACTAGCTGAACAGCGCTTCACTTCTTATGAAAATGTACGAAATTGGTTAAGTGATTGGTTTGACTCAGAAGAGGAAGCATTATTTTGGCGGGGAATCCACAAACTGCCTGAATGATGGGAAAAATGCATAGATAGCGAAGGACAGTACTTCGAATAAAAAAGTATGTATCATTTTTACACAATCAACCCTTATTTGCTATTTGAAAAATTCCGGTTTCATATTTACACACCTGATATTATAAAATACATTAAATATTAAAAAACATTGACTCTATTTACTATTCCGATTATACAAAAAAATTATATGTATTGTTATTGAGAGAATAAATTGTTTTCCGAAGAGAAGATACCAGAAGATCTAATAGACGAGGTTATAAGTTAGCAGTCATACTTAATAGTTAATTATGCAGAATGAGAGGTCAAAAGTTTAACAGGTTCATCAAGTTAGTATTATGAATATTAATGTGGGGGGGGGCGGGAGGGTGAGAATGAAGAGTGTGTTTACCAAGAGTGTTTTATTGCAAACGAAAATCGATTATGGAGATCTCATCCCTTCTTATAATTACTTTGCTACGGCTATCCCAAGGCAGATCCCAACAGCACGATGAAATGTAAAATAATTCGCTTTAAATCTACGCTTTAAGATTATCGGTTTATTCTGATACAAGTATAACATTTTCGATTTAAGGATTAATTTTAATATACTTATGACCGTCAAAGAAAGGTGACGCTTTGTTTGTTTGTTTTAACGTCACCTTATGCCACTAAGGCCCACTAATCGGACGATGCTACAGTGTGAGTCCTAAATTTTACCTATCTAGGTATAATTAGGATAGGGATCTTTACCGAGTACCTGACACCGTACAGGCTCGGGACCTCCATTTTACGTCCTGTCAGAGGGCATAGACAAGGATTTTTTACTCCCAAAGGTGAGGCTTTAAATATGCATGCCTAAAATCTCAGATTATAATAATTCGATGGCACTGAGTACTGAATTATTCCGACTATTTCTAGAAATTTTGGCTTCCGTTTCAGAACTAGCCGCTTAGGTTTTTTTTTTAAGGGACTGAGGAATAACTTTTACCGTGAATTTAAAACTCGCTTTGATTTAAATATACAGTAGGACCCCCATTATCCGGGCCTCTATTAATCGGGGTTCCAATTAACCAAGGTTCCGAGGAACCAATTTTTTTTTTTTTTTAAAAAGCTGTTTTTAATTTTTATGGCATTTATTTTGTATGTATAATACTATTTAAATAAAATGAATACGTAAATGTTTAAATATTCTCAGTTGTGATTTAGTCTCCATTTTTTTTTTTTTTTTTTTTAACGTCCACTTTATGCCACGAGGGCTAATAGGGACGGGTTATCCACGGACAACCAACCTCTTCTAATCCATGGCAAGCCGCTGAGTCTGTTCAGTGAGGCCGTCACCGAACAGAATCGAGCGTGCTTGGGCGGGATTCGAACCCGCACCGCCAGCGTGGGAGTCGGAGATGCTATCCCCTCGGCCACGCCGCGACCCCGTCTCCATTTAAATACGAACTAATAAAATGTCGCAAAAAAGACAACCTCTTGTTTTAACGCTTGAACAGAAATTAACCATTATAAACAGAATATTTTTAAATAATTTATATTTTGAAGGGAAAAGATTTGGCTCCGCCGGGAGTCGAACCCGGGTCTCCTGCGTTACATGCGAGGATGTTAACCACTACACCACAGAGCTCGGCAAATTTATGATATTTGTTGACATAAGTCAATTTTTTTAAATTATTTTAATTAATCTAATCTTAATTTGTGGCTGTAGGTATCAGTGAAGAGGAAGGATTTGCTCTGCCTTGAGCCGAGCTCTGTGGTGCAGTGGTTAGCATCCTCGCATGTAACGCAGGAGACCCGGGTTCGACTCCCGGCGGAGCCAAATCTTTTCTCTTCAGAAAATAAATTATTTAAAAATAATTTAAAAATGGTGGTCAGCCACAAATTAAGATTAGATTAATTAATATAAACAGAATAGAAAAAGGCGAAAGTGTTAAAAAATTGTCCGCTGAATTAGGAATCGGCGAGCAAACTGTTTGTGACATTTAAGAAGGAGAAAAAAGATATTTCCGACTTAGTATCGTCGTCGGCCCAAACATCGTGTCCTCGGAAAACAACGAAGAACTCTACATTAAGACGTAGATGAAGCTGTCTATCAGTGGTTCATGCAAAAACGCGCTGAAGGAGTTCATTTGTTACTTTTATTTAGTGGTTTTCTACAGTCTTTTTTGTTTAATTAATCTTTTTCTATCACATTAAGTCAATAAAATGTTGTTATACGATTGTCCGGGGTTTTCGATTATCCGTGGACCCCCCTACCCATCATTACCCTGGATAAAGGAGGTTCTACTGTAATTAGTACAATTAGCGGGATTCTAAATGTGGTAAGAGGACAGTGACAACTGATTCGAAATCGGAGCACTAAGTTAGAATGACATTAACAAGATGAGAAGGCATCGGATATGATAATAAACTATCCCCCACTCACCGCTAATTTTTAGCTCTAAAAGTGATAAATGAGGAGGTTTTAAAAGCGTAGTAGAACCTACCCACCACTTTAAATTTCTGAAGAGGGGGGAAATAATTTAGAACATAGCTATCCAAGTTGGGACCCTAAGTATAGCTCCTCTGTCGTTCAATGTCTGAATCTTTAATGAAACATTAGTGCTTAAGGGGGTGAGCAACACTGTTTAAAATTTAGATTGACGAAGATCCTGGCTGGCTTGGCTTAGACCATATCTTACTTACGCTAACTTACAAGCCACTCTTTTATTCCCATTCTACTTCCTAATTTATTACTCCTTTAATGCCTTTTCCCGTTAGAACTCTTTCCTTTGTTTTATTCATTTTCTTACTGTTATCATAGCCGCTTTACACTCCTCAATCACCCAAAAAATATAGGCTCAAATATTTTGAGTTACATTGAATGGTTCTTTTGAACATAAGGTACTGACTGCTATATATATAGAAAGGGAAATATTTGAGGCCGTGGAAAAATATAGATATTAGAAGAAAAAATAATAAATTGAAGAGGAAATCAAGGCTATGTTAAAGTCCGGAAATTCTTGTTATTTTTCGGTTGCGAAATTACTTAGCTCACTTCTTCCATCCCGTAATTTAAAAATTAGAATTAACAAACTATAATTGTCCCGAGGGTTCTTTACGGATGTGAAGCGGGCATCGATTGTAGGAAAGCCGACAGATTCTGAGATGTTTCGGCCATATGACTCAAAACCTATCATGGTGAATATTAAAAAAAAATTATATTTCAGATTTTAAGAGTTATTATTAGAAAATTAGTATATTTATTAGTTATATTTTGGTCTCACTTCATAGATGATTTAGAGGACCCTTCAAACATTAGACTACTGTTTATCTTGTAATAAAATTAGGACTTGTTTACCTATTTCTTTAAGTTAATGTTGGGGTGCCAATAGCTGTACTGAGTGCCAATAACTGTATGGTTTATCCTATATTCTTTAGATTATTGAATCAATCAAAATTTTATTTGAAAAATGATTTTTTACCTCCTCACAATACGAATGTTCGAAAATTTACGCCTTCACTGAATTTCGCAATTTTCATTGTATTATTGCTGCTTGTATTGAGAGGTTAGCATTAAAACTGATTACGTTTGGATCCAGTGGATATAATTACATTAAGCGAAAAATGGGTAAGCGAATTTCCCAAGTAATCCTCTTATTTCGGCCGAGGCTTTCCCAGTTCGGGGAACATTTTTTCTCGAAATTCCTTCCTATCTGAGAGTTGCAATAGGCTGCTGTTCTTGTATTCATAACCTCATGTGATCCGATTAGGACGTTTGGCCCACATCCGATGGCAATCCTCTTAGGCGGCAACTACTTACAGTGGAGTTGGAACTGAATAACTGGGCGAGGGGTCTGGGGGGGGGGGGGGTCCTTCCAAGTTGCCAATATCAGAGGTAGTGAGTACCATTCAATGCGGTATTTAGTAGTTCTCAGTATTCATAAAACAGAATAAAAATCAAAATATCAAGAGACCAATTTTAGTATAGCACGACAACATAAAAAGTTTACCTGTGGGCGGAGCTTCAATAAGCCACGCCTACTTCTGCTTTGGCGCTAAATTTAAAGTCTGAAAAGTTATTTTTATCAATTATGACAAACGGATGCCGAGGATATTGAAATCAATACAAGGAAACTATATTTGATTGCAATAATTAATAAATAAAAAAATTATTAATTGCAATATGACATAATATAATTATTTATATAAATAAATAATTATCAATTTCAATATAAAAACAAATCCTAATAATAAGATATTCAATAAATGCAACTTTGTTTTGTATAAAAGTACTATATATATATATATATATATATATATATATATATATATATATATATATATATATATATATATATATATACAGTACCAGTCAAAAGTTTAGACTCACCCTTTGTAAAATAAATAAATATTTATTGAACAACATAACTATAATTTTATTTTTAATTTATTTATAACTAGCTGTATATCCCGGTGCCACCCAGGGTATTTGGAAAGCAATGAGAAAAGCCATAAGTAAAGAAAAGTTCGTTAGGACAGAAATAAGATTTTTTTTTACTCCAACGGTTGATTTCGTAAAAATCTACTGTAAAGCGAGATCATAACGATTTTTATAATAATAAAGAATATACCCAGAGATTGGATGAAGTTATGCAATTTTAATATGGACAGGTGTTCGCACCTGGTATAAAAGAACCACTGATCGAAATTTGGAGAATGTAGGACAAACGGTATGTATTTCTATAATGAACATAAAAAAAAAAAAAAAAAAAAATAAACTTTTGACCAGTACTGTATATATATATTAATCACAGTTTGATGATTGTTATTTACATATTACCGTATCACTCGCTGAGTGATAATTTTTGAATCAATAAAAACTACTCAAAAATAACTAACATGACTCGAGCTTCAGAGCAAGACTTAATTTAGTCTGAATTAGAACAGTCTAGAAGGTTCCAGACAAGCATAGATTATTCTCAAACAGTCACGAACATGTACTTTTAAACAGTTTGTTCCAACAAGTCTAGAACTCTTTTAAATCACATGATTTCCTTTGTATCCCCCCCCCCCTTACAATAACGTACCAACGAAGTAGAGACGTAGATCTCCAATATTTGTTCTCCAGCTATTGTCAATTTTCCTCCTCGTTTTTAACATAATATTTTTGATAATACGAAAATGTTTCAATGAATTAATGAAAATAAGTTCTACCGCTGCTACGACTGCCTTATGCCGTTTGAAAATATTCTTACTGTATAGCACTCGTCTCTGTTCTCTGTCCTCTTCTCGTGATATTGCTGTTCTTATTGAGATATAAGGTCTTGGTCGGAGGCTCCTAAAACAATTTCCATCCCTGTCTATTTCCAGTTCTCATATCGCCACCCGATATACTTATTCTTTTCCCAGTAAGAAATTCCAGGAGAGAGATATTTTATCCGGATGGCGGCTGCAGTGGGGTTGGGCTAAGCATCTTCCTTGAGAGGGTTAATTTCATATCCGTATTAAACTCTTTCTTAATGAAGGCAATAATTTTCTTAATCTTTAGCCTGTGTTCTAAGAGTATGCAGCCCTGCTTTTCATCATTAGTTATGGTTTATCTAAATATCAATGGATCATGAAAATAGAGGCTAAAGAAAACGGTGTAAATATAACTTAAAAAGTATGAAGATGCAAATATGATAGGTATTGAAAAATTAGAATAGGAGTGCGTTGATATATTCAAATTCATTTTCGCCTGCCATAGCACCAGTACATTCAGTTTTCTTTTAATATTCAATGGGCTATGTATAAATAAATAAATAAATAAAGAAAATTTCTCACTACAGCTGATTGTTATTGATAAACTGAAATAACCTAATAGAAAGAAATTCAATTAAAAAAAAAAATAAGAGTTAATATCTTCTGAAATTGAGTACTGTGCGAAAATAAACGATCCGCATTCGATGAAATTTACAGCCTACGTGTAAATATAGGGAAGCAGGTAATTTCTGGGCTAAAATATTTTTTTTTTAATTCAAGAGGGAGGCTCCCAATAATTATCGTGCGGGGGGGGGGGCGTAGCTAATTCATCAGGGGGTGAGTTTTTGTGGTCAACCTCTGCCCCCTAATTGGATCATTCCCCATCTACTCCTCCGTCAGTCCCCTCCAAATCCATCTCTAATCTCTCTCCATGACCAAATTCATCTCTAATTCTATCCAATTTCCTATTTGAAATTAAAATTGAATAATAATTTATGCTAACTTATTTCATCAATTATTCTCAAATATCTTTAACTCTATCATGATTACTATCTTAGATTAGAAATAATTGAGTCAGCTCTATCGTGTGAATTGTTTACCCTTCAGTTTTCTTTTAGGAAATGTAAGCTATATCACTAATTATTATAAGCCTAAGAAAATATAGTAATTTTTTTGCCACTCGTCTATATGATTTTTTTAAATTTTATATTTTAAACTTTAAAGTGTTTCCTGTGCTGTAGGAGTCAAATAAACCTTTTTAATCCAAGGAGTATCTACACGCATACATTTTTGCTAAAGTAAACATATAATTTTTAGAATCCACAAGGAGTTCATAAATATTTCCACTCTAGAATAGGCATATTTAGTTGGAATAGTGGAAGTTAGTAATAGAATAAAATAATAAAAATATTTTTTATTTTTACGGGATGTAGACAAAATGTCTCCCTAGACTAGAAAAATTGTTGAAAATAGAGAGAAGGTTACTGAGGAGATTCTATGGGCCCAAGAAAACACAGGAATGCTACAACAGATTAAGACCTAACCAGGAAATCTTCAGGGAGATAAAGGACCTCGAAACTAAAATAGGAACAACATGCTAACAATGGAACAAGGAAGACTAAACAAGAAATTTTTTGACAGAATTCGTGAAATCTAGAGCTAAGGAGGATATGTGAGGCAAATGAGAGAGGAAACTGAAAAAAAAAAAATTAAATAACAGACGAAACTGCCTAAATAGAGAACAATGCTCGAAAAAAAGTTGGAAGAAATTAAGGTGTTATGGAAAATAAAGAATAACGAAAGGGTAATGCATTGTCGAATGAAAGGAAGCAAAGGCACGAAGAAATGAAGATAAGATGCGGTAGAAATGATAATCGAAAGTGAGAAAGGAAAAGTGATATTCGAGTGTTCATAAAAGGTCGTTCCGTTGAAAAAAAAGTTAATAATAAATTACAAATATAGATGAAAAATAATAATAAAAACAATAAAAATAATAGGATACTAACAATATTGCGTCTATAGAAGAGTAGGAAAAAAAGATAATTAAAAAAAAGATAATTAGTAATTAATTTGTATTTCGTAATGAATTGGATTTCCATTTCTATTTCAGATTCGTTGTCTCATAGTGCAATTGTAATTTCCCATGGTATTTTGATTTGGTTCAGTAATTTTTTGTTTTAATGGTTCAAGAAAAAACATTCATTTGAAGAAAAAATAAAACTTTTTTTTTATTTCTAATAATTTGTTGGTGAATTGAAATAACAATTTTTTATTTAACACTCTCGCGTAATAATTATTTTTTTCGATTCTTGACAACTAAAGAAAAAAAAAATCGAGGATTTTTCTAAAAGGAGAAAAGAAAATCGAGAATGAGAAAGGAGTGTATTAGCGTGGTCTTAAAAGCCCGATATATATATATATATATATATATATATATATATATAATTGTTAATAACTAAACAAGTGAGGGTGTAGCTTACATGATACATTAACATGTGTAATACAACTGCCAATATCTGTATGCTTGCACAGTTCTACACCCTAATTTGTTATGACATATAATCAATATCCCCATTACATGCTCCTAGAAATTCTATTGCTGTCCTTGAAGTCCTAGGTTTGTATACTCTATTTCAAATCGTAAAACAACCATGATTAAAGTAATAATTCTCCAATCAGACACTAAAATTACAGGAAATTATTGTGTTTTTTTTAATTATTCACTAATCATAAATCATGAAATCTTATAATTAAAATTATTCATCGTTTATTCTTATTTATTTACATCAATAAAACTTATAATCATCTTTATCCTTTTAAATACGAAAAAATTTATTTTAATCTGAGTTTACCAATAATAATCCTTTTTTTCTGCGTGCTTATCATAAATCGATAAAACATTATTTTTCTAAATCTGCGTGTATACCAATTGTTTTCTATTGTATCGATAAAAAGACAGTATTAAAACTAAAAACAGTTTTTATAAGGACAAAAATCAGTCAATATGCCTTCATTATTTTAGACCGTCTTAAAATGAACTTAATCATTGTTTTAAAAATTAACTTAGCAAAGATGGACAATATCGTTAAAATGGCTATACCTTTTTTTTTTTTAGGTGCTTACATTTTTTTTTTTTTTTTTTTTTTTTTTTTACTCTTATGTACGATCTTTAAAACCCAACTATAAAAAATTACACTTATTTATTGCAAACGGTTGGAGAGATATTAGACTGGAACATGGAGTCTTGGAGGTATACAGGGCTTGAGTGCACATCAGTATCCCTAATGAGGTTTCCACAATGATTAATGAGGTTTCCTGAGTAAACATATTTCTCTCATTATTCCCAATTGATTTAATATTACTTACATGCAGGATTCGAAATTGATAATTTCGATCCGAAAAAAATCATATAACTAATTATTATATTTTAATTTTAAAATTAAAAATCGTGCTCGATTTATACATAAACATTTAAATCGATCTTTGGTACTTATCAATTAGATCAAAAGTAATAATCACTACCTCATTAATACAGTGTTAAATTAATAATAATGATGAAATTGGGATAAAAAAATATTGATCAGAAATTTTAACAGGCTTTGAAATCGATAATTAAAAAGATATAAAATAAAAATGTAATTTACTAAAAATTTAAAAAAAACATTCGATGGTTTTTATCAAGGACATTTTTTTTATTATGATTGGAAAAAATTTATATGAACATTATTTTTGAGTAAAACAAATATTTTTAAATATATCACAGATTTTTGAGTGATACTCTTCAAAATTGGAGTTATAATTTTTTTTTTAATACTCTCCATAATATATTTTTAGTCTGGATTAGTAGATGGAGAATGTTGTCATAAACTTTTAGCAACTTTATTTCCTGAGTGCATTAGAAATTTTAGCTTACCAAAAATGTATAAAAATAAAAACTGCCTTTGTGGATCTGGAACAGTTTAATTTTATATTATGATTTTTTTTTATTTAGTATTAAAATCTTTAATACACCAGGTCTAAATATATTAAAATAAATGTTACGCATCGAATAGAAAAAATAATCAAACACCATATATAAAATTTAAATGTATCTTCTAGTGGGTGATTTTTATTTTCTGATCAATGTGTTTTATTTTAATCTAAATTTGATCATTATTATTAATGTAATACCGTATTACAGTGAGTGTGAAAATTATTTTTAAACAAATCGATAAACATCAAGGATGGATCTAAACTTTTATATATTAAACAAGCATGGTATTATAATTAAAAAAAATCATTAATTTTTCTATTCCGTACTAGTTATTTTGCTTAGCATATCTGGGAGAGCTAACAGTGGACATTTGAGCACTTGGAAATAATTTTGATTTTGAAATTCAATTCTCACGGCTCCGCAAAGACAGTCTTTATTTATATATATTTTTACTTAGCCGAAATTTCTAGGGCATTTCGGAAATGAATTTGTTCAGATGCTAAAAGTTGATTAAAATATTTCCCCTCCATTTGACCAATTTTGATGAAATTTTTACACCAAATACCCCATTTCAAATTCCTACGGTTTATAGTTTTTGAGCTAGTCTGTTAACACACAGATCATTTCGTGGCACTTGGTTATTTGGACTCAGAGGACCCCAAAACTTGTATTACCATGGAAAACCGGAAGTCGAAAAATACTGCTTACTATACTTTCACTTACTAGGGTAAACCATACAGTTATTGGCACTCAGTACAGTTATTGGCACCCCAACTTTAACTTAAAGAAATTGGTAAACAAGTTCTAATTTCATTACAAGATATACATGAGTCTAATGTTTGAAGGGTCCTCTAAGTCATCTATGAAGTAAGACTTAAGTATTAATGTAATACGGTATTACATTAATAATAATGATCAAATTTAGATTAAAATAAAAAACCATTGATCAGAAAATAAAAATCACCCACTAGAAGATACATTTAAATTTTATATATGGCGTTTGATTATTTTTTCTATTCTATGCGTAACATTTATTTTAATATATTTAGACCTGGTGTATTAAAGATTTTAATAGTAAATAAAAAAAATCATAATATAAAATTAAACTGTTCCTAAGTCCTAATTTTATTTCAAGATCTACATGAGTCTAATGTTTGAAGGGTCCTCTAAGTCATCTATGAAGTAAGACTTTAACAAACTAACCATTGGGAAGATTTCACAATTAAATCCACAAGGTGCCAATAACTAGTTTTTTCACTTTTAACTATAAAGGTTAGGTTTTATTGTTTACGGACACACAACAGCTTGGGTTATTAGTGTCCTCTTTCGTTTAGTTAAGTATTCATTTTAAAATTGAAATTTATATTTTATTAAATAAATCTTTATCTTTCAGAAATTTAATTAATTTGTCCATATTTGTAATATTATCACCCAGGATCGTTTGGAGCTTACGTTCTGTTTCTATCCATTGCAAATCTGTTGCATATCGAGGACAGTCTTCTATGATATGGCTGATTGTCAGCTGTACTCCGCACGTTGCACATTTTGGGGGGGCGTCTCTTTCGATAAGGTGTCCATGAGTAAGGCGCGTGTGTCCAATTCTTAGTCTTGCTACTACCACCTCTTCTCTTCTGATGCTGCGGTAAGAGCTCCTCCAGGGTTTTATTTCGGATTTGATTTTTTTCAATTTATTTTGTTGATCCGTTCTATCCCATAGCTGGACCCATGTCATCTGAGCTTGGCGTTTGAGATAATTCGATACGTCAGTTGGAGTGTAAATATTCCGTACTTCTAACGATGATGATAATGCCGCTTCCTTAGCTGCTTGGTCCGCCGCTTCATTTCCTTTTATTCCCACATGCGATGGTACCCAAACTAGCACTACATTTTTGTTCAGGTCATTTATTGTTGAGAAATAGGAATGGGCTCTTTTAATTATCAGGTCGCTAGAATACATTTTGGTTATAGCCATTATTGCGGATAGCGAATCTGTGAATATAGTAAACTTTTGCCCGTGACTTAGGATTACATGATACAGGGCTGCACTGATTGCATAACATTCCGCGGTAAAATTACTAGTTGTGTACGGAAGCCTGTATTGAATAATTTTAGAGTTAAAAATTATAGAACATCCAACGTTACTATTTATTTTTGACCCGTCTGTATGAAGGTGTTCGCTGTTTCGATATTTATCTAAAATTTTTTGGTATTCTGAAATATAAACATATTCCGGGGTAACATTTTTCTTATATTTATTGAGCGATAAGTCTATTGGTGGTATTTTTACAGTCCATGGTGGGTTATGATATTCATCGTTGCCTATTTGGAAATTCTTGATTTCTTCGATATACCTTCTTGCTCTTATTCCGAGTGGGGCCTGCAGTCTTTGATTTTCAGTGTATTTTCTAGTATTGGGTTGAAATACATGTTTCCATGCTGGGTTTTTATCATTGAATTTTAGTCTTCCGATATAACCGCATGCAAGTTGATGTCTGCTGACAGCTAGTGGAGCTATTCCTGCTTCTACACATAGACTATTAACAGGGCTAGTTCTGAAGGCGCCAGTTGCAAGACGTATACCCGCATGGTGGACTGAATCTAAAGTGGAAAGTAGTTTAAGGTTAGCTGAGGAATAAACAAAGCTGCCGTAATCTAATTTTGATCGTACTAGACAGGTATACACTTTCAACATGCTGGATCTGTCTGCTCCACACGAGCATCCAGATAATACTTTTAAAATATTTAATCTCTTCATGGACTCTTCTTTTAGCCATTTAATGTGATCTCTCCAGTCCAGTTTACAGTTGATTATTAAGCCTAAGAATTTAACTTTTGGTTCGAATTTTAGTTGTATACCTCTATATGACAGCTCTGGAGGAGAAGTTGGTGACCTGCGTTTTGAAAAAATGATGCATTTTGTTTTTTCTGTTGAAAATTGTAAACCAGAATGCGTGGACCAGGATTGAAAATTTGAAAGGCAGTTTTGTAGCATTTTTTTCATCCAATTTTCATTTCTGAATGGGAGAAGCAGGGCTAAATCGTCTACAAATAGAAATGATCTGATAGGTTTGGGGATTTTTAGCGTGATGTTATCGATAGCGATTGAAAAAAGGGCACAGCTCAAGACGCTTCCCTGAGGGATTCCGTTGGTCATGGCTTTTACGGAGGATAGATGATTGCCTACTCTAACTTGGAAGGTGCGTTCTCGTAAGAAGTTTTCAATAAATATAGGAAAGCGCCCCCTAAATCCCCATGCATTTAGTTGTTTTAGCACAAGAGTTGGATTTAAGTTATCGTATGCTTTCTCTATGTCAAAGAAAATGCCTATGCATTCTTTTTTTCCGAAAAACAGTCCAGTACTTCATTCTCCAGCGTTACCAGATGATCTAAGGTAGAGCGCCCTCTTCTGAATCCACTCTGGGCCTGTGATATTAGGTTATTCTCCTCTAATACCCATGATAACCGTTTAAAAACCATTTTTTCCAAAAGTTTACACATGCAGCTTGTGAGTGATATCGGTCGGTAGCTAGAGGGAAATAGTTTATTTTTACCCGGTTTCAGAATAGGGATAATAATCGCTTTCCTCCAGATGCTTGGGAAATCTCCTGTACACCAAATGTGATTGTAAAGATCAAGAATGGCCCCCAAAGCGTGACTTGGTAGATTTTTTAACATGTCATTGTGGATCTCGTCTAGTCCTGGGGCGGAAGATTTTAGTTCCTTTATGCAGGTTAGAAGTTCGGTTTTAGTGAAAGGAAGGTTGTAAGCTAGATCTGATTGAGCATCGATGGTATCAAATTCGATGTTTTCTTGCGTCAAGTGTTTTAGGGGGGAGTAAATATTAGAATAGAATTCTGCGAAATGTTCCGCTAACAGTTTCTGATCAGTTTCTACATATTCGTTTATTAGAAGCGTTGGTTGGTAGTCTTCATAGTTCCCTGTTATACTCTGGATCTTTTTCCAGAACAGCCTAGGCGAGGTATCACTTGAGATCGAATTTAGGAAATGTTCCCAAGATTGTTTCTTTTTTTGTTTTATTATTCTTCGTGAAATTGACCGACTTTTTTTGTACTCTATTAGATTGGAGAGACTGGGTTGTTTTTGAAACATTTTAAGAGCTTTTCTTCTTTTCCTAATAGCTATTTTACATTCGATGTCGTACCAGGGAACATTTTTATTTGCATTAATTTTAGTAGAACTTTTAGGGATGGATTTATCGGCGGCTTCCAAAATTGCTGAAGTCATTTGATGGTTTATTTGAGTGCTTGTATCTGATGGAGATATGGGTGAATCATTTATATTAAGGTAACTTCTAAACACGCTCCAGTCTGCTTTTTCTGTGATCCATCTAGGGTGTTTTGTCTTTTGTGTATTGCTATGAGGGAAATTGATAATTATTGGGAAATGGTCACTAGAGTATTGATCTTTGGAGACTTGCCAACTTAAATGGGTGAAAATACCAGGCGAACACCAGCTGAGGTCAATAGAGGAAAAAGTATTGTAGGCCGGACTTAAATATGTTGGATCTCCCTTGTTTAAAATAATTGCGTCAGTAGAGTCAATAATTCTTCGAATAATGTTCCCCCGCGAAGAGCAGTATGTGGACCCCCAGGAGGTATGGTGACCATTGATATCGCCCGTACATAAATAGGGAGAGGGAAGAATGTTCAAAAGATTAAGTAAATCTCTTTCTGCAAAATTACCCGGTGGAATATAAATATTGCAGAGAAAAATGGGAAACTTAAGAAAAACTTTTACTACAATTGCTTGCAAAGAAGTATTTGTTACTACCAACTCTGATACTAGGCTCTTATGAACAGCAATTAGGACACCTCCAGAAGCCCTATTACTATTTTCAGAATCATTTCTATAAATATTGTATTGCTTCATGTTAAAACTTTTGTTTGGGAGTAACTTACTTTCTTGGATGCAGACGGCTATTGGCTGGTATTTGTTAATTATTAGTTTCAATTCTTCTTGTTTGTTAATTAGACCATTACAGTTCCATTGGATAATGTTATTTAAGAAGGTCATATTATGAAGTGAGAGTAGGATTTAAAACGATAAATTAGTAAGAGAAGTAATATTAATAAAGAAGAATAGATTAATATAAATATTTATAAAATATTGGAATTTTAAAATAGTAATATGTATTTAATATTAATAATTTAGTAAAGATTGATAAATATTATTTTTAATAATGTATTATTATAAGATATTCATTTTTATTTTAATTTGTCTCCATTTTTTCTTTGCTCGAATTTCGATTGGTTGCTCTAGTTCGAGATTTACTTCTAGAGCGTCTTTCTTTTACTAATGTCCACTCGCCCTGTGGGTCAGCTTGGTGACCGTGGGGGGAGTTAATTTCATTAGCAGTCACTTTTTCCGAAGGTAGGGTCTTCGGTTCCGTGGGTACTACAGGGTTTTTGGCAGAGTTCTGCCCGGAAGGTTTAGAAAGGGTTAAGGATTGAGATGGGTTGAGAACCCGGGATGGGATTGAGGAAGCTGCCGAGGTGGCAGCTGGGAGAGAAGTGGCTTGAGGGAGTGAGGAGGTAGGGAAGGCTAGGGTGGGGGGAAGGGTGGTGGGAGGGAGCGTGGTGGGGGGTTCCCCAATTTCATTACTATTGGGACGACCAATAGGTAAAGGTTTATTGATAGGTACTGGCACTAACGGTTTTTTAAAAGTAAAATTATCATTGCTTAAATCATCTGTTTGGCAACTAACTGATTTTCTGTTTTTTAAAATATTTGAGAAACTCATTTGCATCGGTATCGGGTGGAGTGATTCGTATTTTTTCTTTGCGGCTAGATATGTAATTTTTTCTCCGTCTTGAATAGCTTTGATTTCTTTTTCCTTTAAGAAAACTGGGCAATTTTTAGAAAATGAGTCATGGTGGCCCTGACAGTTAACACACTTTACGGGACTATTACATTCTACTCCTTCATGTTTATTTTTACTACAAAATCTACATAGTGGTTCTTTCTTACAAACTGTTTTAGTATGACCGAATTTAAGACATACATAACAGCGTGTTGGGTTTGAGATAAATTGTTTAACTGAAATATTATTAAAACCTATTTTTATTTCGGTGGGAATAGTGGGATTGTTGAAGGTTATGAGGTAATTGTGACTGTTGTGTTTTTCGTTATTTTTGAAATATGTCAATCTCTTCACGTCTTCTACATTTTGTGATTTCAATTCATTTTTTATTTCCTCTATAGAGCAAAAATTTAGATCAGGGCACCAGATAATTCCTTTGCTTAGATTCAGCCTACCATGCGGTTCTACCTTAACGGGGAGGTTATTGAGAAAATTTTCACATTTTAGAAGCTTCTCACATTGATTTTCTGAATTTACTTCTACTAGCAGTGTCCCGTCTCTAAGTTTTTTAACGACTTTGACCTCACCAATCAAACTGTTTATACTTTTGTATATAAAGAAGGGAGAGACCTTTTTGAAATCGAGGGGATTTCCGTCATCATCGTTACCTATTCTTCTTATAATTAAGAATCTAATGCAATTTTTTGGTTTATATTCAATGGTAATCGGGATTGTTCCTTTAAATTTGGCTTTTTTCCGTTTTACAGGCGGAGATTCCGCCATGGTTATTTCTTGATTTTATAGAAAAATAAATTTAACAATGAGAAAAGTAAACTAAAAGAAAAAATAATAATAATAATAGAAATAGTAATAAAAGAATAAATTAAACGAAAGGAAAATGTGACTTATCGGTTGTTGTCTGGTAGATACTTAATCCTTAGGAGCTCACTACACTACACGTCCGCACTCAACCAAGTATCAACACAAACTCTTTAACTATAAATATTGCCATATTGTGAAACCATTGAACTTTTGACAAAAAAAAAAAAAGCTTGAGTCTGGGGTAAGGATAGATAAAGAGGAACTATAGGAAGTTTCAATTTGATCCCTTCATAAAAATATTTCTTTTAATTTCACCACTGAAATGTAGTCTTAAGGGTGCCAATAACTGTATGATGTATCCTATATATTTGTAGGTAAGTGAAAGTAAAAAAGATTGCGTAATCGTTTTTTTTCCTATTTTTTTTTTTTTTTAAACCTCTAATTCCTCCCAATCCTTATGTACCCATCGGCACGTTGCCTCCAAGGGGTTTTAACCTCCAAAAAGTGAAAGCAAGCTATGGAGATGAGGAAGGTAGAATGATCCAGCAGAAACGATAGGATTAGGAACACGATAATTATAGAATGCAAGGCCTCAAAGTCTCGTATTATTTCAATAATGCACTTAATCATGCAGATTACATGCCAAATTTTCGCCTATTCAGGCATCTTCAGGGCTACAACAGTCTCGCAAGCAAGCTAGAAACAAACTGACTTTGGCATGTAATCTGCATGATTAAGAGCATTATTGAAATAATACGAGACTTTGAGGCCTTGCATTCTATATAAGAGATGGCCCATAAACTCCAACTTATTAAAGCATCATCTATTAAAGACTTAAATTACAAACTTCTTTATGAAATTCAAACTGTTGTCACTTCGGATACTTTAAGTAATAGAGATATTTGGAACATTATTAATTCATTTACTAAATACGTAAACTCCATTGGAAAAGGTATGTACTTGCAAAGGCATAAATCGAATAACACAGTACCTTTTTAATATAGAGAATTCGTTTAATAACTTATTTTTATCCTCCAAAAACATATCAACTTTTTTAATTATATAGGTAGTAAATTGCTTTCGCTCGATATCAGTCAATCAAAACGGCTCATAAATCGCAATAAACATAATTACGAGAAAAAGCTTCAAGAATTATTCAAAGCACAAGACCAAACTAAAGAAAGAATTGAACAGATTTTGAGTAAGTATTTAAATATCTATAAGAATGAGATAAAAATAAAAATTTATCGGAAAGTTAATAAAACGCTTGTTTTCACTTTGCACAAACCATACCAGCATAACCAGCAATTTCCAAATAATAAAACTATGCTTGACAGTGCCAATATTAATAAAAATCTCAGAATTTTAAACAAAAGTAGTACCATGAGCATTATCAACAAGTATATGGAATTATACAAAGAAAATTTTGTTGAAAATCTTACAGATTCTGAAATTCCTAAAAATATTATTAACTTGCTTAGCCTTGGTGAAAATGCCAATCAGTCTGTTTCTAGCTTTCTTGCAAGACTGTTGTAGCCCTGAAGATGCCTGAATAGGCGAAAATTTGGCATGTAATCTGCATGATTAAGTGCATTATTGAAATAATACGAGACTTTGAGGCCTCGCATTCTATATCTATAATTCAATAGTCTCTTCCTAAAAACTTGTTGAATACTATAATGATAGGCAATGTGGAATCGCATTATAGAATGGGCAGCATTATAGAACAGCAGAGATGATTTGGACACCTCAGCCGAATCGAAGGGATTAGAGAAGGCAGCCAAGCAAACGAAGCAAGGGCCGCTGTTAAGAGAGGATGGGGAAGACCAAGACACACTTGATGGCCTCTCAGAGGCGAGAAACCTACTGGAGCAAATGAAATGAGTTGACAGTGGACAGACCCACTTGGAAGAAGCTCTATAGGAAGAAGTATATATATATATATATATGTGTGTGTGTGTGTGTGTGTGTGCGTGTGTGTGTGTGTGTGAGGAGGAGAGGGGATGAAATTACTGGAAAACTATTATTATTTTTGTAATGACAAAATTTTATTAAAAAACAGCAGGATATGGTTTTTTTAAATTACGAAAAAAAAAACTCGATAACAATCATAAAATGTTGGTTTGTTTTAAAGTCACTTTATGCCACTAAGGCTAATCGGACGATGCTACTGTGTGAGTCCTAAATTTTGCCTATCCAGTTATAAATAGGATAGGGATCTTTAACGAATACCTGACATCGCACAGGCTCGGGACCTCCATTTTACGTTCTATCCGAGGTCGGCATAGACAAGGATTTTTTACTCCCATTAAAAAATCCTAAGGCCACGTCGGAACACGAACTCGCGACCTTTAGTATTATAGGTTTCTATGCTAACCCCTACACCACAGGTGACCCCAATCGCTTCAAATATGAACGGACCTACTCTACATATATATGGACCTCTCGACATTAGTAGTTGGTTAAAAAGAAGATTTATCAACAGTTGAGAGTCAATGTTGAATAAAGTTTCACCAACAAACTGAGATTTATCAAACCGGATAGGACGTAAAATGGAGGACCCAAGCCTGCGCGATTATCCGTAGTGGCATTAAGCGACGTTAAACTAAACAAACAAACAAACAAATCATAAAATGATTTTGAAGAATTCAAAATAAAAATTTGGATTCGATGTGACTTTTTTGTAATTATCCGTTTTACTTTGTTTTAAGGACGCGTATAATTAGGCTCCATGTAATTTAATACAGAAAATTTCCATTTTTTTTTTTTGAACTTTTCCTCCTTGACCCGGCGAATATCAAATAAATTCTAGAAGCATCAATCAATTTGGAGTTGGGGCTACGAAGCACTAACTTGGCAACAAGCTTAGCCACTTAAATCTCCATCACGGGCTCTTCGCTTTTTTTTAAAGCACTATATCAAATCCAGTGCGTCAGCTAAGTTTAAGCCAGTGGCCGAAATAATCTATAAACACAGACACTATATATATAAATATATGTATATGTATATATATATATATATACATATATACTAACTTGTGTTAGATTACGGATTGCAGAAAATTCAAGATAATTTAGTCATTTTATTAGAAATTACAAGAGGGGTATCTCATTGGTAAGGCATTCAGTTGCTGTGCTCAATGTCCTGAGTTCGAATCTGGATTGGCAGGTTATCTTTAATATTCTGTCACAGTTCGTCTCGGTGGCTGAGAGAACCTTCTTGGGTAAACTCAGCCTCTGTAAAGTGCGTAAAAACGGGGGGAAAACACTTCCTTGCACGACCGCTGACCAAAAAGCAAATACTTCCTACCCAGTACTGAACCCAAGACTCTTCATGGGTTGTAGTATTTCGTGTTTTATTTATTTTTTAAATATATTAAAGGACAAAGGGAAAAGGGCAGCTCAATGGTAGGGCAACAACCAACTTTCAAGTCTCTGGGGCCTAAATCTTCTTTGGAGGCGCCCAGCATCTATAAATTGGGTACTCTTATAAAAAAAATTAAGGGGAAGAATATTGGTGGTTGAGGATGATCACGGTCAATTCACATCCTTCCACGACCGCTGACTGTAAGGCAGTACTTAAACCAGAACCTCCATAGATGGAGTTGTATAAACAGGTTTTTTTTTTTTTTTATAGGAAAAATGAAAAACTTCTTTGAGATCTAATCTATTATTATAAACCATTTATATAAATTCAATCTTTATTGTGGGTAACCACTTTTTTTTTAAATTAATTTTTAATATTCTATTTTTGAAGAGAAACGTTCGAAGGTGAAGAGGAAGGATTGGCTCCGCTTGGAAGCGAGCTCTGTGGTGTAGTGGATAACATACCGCGCATGTCACGCGGGAGACCCGGGTTCGATTCCCGGCGGAGCCCAATCTTTTCTCTTCGAAAATAAAATATTTAAAAAAATATATAACCCATTTAATTTGTAGAAATCAAAACCGTACTTTCTTCATAATATTTGTAGAAATATTTAAAATTTAAAAAATTAACAAAAAAATCATACATGGGAGAAAAACCGTCTGAAGTTAAACAAAATTTAAGTTAATATAGGTTTTTAAAACTACGAATTAATTTAATTTGGTCTAAAAAAAAAATATTCAGAAAACATCTATTAATTCCTCCATTTATTGACAAAGTGATTATTTAAATTCAGTGCCTGTTTAGATCAATATGATGACTATTTATTATATATTAACCAATATCAAACATTTATTATATTACGTTCTTATAAGGGTTTCAAATAATTGCGATCACTTATGAAAGAGTAAAACAAATTCAACAATACCTACCATTTTTAGTTGGACATAGAACCCTGCGATTAGGGTGAGCTCCCAGAAAAAAAAAAAAAAAAAAAAAACTTTTTTGTTGGTATATGATTAAAGTTACCGGTAATAGGGGTACATAGAAAATGAAAACGGAATTCCTGGGAAATATGAATGACGGCCGTGTGATTTTCCGAGTAAGGATCTGTTTTTTTTTCTTTATGCCACCTCTCATCATTTCCTATCACAGCGCCTTCAGAATTGTATACCATTTGATCCTAATGTAAGCTTTCACAGAAAATAGCCTTTGTTTTGAAGTATTTTTTTTTTTTTACTAAAAGATAAGTTATAAATATAGAGAATAAAAAAATATTGGGCACAAAACAATTATATTAGAATGACTTCAGTGTACATTCACTAATAGAAACGAATTAGAGGATATGTCAGGAGAAAAAAAAAAAAAAAAAAAAAAAAAAAAAACAAGATTAAAACTCACTTACTTAGATTCAATAAGAATCGATATTATATAGATCGAAATTCATAGGCATAAATTTTACTATACCAGAAAATTTGTGATTATTACATGTGTAAATTAAATTCTTTAGGTCTTTTTCATTTTAGGCAACCCGTTACTAACTTATGAAAACGGTTATTTTATGAATTTAAACAGTGATTTATCTATATCAGATAAAATCATATGATTTCATATTTGAAATTCTCTAAAGGTTATCATCGCAGTGTGAGTTGGTGTATAAAGCTAATCTGTGCTCTGTATTTTAAAAATGAATCTGTTAGAATTGTATCCAGTTTTTAAGTCAAATAAAATCGGTGTTCGACATGGAAAAATTAAATGCAGAGAAAGACACTACATGAAAATAATTTACCGTAAGAAACGCGTTCCGATTTGGAGATGCCGAAGACAGGGATGTAACCAATCCAGAAGTGTATATAAAGGTATATGGTTCGAAAACTGCAGGGTTTGAGCCGATAAAGCCATACTATTTATATATTCATGGGCTAATTGTTTCACGACAACATCTTTTTGTAAGAAAGAGTTAGATATGTCAGCTGCTACCATCACAGATTGGAAAAATTACATGAGGGAATAACATGTACATGTATGAGAGAAATTACATGTACATCGATTTTTTTTTTTTTTTTGCAATATTTCTTCTTAATAATAATCTTAATAATCTTAATAAGTTAGATAGTAATTGAGTATTAATCTTCAATTAGAAGAAGACAAGACCACTATAACAATGAAGGAAGGTTCCAAAATTAAAGCAGGTAGGGTCTCAAACAATTTTAAGATATATTGACCTTTATAGAGTCAGAGTCACATAGTATTATTTGCTGACGTTTCGCTCTCTGCGAGCATTTTCAAAGCTAAAAAGACCAAAAAAAGGGGGAAATTACAGTCCTGTGGTTATTATTTTTATTTTTTTTTACAATTATAAACCTTATGAGAAAACAACAATACAAACACAGGAACTCACTTACCAATTTTTCAACAAAATTCATAAGAAGTTCACAATTTTAAAAAACTGTATGTAATTTGATAACTTATGATGAGAACTAGTATATAAAAAAAGAATACAGTAGTAACATGGTAGTGCGAAAAACTATCCTGCAATTATTATCTTGCTAATGCATTGAGCTAGAGTAATCACAAGGTGGTATTAAAACTATAAACAGGGAATGATCTCAGATGGTGTCTAACTAAATACAGATATTTCAAAAGAAAAATTAAGCACTATTAAAATTAATTAAAAAATTAAATAATTATTAAAAAATTAATTAATTAAAAATCATACTCAACTAATAAATAGCTCATAGAAACAGCAATATCACAGCTATTATTATTAAATAATAAAATAACTAATAATAATAATATACATTTTTTTTTAAATTGTGAACTTTTTATGAATTTTGTTGAAAAATTGGTAAGTGAGTTCCTGTGTTTGTATTGTTGTTTTCTCATAAGGTTTTTAATTGTAAAAAAAAAAACCAATTTAACTACAAGACTGTAATTTCCCTCTTTTTTTGTCTTTTTAGCTTTGAAAATGCTCGCAGACGAGCAAACGTCAGCAAATAATACAAAGTGACTCTGACTCTATAAAGTTCAATATATAATAAAATTGTTTGAGACCCTACCTTCATTAATTTTGGAACCTTCCTTCGTTAGATAATAAATAAATAATGTGTTTTTCAATGATGTAACCTTTGTTATTATTAAAATAACCGTTATCATAACTTAGTAACTGGTTGACAAAAATGAAAAATATCCCATAATTGAGGGGGGATAGTTCCTTAATACCCCCCACTTGGGAATGCCTTGCGTGCGATTCATCTTTGACGCCCTCTTAAGCATTTAATGATTGATGCCTATCTTATAAGGTAATTTATGCGCTGTAGGAGTAGTTGATTGACGCTAAGGAATTAATTTTTTTCTCGACGTGTAGCGGACAAGAAGCTATAACCAGGGGGTGCAATATCTTATAGATAGATGGATCATCAAGCCTCCATAAATCAAGGCCACGTCAGGGCCAATAAAAGAATAGATAAATTTAATGGAAAGGGAAGAGATTAGGGAAAAGAGGGAGAGGTGCTAGCTTTAGAAGAGGCGAGATAAATATGAAGCAAGGCATTGAAGCATATTGCTCCAATCTCAAAAACCTCATCCAAACTGATTTATTATTTGCTTCATGCTATTGGATTTTGCTTTTGATCGACAGGGACTTTATCAAAGGTTAGCAGAAATAATGATGGACAGCAAAATGCTCAACGAAAAAATTGTATCTGTGTAAATTTTGCACATCTAACCTCTTTGTGGCAAGTTTTTATTATGAATAGAGCTCGGAACCCCGTGAAATTGCATTTTTTTTTTTTTTTTGGAAAGTCAGAATAGAGCGAACTTAAGTTACTTAGCCGAATCAAGACTAATGGGATGTTTTAATGAAGTTTTATACTGCACGAAATTTCACGTTTTTGGGTTTACTGCACGTTTTGAATTTTTATTGTACGAAATTGCATCATTATTTGATGCTTTGATTACAAATTCTAATTTTCTTTAATACACATCAACAATAGTGGAAAAATAAATGTGAATATCATAGAAAAAAAGTAAAGGAAACTTGGAAGATGACACAAACTTCCGATTTTCCAGAAATGAGGGTTCAGTGGTTCCTGGATGTTTACATTTTGTTTCTCAATTCCCACCGTTCTGTCAGTATCAAAATAGCTTCTGTCGAGTATATTGTTACTAAAAATGCCTAAAATGGGAGCAAGTGCGGGATGGATTGCAAAATATCCTGATCTCAATAGGGATGGTTGTGTAGAGTTCTGTAAATCTTGTGATAGAAAATTGGATTTGAGAGGAAATCACAAATTGATACCCACTGTAGCACAAGTAAGTATCTAATTTTTTTTAACCCTAGAACGGTAACAGGGGTAGTGCGTGTCACCAGAGCGATTTAAAAATAAGCCTACGCACCGAATATTGCACATAGTGATTCCATTATTTGAGTAGTATCTTTCCTTTTTTAAGATCTTCCTATTTCCAATATATGTAATTACAGCTGACATGCGAGTATTTTACTCTGTATTTCACATCTTGCTCTTACTATTTTAAGTAAATATTTTATGTTCCGATTTTTTTCAAAAATATATCAGTAGTATTATACAAAAGAACCAAAATTCAGTGATTGTACCAAAATCTATACCAATATTAGAAAAATTATCTGTAAAAATAGAAGAGTTTCTATTTCAATTTACTCTCCGCTACTTATTTTTTTTCCAAAGTAGCTATTTTTTGTTCACAAAAATAATTTAATGTCTGATTTTCAAGCAATACATATTTATTGCATTTTTTTGCACGTTTTGAAGTTTTTAATGCACGTTTCGAAGTTTTGATTGCACGTTTTCAAATTTTTACTGCACGGAATTCCGAGCTTTAATTATGAACAAAGAGTACGATAAAATGAAATTTTAAAACAAGCCTGATTTTTTTTTCTTTCAGATACTGTGCTGAATAGGAAGCTAGAATCGGCGCACACCTCGTTTTGACCGCGCAAACGTGAGTGTAAAAAATCTAGTGCAGTGCGCGCAACACACAACTTTCACTTACCAACTTACTTTGATTAGAAATAGACGTGTTCTGATAAATATATAAACGCCATTCCTCAAATTCAGACATTTTTCCACATTCATTTACATATTCGTGTTAGTATTTTCTCTTTAAAGTACTCTAAAAAAATTCATTGTTAAATAAATGTTTTAACTTGTGATAATTCGGCAATGCAATAAATTCTGAATAAAATATCCTCCTTAATTATAAAATTAGCAAGACCTGGGAAGAGATTGAAATAAATACGTGAAATCTGTAGCGCTTATTTGTTAAGACTTATTAACAAAAAAAAAAAAAAAAAAAAAAAAAAAAAAAAAAAAAAAAAAAAAAAAAAAAAAAAAAAAAAAAAAAAAAAGAAAATGAGGGGAAATTATATAAATAACATAGAAATAATTATTAAGGTAGGTAGGTCCTTAGCCAAATTGACCTTAAATTTAAACGAATGGAAGAAGGTGGATGGTTTGTAGTTGACAATTAATTTTACTTCACAAAAATGTTTTAGCAGGAGTAAGCTAGTCTTATAATTACGTTTTTTTTTGTTTTTTGTTTTTTTTATACATTTGTTTTGCTCTACAGCTTATATCTGTAACATTTTTCATTTAAAGTAGCCTTTTTGGAATTATATAAGTTTAAACACAAGTTTCGACCAAGATGATAAAAAATTACGGATCATTGATGATCGATTTTGGCTAGAAGACCACTTAACCGATTTCAACATAAATTATTATAGAGGAAACGCATGTTTTTCACTATTGAATGACTGGGACCCGGTTTGATAAAAACAAGCATTGAGGAATAGATTTTTAAAGCAGTTTTGAACCCTGGACCCTACTTATTTTGAAGAGGAAGGAACTGCAGTTACTGTGACATCAGCATGCTATGTTGAAATGCTAAACAACTTACTTCGTCTAGAATTTGAAAGGCGTCAAGTAAACATAAGAGAAATGTGGTATCAGCATATTTCTATGGAAGCATGGAGCATCTATGGAAGTGGTTCGAATGTTCTTAGGACATGTGATTTGATGTGAGATGTTCACTGGCCTCCTCGCTCACCCGATTTGTCGATATGCGACTTCTTTTGGTGGGGATATTTAAAATCAAGAGTCTACATTAACAAGCCTCGCACAATCGACGACCTGAAGAATTCCATTCGTCAGGAAATTGAAGCCGTGCCGAATGAAATGTTGGTGAGAGTCGTGCGTAACTTTCAGGAGAGGATCCATATTTGTATCCAGCAAGAAGTACGTCATCTCCAAGACATTATTTTTCGAACCTAATTAATGTATATTTCAAAACTGCATTAAAAAAACTATAATTGAATGCTTGTTTTTATTATTTTTACCAAACCGGGTCCCATTCGTTCAATAGTGAAAAACATGCGTTTCCTCTGCTCCACACTGTATTTTACTCGTAATAATTTACACTTTGTGAGTCTATGGAAGCACCGTTTTTTTCATCAATAAGGAAAAAAGACTGGCTACTTCTAGCTTTCCACTATTTTTTTAAATAGCCACAAAACTGAAATATATAAAAAATTAATAGTCCCCCGTATAAAAATGCTAAAATTTTGTGAGATTGGCGGAGAAAGGTTCACTGAAGAGAGAATAGTGACTTGGCTTAGATACGGCCTCTGATGGCGCCGGTGGCAGCGTACCGCACAATTAATGCTGGTGACCCGCGTTCGAATCCAAGCAGTACCTTTTCTCATCAAAACAAAAATATTAAAAAATATAAGTGTGGTTAACTAATATGGTAATTTTATACACACCCACAAAAACTTAAATATATATATTTTAATATTTGGGCCTAGATATTAAGGATTTAAGTAAACGGCTACTAGTTGACACTAGAGCACTCGGAAAAATATCTGATTTTGAAAAGTAAACTCTTCCGTGTTGTGAGGAAGTTTGGTCACATGTTTTGTTTTTTACGTTACAGTATCATTCCAAAATTATTAAATTATTATAATCTTTAATGTTAAATGTATATATATGTGTATTATCAGAACACCTTGTAATAACATCGTTTAACCCTTTAACGCCTGTAGACTGATATATCAGTTCGGCCCGCTTCAGCGTTAGATGACTGAAACTGCGGACCTTTTTTTAATAGATTTCTAAACTCTTTCCATTTTAATATTGCACTAGGATAAAACCTCCAGTAGTCAGCACTTTAAGAGAAGTTTTTGTGGTTTCTTTTAAAACAAAAATTGAATTTTTACTCTTCGATTTCAGATTTATCGTATATAGGAATGCAACATTCATAAATCGTAGGTAACAACTTATAAAAAAAAATATAGTATATAATTTTAAAATGATATAAAATAAACAGATATATAGATTATTTAATATAACAGTTCTAAAAATTATATGTATGTCTACTTAGGTACGTTCCTACACGTATTTTTTTAATTTCATGAATATTAGAGGGGCATGGCATGGAGCATCATTTTCTTATTCAAGTTTAGGACGAGTGCAGGACATATGGAAATTATTTTTACATAATTGCCATTGGCGTTTCTTCAACCCTGTTTCCAGCCCGTCCGGTATTTCCCAGTGACGAGGTTTATCGTTTCCTCGAAAATTTCCGAGGGTTGTAAACTAATCGACATGGGCTTCTTTTCGGGTTTTTCCAAATAACTTTACCTGCACCTTATTCCTTAGTCAAATAGGGGGAATTTAGAAGAAAAATATGAATAAGGGGATAAAGAAAAGTGAATGTGGCAAAAAGTATTGAGGCCACCGGGCACGGCAGCCGGTCTAAGGTCTTAAGCCACAGGGCCCGCAATTCACTCGCACTCCTCAGAAGCTAAAGGGTTAAAACGGCTGGATTGGGGTCACCTTTTGTGTAGTGGTTAGCATAGCAACCTTCTATACGAGTTCACGTCCCCTGGTGGCCCAAGGATTTTTTAAAGGGGGTAAAAATTCCTTCGCTATGCCGTCCCGTGGATATGACGTCAGGTACACGTAAAGATCCCTATCCTAATTATACTGGGTGTCCCAGTATGTGGGTGTCCTATATGTACAATAATAATATTATTCATATTACTATTATTATATTATATCTTTCACATATCTTCAACATTTTTAAGTAGGATTTTTCAAATTTTAGTGGAAGAGATGAAAAATGTTTAATTTATTTTAAAGAACGTATTTTTAAAATTTAAACTGAGGAGTTTTTTTTTTTTTTAATTTTAGATTATTATTACTCTTTTTATATTATTTAGAATGTATACATTGTTCTTTCTAGTCTTAAACAAGTAAAAATAACTCTAACTCATGGGAAGTTCGGCATCCATTACTTTGGATGCACAGGCTCTAGTGCGCTTCCTCATTGCCCCAGCAGTGACATTCTCTAGCGTGTTATTCATCATAAAAACTTCTTTTAGACTCAAAAGGTGAAGAGCAATTGTATCATGGGTTACACCAATAAAATATTAACTAGATTCCGCAGTTTTTAGGACATTTGACAGCTTCTAGGGTGCTCCAGTGAGGAGAGAGGAATTTTCAAGAACTATTAAAATTTTAAGTTTTAATAAATGTTTTGTGTTTAGCGCACTAAAAGTACCACTGAAAGTGGATTTAAAATAACTAGACCGATCCCATCTTTTAGAAAATTTAATGCTGATAAAGAAAATATCATCGTTTTTGTTTCTACGCTAAACGAAAGTAGAGAAAACTGTCATTTTTAAGAAAAACGTAAGATTTCAAAAATAAAAACAAACAAAAATTATATCTCCTCAACAGATTGAGATAGGAAACTCGTTTCTGCGCCATTCCACCCCATTTGACATGGAGTATTATCCAAAAATTTTTTTACACTAGGTCTGGGACACCCAGTATACCTTGAATTTAAGGCTCCCACTGTACCATCGTCCGACTATCCCTTAGTGGTGACGGTAAAAGAATTTAAAAGAAACAAAAAACAAACAGCCGGATTAATGCTCCCTGTGCTATGTAGAAAAGATGGATCAGATTATAGCTATCATCAAATTGTGAGGCGCTTACGTATTCCGGTTTTCTCTTTCCGATTTCTGTGAACTAGATTGTTTATTGTCGTCGTAAACAGTTTTTTTCTTAGCTCAAACACTTAAAATATATCTATAATTCTGTCTCTCAAATAGTTTAACAATCGGAGGAAGTTAAACAACAATGCCGGACGTGAGGTGGGATGATACGCAGCCAGCCATATGAATATGTAGATAGGAAGGTATCGATGACGAGATTAAGATGGCTATCACGTAGAAATTATGGAGATGGAAGTGGGAAAGGGGTGGGGGAGGTCACGTGGGGGGGGGGGGGTAATCCCCTTTGGCTTACGTTAACTCTCACATCTGTGTCAAATATTCAACGTGGCGGCTGAAATGGCGATGATGGATGAAAACACGTCCCATTTCATTCACTAATAATAATATTATTAGAGGAAAAATATACCAAAAGTTTACCTTATATAAAACCAAAATCGCAAATGAAACTTTGGCTATGAATACGAATTAGTAGTAAGCTTAATCTGCAGATTCCGCCCAAGTTAAAGGGAGTAACCACGATTTAGGGAGGTAGGGGGTTGTAAAGAGAGGGGGTGCAAATCAATTTTACAGCAAGTTGGTCATTACTGACAATTAGTGATGTAAAACTATCGATAGTACGAACGATACTATCTTCAGGGGTCTTTTTCGTTTAAAGCACGCCAACCTAATTTACAGGTACAAATATGAACATATGGTAACTACTACGTTACTATTTGCGATATCGTTACTTGGTTACGTAATACTCGGTAATTTACAATTACAACATATGACTAAAATATTTAGTTACGATTGTAAACATGGCTTTGTTTACGTTACACGACCAATTCAAAGAATTAGATAAAACAGTAGATTTTCTACAGGAAAAAGGTCTTCTTCATAAAGATAGGATATGCCGCAATGGACATAAGATAAAATTAAGCAAGAGAGAGGATAGATTCAGATGGAGATGTAAAGAGACTCTATTAGGATGCATCAAAGAATGCATTCTACCTCAAACAACTATCATATCCGATTTATGGAGGTCATATACCAAAAGAAAAAAAAATCCATGCTATGACTTTAAATATTACACGGTTAATCATTTAAAAAATTTCATTGATCCAGAAACAGGAGCTCATACACAAACGATAGAATCTCTATGGGCTTCGGCTAAAAGGCGAAATAAAGTAGAAGCTGGTACTAGGAGAACTTTAATAGATTCGTATCTTGCTGAATTTCTGTGGAGACATAGGAATCAAAACAAAGATTTATTCGAGGTTATGTTGGAAGACATCTGTAATTTTTGGAATTTAGAATAAAGTGACAAATAAAATAATAGTTATTAAATATCGTTACTTCCAAAAACATGTGTTGTGTTATTTTTAACTGTAGATTCGGTTGGCGTGCTTAAAACGAAAAAGGCCTTCGATAGGTTTAAACTATCGACACTATCGATAGTACTATCAAAAACTGAGTTTTTAAAGGATAAATTGATATACTCTGCCTCTAAGCATCCACATGCTATACAAAATTCATGAAAATGAAAAATAAAAAAAAATATAACAGTGTCATTTATTTATGTTTCAAACGAAAAATCTTTATCTACTGTATAACAAAAAAAAGATCAACTTCACGCAAAAAAAAAAGACGGAAAAATTGAATTGAAAAGTTTGCTCATACATGCTTTCCAACTTGATGGAATAATATACAAACAATACAACTGATTGATTCCCTGATAAACTGGTTACCATGGTTCATGGTTACCAGGTGTGTAAATATGAAACCGGAATTTTTCAAATAGCAAATAAGAGTTGATTGTGTAAAAATGATACATACTTTTTTATTCGAAGTACTGTCCTTCGCTATCTATGCATTTTCCCCATCATTCAGGCAATTTGTGGATTCCCCGCCAAATTAATGCTTCCTCTTCTGGGTCAAACCAACCACTTAACCAATTTCGTACATTTTCATAAGAAGTGAAGCGCTGCTCAGCTAGTGCGCGTCCCATCGATGCAAATAGGTGTTAATCGGATGGAGCCAAATCTGGTGAATAAGCCGCATGCGGAAGAATTTACCAACCAAACACTTGGATCGTTTCCTTGGTCCGTTTAGCCGAATGTGATGGGGCATTGTCATGGAGCAAGATCACTTTGTGTGTCCTTTCTTGATATTTGGGACTTTTTGGCGCAAATCTTTATTCAAATTTATCATCTGTTGTAGGTAGCGTTCCGTATTAACAGTTTCCCCAGGTTTCAGCAGCTCATAGTAGGTAACACCCATGTGATCACACCAGACACAGAGCATTTTCTTCCTCCCCAAGCGATGCCGATGGTTCACCAGGAGTTACCCAGGATTTTTTACGCATAGGATTCTCGAAGTAAATTCACTACTCATCACCAGTCACAATTTGATAAAGAAATGACTTTTTTTCTGTACCTGGCGAGCAGCATTTGCCATGAGGTTTTTCGAGCTTCCTGCTGCCTGTCATTCAGTTGATGAGGTACCCATTTCCCGACCTTCTGGATCTTTTCCATGCCTTTCAAACAAATGGAGACGGTGTCACATGTAATAATTGTCCAACAAACGCTTCCGAATCAGCGTTTTCAAAGTTTTTTTTTTGTGGTTTTCCACGGTCTTTGTTTCTTTTATCGAAATCCATCTTTAAATTTTTTGAACCAATCGAAACATTGAGATTTGCCTAGGGCATGCTCCCCGTAAGCTTCAAAAAGCATCCTATGTGATAATGCTCCAATTGTTTTCAGAAGGAAACGGAAAATAAATGCTGTCCGCAAATCTTGATTTGTTAGCACAAAAGTCGACATGTTCAACGCCACTAAAAACACGGTTATAGAATGAAACTGATGTTGGTATCAATTGGATCTCTTTATTACATGTAGGCAAAAGCAGATAACACCACTGACGGATTAGTTAGAAGATTATATTGACTGCTAACTCCTATCATTGGCGAATTCCGGTTTCATATTTACACACCTGGTACTTGAAGATGGTTGTTATATAGCTTTCCTCTAAATTCTGTTTCTTTTTTTTTTTTTATCTTTTGATAACATTTATATTTTTTTGCGGTTACAATTAAGCTGGACCCATCCTCTATTTACAGATATGTTAATCTTATTCCCTAATAAAATAGGAAAGAAAAAGTGCAAATGGAAACGTATATTATAGCTCCTATCGTTTCAAATTGAAAATTTTACTGTTCCACCCCCCCCCCCCTCGGTCATCACCTCAGACTATCGATAGTATCGATAGTTTTATTTCCGATACTATCGATAGCAGACTATCGATAGTTTTACATCACTACTGACAGTAGATGATTATTTAATTATTTTATATACTTTTAAATATTCTTGAGGTGATGGAAGATAGGAGACTCAGATGGTATGGCCATGTTAGACGAATGGGTGACGAGAGGATACCAAAGATATTTATGGATTGGGAGGCAGAGGGTAGAAGGAGAAGAGGAAGAACTGCAGTCAGATGGAAGGATAGAGTGATGGAGAGTATGGCTGGTAGGGGACTGTCGGAGGAGGATACTATGGACCGGCAGAGAAGAAGAAACCTATTAATACAAGAATTGGTTGAGGGAAACTTCATATTGAAGAAACTCCTTAATAAAAAAAAATAAATAAAAAAACTTCTAAATCTAACGATAGCATTCCCATTTAGATCAACAAAACAAACATGTAGCACTACAACCCATGAAGGGTCTTGGCAGCAGTACTGTATAAGGAAGCACTGTCTCTTGGTCACCGTGATAACGCTCAACCGCCAGGTTTTCCCCCTTAATTTTTCAATTAAGGGTACCTAAATTTAAGAGTCTGGGTGTGCCTCAGTAGGGTCCCTCGGCCTAATGACGGAATAATAAACATATCCTTCGCCTAAGATAGATTTGAACTCAGGGCCTTGAGCACAGGAACTTAATGCCTTACCAATGACATTCTCCGCCCCCCCCCCCCAATTCCCATTTAGATACAGTCAATAATTCAAATGCTATTACAGATTATAAATAGAACATCACATCTTGCGCCTGAATGATACAGCAGCACACAAAGTGATTATCTAAGTACATATATAATCAGTAATAAGGCGAGAGCGGATTATCATGTTAAATGCGATTCAAATCTGAACGCATGTATATTTCAAATTATCAGTCATTAAATATGAGAAGTATTTAATTGAATAATCACGAAACATACAAGAAAATGAATTAAATCTAATGAATTAACTGGGCGGATGTTCATTTAAAATATAAATTCGAATATGCATTAATTGTAAGTATAGAGACATGTGTCAATAAATTAGTCCGAAAATATAAAAAATAATTAATGAAAATTTTTTTTGTTTATTTATTTGGTATTCATACATAGCTTTTAAACAATTTACGGTTTTAAAATTTGTTCCGTGTACTTGTAGAAATACGTTTCATCTGATCAGAATGTGATTTTAGGTCTACAATAAGTGATTTTTTGAATGACTTTTAATCAATTGGCTGTATCGTCAGGGGGATACTTAACCTTATTTTGTCTAGTTTAGTATCAGTTTTCTGTAAAGGAGGCGTTGGATTTGACACAAGTCGCAAGTCGAAACGTCTAACTATATTTCAAATGTAGATTTGATCAAAATTGTGCTCTAAAGGGTGTCCAGAAAGAGTATTCGGGTTTTTGTTACTGTAAAATGGTAAGGGGTTTTTTGGACCAAGAACTTCAAGAGTTTAAAGGATATAACTCTAGAACATGGTTTCAGCAAGACGCGGCCACTTGCCATACTTCAGACTTATCAATTGCTACGGTAAACGAATTATTTCAAAACAAAGTGTTTTCTCGTAGAGGCACCATTAGCTGGCCTCCCAGGAGTCCCGATCTCAGTCCTCTTAACTTCTTTCTGTGGGGATACCTGAAAAGTAGGGTATACGAAAAGAAACCGACGAATCTAACGCAATTGAAGCAAAATATCAGAACAGACGGCAATCTCAGGAACAATGTGTCAACGCGTTTTTAGAAATCTGTGTTTGAGATCGAGGAGTGCCAGCAGCGTTATGTTGGACACCTAGACAATATTGTTTTTTCTAAATAAATTTCCAGTTCATTGTGTTTAAATAAAAAGTAAACATCCTACTTGATATTCTATATTCGAGATTTTATTCAACTTTCAAACCCCGAATACTCTTTTCGGACACCCTATATATAACCGTTATATATCATCACGTGTTCCCTGCGAATCATTAAGATAACCTGATTAGAATATTTTGAATAATTATCCGTGCCAGGATAATCGAAAAGAGTTTTGATGATTGTTTTTTTTTTTATTGGTATTTATAGTTAGAGCTTCGTTCCAATGGGATCGTATCTTCATACAGTGAAGCTTAAATATTGGCTTGTTTCACATGAAATGTCCGATTTTATAATTTTTGAAATACATAGAGGATTTTGCTGATCTCTGTTGTTTACATATTATAATTAAGCAGTTACTAATTCTCTACTTTTCTTTTAGAAACGTTAGCTTCCCGATGAATTACACACTTTTTAGTATACATTCAAATATGAATATGGAAACCCGAGATTTTCGTGTAATATTTTTTTATGAGTTTAAACTCGGCCATTCGGCAGCTGAGGCTGCTAGAAACATCTGTAAGGCGTTTGGGGAAGGGAGTGTAAATGAAGGAACCATTCGCCGTAGGTTTGCTTTGGTTACAGTATGGTGGTCCATGGCATCATAAATTATTCCTTTTTGCCTAGAGGCGAGACCATTACCTCTACAACCTACTGAAATGAAACCGCAAAAATTCACGCAAAATTATTAAAAAAAACTACCTGGATATGTGAATCAGAAGGGTCCTATATTCCTAAACGACAACGCTAGACCCCACGTTTCAAAACTTACCGTGCATAAATTGAAAGAAGTGTGGTACGAAGTTCTTGCGCTCCCACCATATTCTCCCGACTTGTCTCCAAAATATTATCACCTGTTCAGGAATTTAGACAACTAACCCAGACCCGTGCACCCCCCCTCCCCCACATCCCTATAAATTGCATATCGTTGTGTTCCTTGTGATAAAGATTAAGAAAAAGCCAATGTTCCCAGAAAAAAAAAGTGGCCACACTAACCCAAAATGACGTCCAAACATGGCGGAATGACAAATTTGATTTTAGTTAGTTTTTTTATTACTGACAATCACCATTATCCCTAAACCGGGCGCGCTGGTTGACTTTAGACACCAATTCTCATTAAAGGTCCTAAATCCTGCAGATAGCAATTTGATTACCCCTTTCCACCCTTAGTACCTTTCCCTAGACTCCTCCCCCCTAGATAAGTCTCACATTGGCTTTTGTTCGAGTGACAAGTGACCAGTTAGTTAGCGCGTGTTTATCATTGAAAACCACGGCTGGTGTCCAAAAACAACCATGCGCCCGGACATGTAAGTTATAAAGTTCTTTTATTATTTTATTTTTGGGTTTTCTTTTTTTGTTTATGTTAAATATCTGAAACTTATTCTCTTTAAAGGACAATATTATAAAATATGAAAACATTCCAAGGATTTTAAGAGAGTTGTATGATATGGAGAAAGAAGGGATCTTCTAGGAATAGGAGTCGGATTTTTCTGATGGGGAAGGTGAAGCCATAAATTATTCTGACCAAGAACATGACAGTGACTCAGAACAAGAAGGCGGTCCGGATGATGAATATGAGTCAGATGATGATGATAGGGAATTTGTTTTTGGAAAGGACGGTGAAACAATGTGGTCAGCGAAAGATTTTTCGAAACCTAATTCCAGAACAAAGTCGAAAAATATTTTAAAAACATTTCTTGGCCCTTAGCGGGATGCGAAACATGCGTTTTCAGGAATTAAATGTTTTACTCAGTGTTCCATCACTCAGTGTTTCCATCAGTGTTCCCAGTGTTCCAGCAGGTGGCTGAGGAAATAATTCGTGAAAAGCCCGTGATTTGTCCAGAAGAACAACTTGGCATCGATTGACTTCCCAAAAGCCCTTTTTTGGAAAAAAACCTTTCTTCATTGATAATTTTATCTAATTTACAAAATCGCGCGTAGAATTAAATTATATTAAACAGTTTTTGAGCAATAATTTTTCATTTAATAAAAAATGCGACCCCTTTTCTGTTCAGAATCGAAACATCCATCAAATGAAGTTTTTTTTTTTTTTTTTAATTTTATCCAGAATCACCTTCTTGAGTTTCTTCGTCAAACACTATCCTGAATCACACTTTAGATTTAGAAAGGAATAAAAAAAAAAAAAAAAATATATATATATATATATATATATATATATATATATATATATATACTATTTATAGGCTTACAAAAAAGAAACTAATTCAATCCTCTTTATCCATTAGTACTTTGCCTTACTCGGTCTCAACTTCACTTGCAGAGTTTTTCAGCTGCTTAATCTTCTCCGCTACTTTTTTAGAGTTAGCTTTAATCAAGTTCTACTCTCCAATAAAACGATTTCCAACTCAATTGACCGGGAGCAACCAGTTGTAGTTAAACTCTGTCAACAGTTGGACCGAAATAATTCGAATGAGAAGAGCAAGTGATCATAGATAATATTTTTAGCTAAAAATTTTTTTAATGAAATCCTAAAAATATCTTCTCTTAAAAAAAAGAAATATAAATTTAATTATAATCACTAAATATGAAAAAAATGAGTTTATATATATATACAGATTTGTAACTTATGTCAACTAAGTTCAACATCGGTATTTAAAAAATAATTATTAACATATACAATAATAAAACATAAATAGAACTGGTGGAAGTCAAAAGTATAATCCTTCCTTTTCAATTAAAATATTACTTGAATAATTAATAAATGCAATCATGTCACATATTTTTGTAAAAAAAAAAAAAAAAAATTAATAAAAGTGGGCGAGGGAACACGCAACTTCCATTAAGATACTCCGCCATATCGCTTTTAATATTTTATACCTTCATCAGTGGCTAAAATCCATTAACTGTTAACAGCACTTATATAATATTTAATACTTGAAATAAGATAAATGATTTATGAACGAGGAATTAAGTTTTCTGTCTAATATTAGGATGTATAGAAAATTATTTCTAAATAATAATATAAACTAATACTTTTAGAATTTATTTTCAAAAGATTTTTCAGTTTGAGTTAAAGAGACCCAGATTTTTAAATACAGTATCAAGCGTGAAGCAATCCAAGATCGATAATTTAAGTAATTATTATAAATGCCGTTACTTCATGGCTGTAATTCAGTTCAAGAGTAGCCGAGTTATGTACATTTCATCAATTATACGAAAAGGCCAAATAATGCTTTAAAAAAAAGTTCTTGAAAAGCTCTAACAATACATTTTTAAACAAAAATTGACAAATTTTATTATCAACGATACTTCAAACATTAGTTATGCACGAAAAATTTAGTTTTCGGTCTAGTATTCAGGTATGTAATAAATTAATTCTATGTCGAAAAATATAAAATAATACTTTTAGAATTGATTTTCAAAAGATTTTTCATCCGTGAAGATAACAACCGAAGGCTAAAACTTTTTTCTTTTTTCTCAGTTAAAGATGTATTTATCGTAAATAAAGTTGTAAATTCTTTAATTAGAAAAAGAGTTAAAGAGATCCAGATTTTCAAATACAGTATCAAGCGTATAGCAATCCCCAAGATCGATAATTTAAGTAATTATTATAAATACCGTTACTTCATGGCTGTAATTTAGTTCATGAGTAACCAAGTTACATACTTTTCATCAACTATGCGAAATGGCCAAATACTAGTGATGTAAAACTATTAGTGAATGAACATGATGAACATTTCTGTGAATAGATTACGGGTTCCATTATACCATGAAATAATTTTTATCAGTTTCGAGCTAAGTCGTAACTGCAAAGAATAAAAAATTATCAAAAGGTCAAAGAAACTGTATTTAGAGGAAAGCTTTACCAACCCTCTTCTAGTTACCATGCAACCATGAATCCCAGTAGTTGATTTGACATTAAATACGGAACGCAATCCTCGAATGTTTCAGAGTTTTTGAAGAAAAAAGGATGTTGAGAAATTTGTCTAGACGTACCTTGGAACGTGCATGCTTCAAAAAAAAAAATGTTCTTAGGTAGTTTATTTATAGCGGTAGAAAATATTTATATTTTATATAAATTATAATAATTAACAGACAAGTTAGGTTTTAATAATAAAAACCTTTCGTTTCCCTGATGAAGAAAGTATGGCCGGTGCTCAATGCTCCTAGTTTTGTTGGTTAATGTAATAAACAAGTATAAATAATAAAAGAATAACTTGTAAGATATTTTACATAAAGTTTACTTTTGAAATTTAGAAAATATTAGCTTAATTAATAAGAAGAACAAAGTAATATGAATGATAGGAAACAAAGAAAATTCTCTGATATTTAAAGCTTAACCAATAATTTATTAAATAAGAATGAAACTTAAATGATTGAATGAAAATGAAATACAACTTATAAAATATTATAGACAAAAATATGCTTTAGTCGAATGGCCATTGATAAACTATAGAATAAAATAATAAACAAAAGGTTAATAACTATAATACATATGTAGATAGATATAATAAATGAATTCAGCAATTTAATTTTAATGTTAGAAGGTAATGTCTAATGTTTAGAGAATGTTATTTCAAGCAAACTTTAATGTTCATACATTATTAAAAAAAATAATATGGGAATTATTTTACTTTAAATGTCCACCCAGCTGGCAACTTAATCTCCCTCTTCGATCCGTCTTCTAAAATAATGTCTGCAAATGTGCAAAATACACAAATGAACACCCTGGGAGAACGAGAATGTCATAAAATGTTTTTAAAGAATGTTTAAGGGTGATAGAGTGATGCGTACTCGGCTGGCGAGGTTCAACAGCTGACTGACTATGAAGCGTCTTTTGTTTTCTCAGAGCTTTGGCTCCAAGCGTCTTCGACCAATCACAAAAGCCCACTCACATAATCTTTTTGATATTACTTCGGATGAGGAGCTCCAAGATGGCGGCCGGCGTGATTAAACAACAAGGTATTCCGATCAAGCCCTACACGATATCCACGATTCAGTTCGGGTTAACCGAGAGTTCCCGACATCCGATGTCGGCTTTATCCACATTTTTGGAGGGGAATTCATTCGTTGCTTACTTTTATTAGGTTAGGTGCAGCTACATATACATACACACTGATGCAGCTACACAGTTTGTACCTATATCCAAATGGCATATTTATATAACGAATTTCCAACAGCTCGTCGAAACTTGGAAAAAATGATTGATATATATGTGTAACTTTTAATCGGGTTAGGGCAGAATAACATTAACAAATATAAAAAAAATAAATCATGTACTTCGGAATAAATAATAATAGAATAATAAATCATGTACAGTTTGTTCTTTTTCCTTTAGAGACATATTTAAAATCATTATCAAATCATTTTTAAAAATATCCATTTTGGTAATTTAAATACATTTTTCTTGAAATACAAATCGTGGCTAAGAAGGCTAAGATTGTTATATTATTAATTATTTGTACCTTGTGCATTTAACTCGATCCCATTTAATAATTTAAACAGAACAATAACATATTTAAAAAAAAAAAAAATTCAAAACAAAAGATTAAATTATTCTTTTTTCGTTATTTAAATACATTTTTTCTTTAAATAACAAAAAAATAGTAATATGGTTGTTAGGAATACTCGCATTCTTATATTAATTTATTTGTACTTTTTCCATTTAAGGTCTGGCAACACACGTCCGCACCGCAGCAATAATATAGGTTATGTTCAGAATATTTTTAATTTAACTTACATATTACCTTCAGTTATGCCTAAAGGTCAGGCCACACATGTCAGACACAGGCCACTTAAGGCATAACTAAAGGTAATATGTAAGTTAAATTAAAAATATTCTGAACATAACCTATATTATTGCTGCGGTGCGGACATGTGTGGCCAGACCTTTATACGTGCATTTAACTTGAACCCATTTAATCATTTAAACAGTACAATAACATATTTTTAAAAGATAAACAAATAAATTTACAAAACAAACTATTAAACTTATTTGTTAAATGGCCTGTTTAGTTTTAAATTTAAAATTTTATGCAACCATCACAGGAAATTTTCATATATTGAAATAGTACTTCCATTCATATCTGTTGTACTTTAATTATATTAAAGAAACATTCATTTGTACTTTACGTTGGTTGTTCCCATTACTAAGGCGGGAAGGTTATCTCGACTACATCTGCTCGGGAACTCTCGGTTAACCCGAACTGAATCGTGGATATCGCGTAGGGCGTGATCGGAATACCTTGTTGTATACTCACGCCGGCCGCCCATCTTGGAGCTCCTCATCCGAAGTAATACCATCTTTTTTTTTTTTTTTTTAGTAGATAAGCAATTTTTGTTAGAAACATAAATAAAATTACACCGTTATATTTTGTTTATTTTTCATTTCCATGAATTATATAGCCCATGGGTGCTTAGAGGCAGAGGCTATCACTTTATCCTTTAAAAACAATGTTTCCGATAGTAGTATCGATTATTAAAAAAAACTATCGATAGTTTCGATGGTTTATAACTATCGATAACATCGATAGTTTTACGTCAGTACCAAGTACTGCTTAAAAAAAAAAGTTCTAGTAATACATTTTTAAACAAGAATTGACAAATGTTTATCATCAACGAGCCTTCAAACATATAGTGTAATAAATTCACGCATTTTATTTGTCGCAAATTTTCTAGTACAGTAATATTTATGTACATGAGTTCTATGGTAAGCGCGTCCCTGACAAAAACGAACTTCGGCATAAACCACGATTAGAATTATAATTTAAATTTATCGATACATGCAGTGACCAATAATATATATCCCTCATCGGGAGACAAAATTAGTTGCCGCCAATTTCGGCGCTATCTAAATTCGAAGGAAATGGCTATTAAAATACAGTGAATACCGGTGGACTGTGTTACAGAGGGAAATGCCCCAGTCCAATCTTCCTCTATTATACATATCATAGTATATTACTAATGTATTTATAAAGGACTGTGTTATCAATATACCTGATGAGCTGAAACATAAATATATATATATACATATATATTATTATTATAAATATTTTTTATAAATTATCCTTTTGGATGTTCACGTCTCTCATTTTTTTTAGTTGATTTATTTTTTTTCTTTTATATATAATGTTTTTTTTAATTATTGTGGTTGTTTGGTGAAGGAACATGGTCTTGTTTTCGTTAACGAGTATTCGGTGGGATATCATGGAGTAATTTTTTTTAATTTTTTTTTTTCTGATTACTATATTTCTCATTCTGCAAATAAGAAATATATTGCGTTTCATTTCCGCATATATATTTATTTTATTGAATCGTTTTTGCGTGCTCCACGCAAAACCACATAATATAGGCAAAGGATGTATAATCAACATTTTATCTTTTATATTAATTTCTTATAGCATATAAAATGTAAGACTAATAAATTGAATGTTTAACATGAAACAAAATAAATTTTAAAAAATGCAAAAAGAGGTACATAAAGAAAAGACAAAATTACCTAGCTAAATCATAAAACTTATTAAGTGAAAAAATATAAAATAAGTAAAATATCCTAATATCATATACTAATCAAAAAAATATATATATCCAAAAAATAATCCTTAAAGAAAATATATAAAAGTAAAAATAATGTATAATGTAATATATAACAACACACATAGAAGTAAAAATATCCTAAAAGTCAAATAATCCTAAAATAATTAA
The DNA here is from genome assembly GCA_911387785.2 of Aelia acuminata. Taxonomy (NCBI): domain Eukaryota; kingdom Metazoa; phylum Arthropoda; class Insecta; order Hemiptera; family Pentatomidae; genus Aelia; species Aelia acuminata. Next base: position 156,154,301 of record OU426980.1, on the reverse strand, counting down.
TAGATAATTAGATGGTAAATAGCTAAATGAGTGGATTCATGAACAGTTTGCTAATAGCTACTTTAACTGGTTCACTCCAGCGTGTACCACCGGTGGCTCACACTTGACAGCCTCATCCGGCGGCTTGTACCACCGGTGGCTCACACTAGAATGCCGCCTCTGCCAAATAATTACATCTTTAACACTTTGACTGCCGAAAAAGAATACCTGAGAGTCACGCTGACGTTTCGATACAATTTTAATATTTAATTCTCTGATAAGAGAACAGTTACTCGATTTCTGGTGAAATGGCAGCCAAAGTGCTGAGAAAGTAGAAATAATTTCTATCTAGCTGAAAATATAACGCAAATTCATTTATTTTTATATTTATTTGTATTTATATTCATATATTTATAAACGTATAAACATTTATATTTTAATTACAATTATAATTAATACCGTATTATAAACATAAGTAGTAGGATGGTATTTTTTATTGTTTATTTTATTATTGTTGGATTGCCAATACTGCATAATGTCCTGGAATAGCTCCCGCCCGATAGAGCGAACAGCATTAAACAGTCCGGCGTGAACGTGTTAAACAAAATGATATATGAAGTTATTAGAGCAATATGGAATACTTATGTAAGCATATATAAACATGAGATGTTAATAGCAAAAAAAAAAAATAAATAAATAATACAAATCATTATAGCAAAAAGAAAAATAATAATCCTAAGATTACTATTAATGTTAATTCCAGTGTAAGTTATATTTTAATAGTATAGGTTATAAGTATAGTGAATATTATATTTACAATTTAAATTATATTTACATTGTATGATGAGAAAATTAAATAATAATTATATATATATATATATATATATATATATATATATATTATATTGTAACACTTAAGTGGATTAAACAATTTTTATCCAAACAAAAATAACAATATTGAATGTTACACAACTTATGTAAACCATACAGGGTAAACCATACAGTGATTGGCACCCTTAAGACTTAATTTCAGTGGTGACATTAAAAAAAAATACTTCTTATGAAGGGATCTAATTGAAACTTCCTATAACTCATCTCTATCTATCCTTATAAAGACTCAAGAGATTTTATTTTTGGTCAAAAGTTCAATAGTTTTACGATATGGCAATATTTATTGTTAAAAGTGCCAAATCTTGTTATTGGCACCTTGTGGATTTAATTGTGAATTCTTCCCTATGGTTAGTTTGTTAAAGTCTTACTTCATAGATGGCTTAGAGGACCCTTCAGACATTAGACTCATATATATCTTGTAATAAAATTAGGTCTTGTTTAACTATTTCTTTAAGTTAAATTTGGGGTGCCAATAACTGTACTGAGTGCCAATAACTGTATGGCTTACCCTATTTAAACAGGTTACAAAAATGATCACTTTGTAACAAAGAGATAACCAAATGACTTCAGCTTGAGAACAAGATTAATTCTCCAGCCCATAGCTCCTTATATATAGTCGGAAAGAGAACAGTCTAGAACCTTCTGGGCCAGTGTAGAAGGAACTCGAACATCTTATTCACAAATATGTGCTATGACAGTTCGTTCAACTGTTAATTCCTTCCGACAATAGGTCTAGGAACTATTCTAAACCATATGTTTTTTTTGTTTAAGTTGATAATGATATATTATATATACATTATACATTAATGCGTCAATATTATTCTAGTTATTTATAGAAAGATAGAATGACAGAAAATAAAAAGGGGAAAAAGACAAGGAAAGGGCGAGAAAGAGGCGCGGACAGAACCTGTTGATACACATTCCATCTTGGTTGCCTGGCATCCGCGGAAAATTTACAAGGCCTCCCTGGCACGCTTTTGAACGGCTGTTGGGATAGAGGTGACTTATTAGGAAATAATTTACTTCTTCATTATCTCAGAGCAGCCTAATTAATTTATGTGAAAATTTTGTAAAAAAATCAAAAATATCATTTCATATATCATTCATGTTTGGGCAAAAGGAGTTAAGCCATAAAAAAAAACATTTTTTTGTATCTCCTTCTTAAAATTCATAATTTACTATAATTTATTCGTTATTTATAATTTATTAAAGTCCCTGTTGAAAGAATATAGTTTCATTTGTTATTCTGGAATAAAGAAATACAATCAGAAAGAATTTATAATGATTTTCAGTAGCTTGGTAAATCGTTGTTTAAGCTTCACATTTTGATGGCTTACCCCCTTTTGCCCAAACACCTGTGATATATATTTTTTAAAGTAATTCTTATGACTATCGTTGGCTTGTATCATATGAATATTAATTCCACGAGATAATACCACGGGGCAGTGTTTATTCAATATAATGTTTCACATTTATGTCTATACTAGCTAGGGTGCCCGGCTTCGCTCCGGTAGTTTTAATAACAGAAAAACTTTAAAATTAAAGGAAATATAGAACAAAATTAGCACTTTCTTGAAACTTTTAACATGGTATCAATATTAAGATTCGATATCTGCAGAGTCCGCCCAAATAAGGAACCCTATATACTTTAAAGGGGGTTGAAAATGGTGAATGAACAATTAATTTTGCTGCAACTTTGTCGAGTCATGCATCGTTGTTTATGGTTTCTGTGATTCTGATTTCTATAAGCCCATTCCAAGCAGTCAGCAGATAATAAGTTATTAGATTATGGTTGAAAAATATATTAGTTAAAAAACTATATTTCGATTACAACTTAAGCGCCGACTACTGTGATGGTCCTATTAGATCCAGAAGTTTAGAAACTACCGAAGATTCATAGAAACTTTTTTTTTAAGACCTTTCTTCCAGTTCAATCTCCCATAAGATATCCCCCCCCCCGTTATTTGGCCGGACACTGCACCTACTATTACGAAGTGAAAACCAAAATATCATGAGGGCACAATTTTTTCATCATATTTCTTTTTATCCTGAACTATGAGGGGTGATAAAATCTTATTGAAAAAATGCTGTAATTGGAGTTAGTCATTTTGTCAACTGGAATGCTCATCATACATAGTAATAAAACAATTTTTCATAATTACATACAATAAGAACACTTCAAACATTTTATTTTCGATTTATAATCAGTCAATTCAGCTCTCCTTTTTTGTTTTATGTCTGTTTTTATTTGCTCACTGTACTAATCAAAAATGTTCACTCATATTGCATTAAAATTACTTAATTAGGTATATATTATATATTGATTAAATTTAATGTGTTAACCAATTAACCTTCTTATGAGAAAATTAATTTTGTAAGGTATCCAGTCGGTTTTCTTATTGATATGTAAAATCATTATTTTATTTTGAAAGAAAAGGTGAAACTAATTATTTTCGCTTGATTTTTTTAGTAATTTAAAAAGAACAGCTGAACAAATATATAATCTTTACAAATTGAAAGGAATGAATGAACAATAAACATCGAGTGAAACGCACCCAAGCGCTTCCTGGTAGCCTGGAGCTCGAACTAAATTTTTCATTCATAAACTCGTATCTCAATCTCAGAGATGCTAATTAAATGGTGCTAGAGGCTTAAAATTCCAGTCCTTTTCTCTTCAATTTTACACCCTTAAGAGAAAAACAGAAACCTTCTTCTCCGTTAGGGGTTCTATAGCAACACGCTGACATAACTTCCTTAATCCCACGTGGAGTCGTTTTTGAGCCTTTTTGGCACGCACATTGTACACTTTGCTTTATAATATATATTGATTATTTTTGTAAAATAAATGTTAACAAATAATCAAACGAGTTGAAGCTTTATTAAAATTTTAATGGGAAGGTGTTTATGGCCTATAAATGTTTAAAATCCTATTTAAACAAAACAACCGAAATGAGATATTGTGTAAACGACTATTGATATATGCCAGTGAAGGTTAATAAAATAGTTTTTATTTCTTCTATTTAATCATAATATTTGTTATGCAAAGATAAATGGATATTTAAGGAACCATAGTCTAATTAGATCAGCTCCAATAAGCTAATGATCCATTTAAACCCATTAATGTAATTAGAAAAAGCAGTCGAGGAGATAATTAAGGGGAAAATCGAGATTTAATTTTTTTTCTTTCCTTTTTTTTTTTTTCAAAATTATTTTTCTATAAAACATTGTTCTAGAAATCGTAGAAGACAATTAGGCTTCACAACATAGTTAAAGTTCCTTGTTTTGAATAATATTAATTTATTTGATCGGAATAACTTTAAACTAATGATTATTTCCTAGCGTATGAAATCAAAAAATGAATAAAAGGCATAATGCTACTAAACAGAATAAACATTTTTTTTAATAAACATTATTTAAGTGTCGAAGCATCGCTGATTAGAATAAAAAATAAAAAAAATCAGATACCAATGTTAAATTAAAAAGCCTAATATATAATATATCTTGTATAAGTGCAACAAATCATACATCGACGTCACTTCAACCGATCTAAAAACTAGTTCATATAACCACAAGAATAATCTCATACCTAAATCCAAAACTAGCCCAACATTATTGAACCACCATTTAATGGTAAACTCTTTTCTTTAAGATAGGATAAAATTTATCAGAATTTTCAGATACTTCAAAATCTTTTGAAGTCGGCAAATTAACCCCTCATACCACCTCTCACCTAAAAATTATTCCCTCAGTCTATGTATTACTTTGGACTCAACATTGTTAATATCCGATTCTATTTTATAATGCTAACCAGCGACTTATTCAAATTTGCATATATATTTTTTACTATCTATTATATGTATTATTAGATTTCATAATTACTCATGTCATGTAAACATACCATCAGCTGGAATTTGTTAATTCTTATTGTTACTATCTGTAATTAATCTGATCTTCCAGCAATGATACTTTACATGTTGTTCATATATTTGTCTTCGTTTTAGGATTCATATATTCTCCAATTATGTACAAAATTAACATTTAATTTGCCATCAATTAAAAATTTTTTTTTGTAAATATTTTTCGTGAATCATTTTATGGTATGCTACTGATCACTCGTTCCAAAATTCTGTTCATAGCGTTTCCTGGATTAAGATATGCAGCATGATTTTTGAAGAGAAAAAAAAAACTATAGTGAGGGACGAACTGGATCATTTAAAATACTGCAAAAAAAAAAAAAATAAAAATAAAAATAAAATGACTTTATAGTCATAGTAATGGTCAACTGTTTTCTTTAAATTATCTGGATTTTCAGTCCAAAACATATATTTTGGAGAGCCAACGTTTCGATCTAAACATGTGGATCTTCATCAGGGCTAAAATGAAGACCAATATATGAGCAACTTGTAAAGTATCATTGCTGTAAGATAAGATTAATTACAGATGGTAACAATAAAAATTTAAAAAATCCAGGCTATGTGTATTACTCTGGACTCAACAAGGTAAATATCAGATTTTTTTTTAATCATTTTAACCAGCAATTTATTCAATTTTTTATATATATATATATTTTTACTATTTCATGTAAACATACCATCAGCTGGATTTTGTTTTCGTTATATTGTTTCTATCTGTAATTAATCTCACATTCTAGCAATGATAATTTACATTCCGCTCATTCATATATTTTCATTCATTTTATCCACAAGTTTGGACCGAAACTTAGGCTTTCCACATAAAAAAAACATTTGACTGAAAACATCCTGATAATTTATCACGCTATATAAATAAATAAAATAAAAAGATTTGAGAGAATTAATCGGAAAAAAAATGGGAAAAAAAAATGTTGTAGGAGGAGAGAGCAAGGGCGTTGAAAGGCAGTCGTGGAGAGGAAAAAGCTATTCCAGGTTATCAATAAGAGATGACTTCATCCGATTGTGGGGCTTGTCGCTTGGATACTCATACTGATGAAATATGAACAACTCAGCGGATATCTTGTCTATCATCTCCAGCCAACCTTCGCCTCCAAGAACACAGAATGCCAAGAGAAAATGGATTATCTCTAAAATATTTGTATTCCATAAATTACTGTGAAGTTGAAACAGACAAAAAACAAATAATAATAATTTTTCGATATAGGCAAAATTAAGGCATTATAACAATGTGGTAAAACCTGTGATTCTTTATGGAGTAGAAACGGTTTGTTTTCCCAGTTTAGATAAGTTGAAAAAAATAGAGAGAAAAATTTTTAGGAAGATTTATATACCAAAGAAAACATCAGGATTCAGGAGGTCTAATGAGGAAATTTACAGGCAAAATAATGATTTAGAAACTGGTATGAGAATTAGGAGGTTAAGGTTCTTTGGGCACATGGAAAGAATGAGTGAAAAAAGATTATGTAAAAAAATGTTCAGGAAAATTTTTAAGTACAAAAATTTAGGGGGATATCCTAGGCAAAATAAAGAAGAATTGGAAACTTTGAGGGTATGGCAGGGATCTTTTCAAAAAAATAATTAACAATGAATTCAGATTTAAGAAGAGGGTTAAGGGTATTGGGTGGTCAAAGGGGAGAAGAGAGGAGCAGTCGAGAATGATGAAGCTGCGCTGGGAAGTGAGAAGGAGGAGAAGGAAGATCAGTGATATCGCGTGGTCCTCAAAGTGGCCGTTTCGTGTACAAAAAAAAAAAGAAAAAAAAAAGGAAGTTGTCACAAAACCGTGCTTCATTCGAACGCGTTAGTTTATGAAAGAAAAGGCTAAAAAAAAAAAAAAATGTAGCTTTTATATGAAATATGTTTATCGTAATATGCTGAGATTTGTTTCGTTTTTATTACCCTTATATCCGGATTATCCGTATTTCCGAATATCTGGATTGGCTATGGTTCCAGTTAGTTCTGATGAACGATTTTCTCCTTCATTGCTTACATTAGAAAGTAGGTAGACGATGGGAATAATAAATGATACAACATAATCCGGACGACATTAAAATTCTGAAGTTAAAAAAAAAACATGTAAAGAGGATTTTTACTTTCACTTACCTATATATGTAATATATAGTAAGTGGAAGTATTGCGATCGTGAAAAATTTCGACTTCCGGTTTTCAACGGAAAAACACGTTTTGGGGTCCCCTGAGTCGAAATGACCAAGTCCCGCGAAATGGTCTGTGTGTGTGTGTGTGTGTGTGTGTGTGTGTATGTGAACAGACTAGCTCAAGAACTATAAACCGTGCGAACCTGAAATTGGGTATTTAGTCTAGGTACATGCCCGCGATGTGACAGCAAAAATTTCATCTAAATTGCTCAAAAGGAGGGGGTACTTTATTTAATAACTTTTTAGGTTTTTTTCGATTTTCTCAAAAACGGCTCTAACGATTTTGATTAAACTGAGTATATCATCTATTTATATGCCCGAGATATGACTGTAAAAATTTCATCAAAATTGATTAACCGGAGGGGGGACTTTACTTAATAAATTTTGTAACATTTTCACGTGTTTTTTTGATTTTCTCAAAAACGACTCTAACGATTTTGATTAAACTTAGTATTTGATCTACTTATATGCCCGAGATATGTCTGTAAAAATTTCATCAAAATTGATCAACCGCAGGGGGCACTTTACTTAATAAATTTTGTATCATTTTTACGTGTTTTTTTTATTTACTCAAAAACGGCTTTCACGATTGTGACCAAACTGGGTATTTGATGTATGTATATGCCAAATATGTGATAGCCAACATTTCATCAAAATTGATTAACCGGAGGGGGGACTTTACTTAATAAATTTTTATCATTTTCACGTGTTTTTTTTATTTAATCAAAAACGGCTTTAACGATTTTGATCAAACTGGGTATATGATGTATGTATATGCCCGAGATACGGCTGTAAAAATTTCATCAAAATTTATAAACCGGAGGGGGGACTTATTTTACTTACTTAATAAATTATGTACCAATTTCATGTATACAAATTTTTTATTTACTTAAAAACGGCTTTAACGATTTTTGAGAAGTGTTCCAACGCTGTTCATTTGAGAAGTGGCGATTAACAAAACGCATTAATTTCTAATATAAGTAAGTTGGTAAGTGAAAGTTGTGTGTTGCGAGCACGCACCAGATTTTTTTGTTTTTTGATGGACTCCACAGACTCATATCATTACTATATTTTTTTAACTAAGATTATGTTTATTTATTTAGTATAATTATCTACAATATTACTCATTCCTATGGAACTGTATTCCCCCATTTATCCGTCACTCCAACACCCTCCCTATCTTTAAATCCCGCCTGTTCAATCGCCACCTATCCATCCAGTTTCCCGTATAATTGTAAAGAGTCTCTACCAATTAATGTAAATCAGTGTATATATTATAAGCTACACACTCATAGTTATTTTCAGTTTATGTCAATAAGTATATTTAATTTATTTTTAATTCGAACAACATTTGTTTATGAAAGAAAAGGCATTGGGCCAATTCTATGAAATAACTTTACTTAAAAAAAAAAAAAAATATTCATACATTTATTTTTTTTTTAAATATTTAGCTTTTATATAAAATATTTTGATCGTAATATGCTGAGATTTGTTTCGTTTTTAATACCCATATATCCGGATTATCCGTATTTTCGATTATCTGGATAGGCTATGGTTCCAACGATGTTCTCCTTTATTATTTACATTAGAAAGTAGGTCGAAAAAAAGATGTTAAGAGGATTTTTTTGTTATGTGATCGACTCCTCAGACTCATATCATTACTATATTTTTTTAAAACTAAGATTATGTTTATTTATTTAGTATAATTATCTACAAAATTATAAGTATAATTACCTACGTCTATATGATTCCTATGGAACTCTATTCCCCTCTTTATCCGTCACTCCAACACCCTCCCTACCTTTAAATCCCGCCTGTTCAATCGCCACTTAATGTAAATCAGTGTATATATTATAAGCTTCACGCTCATAGTTATTTTCATTTATGTCGATAAGAATATTTAATTTATTTTTTTTCCATCATAAGAAGTTTACTTTATTAATTATCATTACATGCATAATACCTCCTACCTGCAGAATATGTAAGGTACAAATAACTGTAGAACACCTACTACAAAGTTGTAAAGTCTATGAAAACCTAAGGAGAAAATTAGATTTGGGATCTTTAGAGAAAAATCTTGAAGACAATGAGACAGCAGTGAAAAAAACAATAGAATACTTGAAACTATTAAAGTACTATCACAAAGTATGAAATAAAGATGTTGCCAATGACCCTGCAGGATAGAGGCAACAAAAAAAAAAAAAACAAATAAATATTTATCATTATTTTCTCTTTTCTTTTTCATTCGTTTTAATTTGCTTTGCTTTTGTTATCCGTCTATATAATTTTGTTCCTAAGGGACTAGTTCCCGGAACAAATAAATAAAGAATTTATTATTATATATTATTATTTATAACTTAATAACTTCATTCCAAGCATTTAAATTATTAGTTCTAATTTACATCGAAATAATATATATAATATAATAATAATAGTAAGTTTATTTAACAAAATATACAAAATTATACAATTTATATATAGATATGATAAACAATTAAGCATGGGAACCGTCTGCCGTACATCGAAATAATTTCCATTTATTTGTAATTTGATCATATAAAATAAATTTAACACTAGTTTCGACCGATTTTTATTTATATTTTTTTAAACTGTTTTTCCCCATGCGAATTATCTTATTAAATTAGGAGATGACCTGAGATATGATTATTCCTTCTGAAAGGTAATTAAATGTCACAAATTCTGTAAGATTCGGCAGATTGCATGTTTTTTTTTTTTTTTTCTAATGAACAGTTATCCTGAAAGTCTTTCGGTGTTTCTGGCATTATAACCGTTATTTTTAAGTTTAAGAAAAAATACTTTTTATCATGAAAATACATTAAACGCGGTTTTCCATTGTCCTGAAATAGGTTAAAATAGTAATTTTCGGTATGTACAATATGTAAAAATAAAGGATAAATTTTATATCTTCTTTCACCGACTTTTGTATAGTGAGTCATCCACTTGCAAATATCCTGCATACTCAAGAAGTTTTGAATCCCCGGGCCAGGCGAATAAGAACATATACACAAAAAAAAAAAAAAAAAAAATAGCTGTGAGTTCTCCATGAGGTTTGCAAAAGCAAATCTTCCCACCCTCCTCCAAACCGACGATATTTGAATAAAAAATTAGAGAAATAAATTTCCGCATCTAAGTTTTAAAAATTTTCTAGAATACTAATATTAATGTATATGGGCTTAATAACGTACTTTTATTTTATTTTTAATTAAATAATTGTTCTGTTTTTTGTTTTTTATCATGTTGTTTTTTTATATCGACCTTTTCCCCCCCTAAATATTTTTTTCTGTGACCGCCACTGGGTACAAGGAATAGCATTTACGTTAAAGATGTATTTGTAACAGCAAAAAAACTAGTGACTAAAGAAGAGTATGGAAACATATTATTAGCCACAGAAATTTGTCTAGACATACTTTGGAACGTGCATGCTTCAAAAAAAATGTGCTTAGGTAGTTAGTTGATTTATAGAGGTCGAAAATATTTTGTTACAAACTGCGATTTCTATTCTATGCCATTAACGAAGTCATTTTCAAGTCAAGGGAGTGGCACACAGTCAGTTGTTTTATTCGTATATTATTCCATCAATTTGGAAGGCATGCATGAGCAAACCATTCAATTTTTCAGTCTTAGGTATGCATTTTTTGTTAGAAACATAAATAAAATTAAGCAGTTACATTTTGTTTATTTTTCATTTCCTTAAATTATATGGCTCATGGACGCTTAGTGGGAGAGGCTATCACTTTATACTGTAAAAACAATGTTTCCTATACTACTATTGATAGTTAAATAGCTATCGATAGTCCCAAATATCGATAGTCTCAAATATATCGATAGTTTTACATCACTACCAAATACTGGTTCGATAACGTACTTTTATTTTATTTTTAAATAAATAATTGTGCTGTTTTTTCTTTTTTTATCATGTTGTTTTTTATATCGACCTTTTCCCCCCTAAATATTTTTTTCTGTGACCGCCACTGGGCACAAGGATTAGCATTTACGTTAAGGATTTATTTGAAACAGCAAAAAAACTAGTGACTGAAGAAAACTATGGTAACATATTATTAGCCAGAGAATAGTTTGAAAAATCATCATTACAGAGACTACAATTCCATTCGTTGCACAAAACCATACAATTTGAAGCTGACGAGGTTTCATATGTCCCGGGCAGAAAGTAGTGGAGACATGATGAGCATAGTGATGAAAGGGGAGAAGTGAAACTCTACCTTAACAAGGAACCCTGTAGCTTTGGTGACAGCCACATTTGTTAGTTCAGCCACTTCGGGGGAACCAGATGTTTCTCACTCCGAATCGAAATCTCTCTCGCACTCATAATAAGAATTGTGGGCTTTAGAGTATACGAAAAAAAAAAAAAAAAAAAAAAAAAAAAAAAAAAAAAAAAAAAAAAAAAAAAGGCATAATGGAAATGAGGAAATAATAATTAATTAAAATTAAACTTCCTGGGTTAAAAAATGAGGAAAACAGCGTTATTAGCAAGAAGCGGATTAAAAGATACATATGTATTTACAAATGAAACAGAATAAATTACAATATATTTGAAATTCTGCTTATTGTGTTTATAATATACATAAACTAAGATTAGATTAAAACAAAAAAAATCAAAAACAAAACAAAAAAAAAAATTGTATTAGATAATTTGAATGGAGACTTCTTTTAACGAAACACGTATTATAAGAGCAGAACATCTTTACAAGTACCGGAATACCTAAATGGCCTAGGAAGTCGAAGCGATTAAGAAAAAAAAAAAAAAAACTATAACAATGTTAAGATTAGTTAAGCTTTTACATATAAATAATCACAACAAATTTAAAAGATTCTATAAAATTAACCAAATAATTAATATTAAAAGATCTCATTTCCTACAATCTATATAAATAAAGATGAAATTCTGTTTGTTTGTTTGTTTGTTTGTTCTTTATAGAAATCCATACCGTTAGTCCTAGATTCTCCAAATTTCGCTCAGTGGCTCTTTCATGCAAGGTGCGAACACCTGCCCATATTAAAATTGCATAACTTCAGCCGATTTTCAGCTGATATTCTTTATTGTTATAAAAATCGTAATGATCTCGCTTTACAATGGTTTTTTACGAAATCGACCGTTTCATTAGAAAAATGAAATTCCCCGGGTGAAACCAGGATATACAGCTATGATCTATGTAAACAAATACGAAATTCTGTTTGTTATTTATAGAAATCCATACCGTTTATCCTAAGTTCTTCAAATTTCGTTCAGTGGTCTTTCATACCAGGTGCGAACATCTGTCCACATTCCAAAATTGCATAACTTCAGCCAATCTCTGGGTATATTCTTTATTATAATAAAAATCGTTTTGATCTCGCTTTACATTGTTTTTTACGAAATCGACCGTTTGAGTCGATAAAAGTCTCACATTATTGAGTTCATAGATTTAAAAAATGAAATTCTCCGGGTGAAACCAGGATACACAGCTAGTTTTATATAAACCTTAATCTCAGCCTCGATTTGATATTTGAGGAAATTAATAATATTTTAATTTATGTTAAAGAAAGCACAAAAACCCGAAGTTTCGTCCTTCATGAATAAATTTTATTTTTATTATTTTTGGAATTTTACCAAGAGGAAATTATTTGACTTTATTTTCACCTTCTGATTGGTAAATACTACTTTTGCAAGATGTACATATATTTAATTACCTTTCTTTAATAATATTTTTTTCTTGTTATACTGTATATATATTACTAATATTACTGTATATATAAATATGGGAGAGTATATGTATTTATGAGTATGTGTGTGAGTGTAATATTTTATCACACTCAGACCAGAACAAATTTAAATTGAATTTTACTAATAGGAAATTATTTAACTGAATTGGGAAGTCAAATCTATAAAATTATGTCTAGTATACTATAAGAATAAGCATTGATTTCCGGCTGACTTTTACCGACCGGCAAATTTTGGATGAAGATTTATGCATATTTATTACCTATTTACATATAATTCTGTTGTTTTTTATGCTTATAAATGTATTATTACTTAGATATTACTACATGAGTGTTATGTTATATTATTCTTTTATCACACCCAGATTTGAAACAATTTAAAATTACTTTTTTTATTTTTACTTTCACTTACCTATATATGAAATATATAGTAAGTGGAAGTATTGCGATCGTGAAAAATTTCGACTTCCGGTTTTCAACGGAAATACACGTTTTGGGGTCCCCTGAGTCCAATTAACCAAGTCCCGCAAAATGGTCTGTGTGTGTGTGTGTGTGTGTCTGTGTGTGTGTGTGTGTGTGTGTGAACAGACTGGCTCAAAAACTATAAACCGTGCGAACCTGAGATTGGATATTTAGTGTATGTATATGCCCGCGATGTGACAGCAAAAATTTCATCAAAATTGCTCAAAGGGAGGGGGTACTTTATTTAATAACTTTTTACATTCTTTTCGATTTTCTCAAAAACGGCTCTAACGATTTTGATTAAACTGAGTATTTGATCTATTTATATGCCCGAGATATGACTGTAAAAATTTCATCAAAATTGATCAACCGGAGGGGGGACTTTACTTAATAAATTTTGTATCATTTTCACGTGTTTTTTTTTATTTACTCAAAAACGGCTTTCACGATTTTGATCAAACTGGATATTTGATGTATGTACATGCCAAAGATGTGATAGCCAACATTTCATCAAAATTGGTCAAACGGAGCGGGCACTTTATTTCATATTTTTTTTTTTCCAATTTTTACCTTTTTTTCGATGATCTCAAAAACGGCTCTAACGATTTTGATCAAATTCGGCATATTAAATGAAAATTAGGTGTTCTTTAATATCAGGTAAGCTTTACCATTATTAAAATGATCTGAGGGGGCTTTTTTGTGGGGGGGGGCTTTTTTGTTTGTTTGTTTCCTATAAAGTACCTTTGTTTTTGTTTATATGGAGAAATTAACAGTCTCTCGTTACGCCTAAAAATAAGAAATGGCTAAATATGAGATATGATAAAAATAAAGAAAGCATAAAGAGGAGACAAAAAATAAAAATATTCAGTCAACTCATAAAACTCGTTGAGCCCAGTCATGCGGAGTACGCCTTTAATGACTGACCATTGTTCATGATTAAAGCCGTTATGTTCATTTGAGAAGTGGCAATTAACAAAACGCATTAATTTCTAATCTAAATAAGTTGGTAAGTGAAAGTTGTGTGTTGCGCGCACGCACCAGATTTTTTTTTATGTAAACGATTAAAGCCTGGAGAACTCCTTGATGTGAAATCTTAAAAGCCATAAAGATTCCGTCTATTTGTTACAATATGAAATAAAAAATTATTATTAAATTAAGATCCTATGCGAGCTTATTATTTATTAATTTTCTGTATTCCCAAGCAATTTCGAAAGTTCTTAAACTCGCCCAGAGGCAATATCGTAAGCAATAAAGCTCTACTGAAGTGTGATTATTGCTTTTAGAAAACTATTTCTAGTTATAATAATAAAATAAAACAAATTATTAAGACTACGATATTTCGATATATAATCTAGGTATTTCAGGAAGTCGTTGTGAATCAAAGGACTACACAGTAATGATGAAACTTCTGCACAATAAATTTCAATCCAAATATGTTTTTTTTCTTCTGTTCTTAAAGCAACCTAAACTATTTTCATTGCATATAAAACCTTGGCCAAAAGTATTAGGCACTAACCACCTTTGCCCAGTCTTGAGCAGTCCAGTTTTGGTGAACTTTTGCCTAGGTAAGCCTCTTTTTACGATTGACTTCACTAAGCCAGGATTTTTTTCTAGCCTTACAGCATTTCAGACCGTTCTTTCCCAGGCGTCTTTTTACTGTCCGAGCAGAAATGTCAACAGATCACAAGATTTTCATGTCTTCAGCCACCTGTTTCGATGTTTTCTTGCGATTCTGAAGAGATGTTCTCACCAAAAACTTATCCTCACGCGTTCCTGTTATTTTATTTCTTCCTGTTCTAGGTAGAGAGGAAGATGTGTTATGATGTTATGTCCGATGCCTAAGAAGAGTATGTCGAACAGCATAGCGAGATCACTTCATAGTTTTTGCCCGTTCAATCTAACTTATTTTTTTTACTTTGAACATCATTAATCATAAAAAAAAAAAAAAAAAAAAAAATTAAGTTTTTTAAAATAAAATAAAACAAAACCCTAACTGCTATCGATAGGAGAGCAAACACTGTACTGGGAATTTTTGTTTACGTTTCATTATGTTTTTCTAGAGTATGAATGAGGAGTTGGGAATTGAAAATAATCCATTTAAGGGATCCGTTTTTGTCAACACAACAAGTTTTGGGAGCCACAGTGTATATAGAATTATTAAATAAAGTCAAATAGACAATTTTGCAAGGTGCTTAATACTTTTCGCCAAAGCTGTATATTCTCTAGGTTTTTTCCTGTTTATTGCAAATGATTTTTCTTTTTGTAATCGACTCTCTCCGGTGTACAGTTCCCCACTCCTACTTAGTTTATTATGATTATTATATATATTATATATATATATATATATATATATATATATATATATATATAGGGGGAGAGCGGGGTTGGTTGGCATAGGGGGTAGGTTGGCCATTGGCTTATAGTTTCCGTCACACTTATTGTGAAGGCCCCACCATTGTACCATGTGACCCGCTCGACCTCGGGAGTCTTGTCCTGAGTTTTCAATCCGATGCTAACAGTGTAGAGAAGAGTGTGCTTCATTGATTGATTTTACAACATGTAAGTAAATTTTTATATTTTCAGTAAATTTTGTTTAAAGGCTTGACAAAACATTTGACTCCGATTCTGTTCACATTGCCCCAAACTCTGAAAAACCTAACCTTCGACTAACCAGTTTCTTGTTTGATTGTTCTCCCCTGTCCTGGCAGCCATCTTTCATATGATCTCTCCTGTGGGGTTAGTTGGCCCTCTTTAACTGGGGTTTGTTTGAGCAGTAGCAATTCACAAAAGCCAAGTAAACATAAACAATGGTGAAACTACCAAACGTCTTTAGTTCCAGCAAGGAGGATGAGAGCAATATTTCCTATGCAGAAAGTGACGACAGTCTAAATTTCCATCTTCTTTTATTTTCATTCTATTTTCCCTTAAAAGCTGTTAAAAACCAATTCATAATTATTATACTATTATAGTGCAGCTTTGAATAACAATAATATGTGTCAGGCAGTACTTGAACGAGATGGCTAAACAATCCCACCTTCGAGGCCAACCTGCCCCACATAGGGGGTTAATTGGCATACTCTGGATTGACGAATTCTCCAACTTTCTATGATCTTAGTATTAAATATTATTTGGTGAAAAAAATACTTGAAGTACTCTAATACTTGGAGTTTACAGTGGTATCAGCCCTATTGGGATTACATTGGGAGAAACGACTCAACATTCAAAAAAGTGAAAACTGTCGCCAACCAACCCCTCTCTCCCCTATATATATATTCTTTAGCCAAACCAGCTTATACGCAGAGGTGGAATGAGATAAATTTCGAACAGCTTTGAAACTAATCTTGGAGGAATCTGTGGTCAGCCTAAGGCCTATGCACTGTATATCACATCGCCACTGAACTGGCAAGAGGTTATATTATTTTATTTTTTATATCTGTGAAAGCGATGTATAGGCAATTAGTACATTACTGTGCTACTAAGAGTATATAGGTACACTGAATATAACAGCTAGTGAGGAATATTGGACGTCCTACCCTGGCAGGATGGTATGTCGTTATTTCTTTACATTGATTACTCTTTGCCTGGGTGAAATGATGGCATACTCTTTTGTTATCAGGAGTTAAGGGGGAGGGGGTTACGGTTTTAGCGGGGGTGGGATAGAGCTTCTTCCTTTCCGTGTTCGACAAAAAGGACGGTATTATGCAGATTGCTATGCAAATTTTGTGACTGCATAGTATCCGGACCAGTGCCGAGGCAGAAGAAAACTTTATTTTTATCATCTAAAAATTTTAATACAGGTGGAAGTTTTGTAAGGATCCGTTAAATTTATTTCATCGTCGAAATGGTAATAAGAAGTAATTCATGACGTGATTACTATTAATTAAAAATGTAAGGTTTATATATTTCTTCAGATCGGTTTCAGCTATACAGAGTATTGGTAAATGATTACAAGGAATAATTTGAGTTATTCAGAGGCAAGATGGTTGTTTAAGCTTAGGGGCGAACTTTTATATCTGAACTTCAGGCCATGGTTAGAGAAAGATCGAGATTCTGGAACTTGCTCACTCTGTAATTCTAACTGCCGAGAAGACACTTATCACTTTCTAGGGGGATGTAGCATATTATCCGAATTCAGGCTTATTTATTTTGGGAAACCTTCCCTCTCAAGGGAAGAAATTATTTTGTACCTGACTGGTCAACAAGACCCCCGCCCTTTATAACGCTATGCTCGCCATGGTTGGAAATCAAGGTACAACTGGTTGTCTGATATATAAACTGTTTTCATTTTCTTGGTATTTATTTTTATTTCTTATTTTATTTAATTTTATTTTTTACTTTACTTCCTGAACTCTGTAAAATATTACTTCGTTAAATTGTAAAATATTACTTTATATGTCTGTAAAATATTATTTCTTTACCCTGTAAAACGCAGCAGTTAACTCTGACAGACGGCTTTTGCTATTGTCATTAATATTTTTCAATTTTCAACACAATGAACTGGAAATTTATTTAGAAAAAAACAATATTGTCTAGGCGTCCACCATAACGCTGCTGGCACTCCTCGAATCTCAAACGCAGATTTCTAAGGCCAGCTAATGTGCCTCTACGAGAAATCACTTTGTTTTGGAATCATTCGTTTACCGTAGCAATTGATAAGTCTGAAGTATGGCAAGTGGTCCCGTCTTGAAAACCATGTTCTAGAGTTATATCCTTTAAACTCTTGAAGTTCTTGGGCCAAAAAACCTCTTAACATTTCACAGTAACGCTCACTATTAACTGCGTTTGAGATTCGAGGAGTGCCAGCAGCGTTATGGTGGACACCAAGACAATATTGTTTTTTCTAAATAAATTTTCAGTCCATTGTGTTTAAATAAAACGTAAACATCCTACTTGATATTCTATATTTGAGATTTTATTCAACTTTCAAACCCCGAATACTCTTTTTGGACACCCTATATATTAATGTGTAAATAAATATTATTCATTCATTCATATAAGGTAAAGTGGTTTGTCAAGCCCAAGCTGAGAATTCAGTTAAACTTGATTCAATTGGGATGGAGGTCAGAGATAGTTGCTGGTCTAATTAAAAGTTATGTAGAATAGAGAGAATTTAGTTGTATTTCCAGCCACTCAACAGAATGCTCAAAATGCGAATAGTCATTCATCGAAAGGCGATAATATTTACTATAACGAGCACGTAAGCATTTTGTCAAGCCTCCGCAGAATTCAGTTACACTGGTTTCAATGGGAGAGTAAACTCTCAGAGATAATTGCCGGTCTAATTAAAAGTTATGCAACACGGATTTATTTTTAGCCACTCATTAGCAAATGTTCCATGTTTTAAATGCGGATGCTTATTCACTTCAAAGGCGATAAACATTTAGGGGCTACTGTAGTAAAAGTAGAGATAAAACATTGAACAAAACAAAAAATTCATATTCAGTACAAGTCCTCCATGCTAAACCAATTCGAAAAGATTAATTGAACAATGAAGATAAAAAAAAAAAAAAAAAAGAAAGAAAAAAAACAATTCTCCAAGTTAGTTAAGGGAGCCAGGTGTTGGGAAGAATTCCAGGCACGGCTGAGGAAAGGGAAGAAGATTAGTATTCGTAGGCCAACACTTGACCGAACTGTGAACTGAGAAACCGCCGGCAAACTGAAGAAAAATCGTTAGGAATCGCCCCCTTTCCACTTCAACGAACGGGAAAACGGAGAGGGAAAGGTTTCGATGGAAAACTTAGGCCCATCACATCTTTCAATTTAAAAATTTCAATTGAATTCCTTCATTCAAAGGCCATTTGTTCCTCGGGGAATCGAAACTGCGCGCGTCAG
Source organism: Aelia acuminata (assembly GCA_911387785.2). Classification (NCBI taxonomy): domain Eukaryota; kingdom Metazoa; phylum Arthropoda; class Insecta; order Hemiptera; family Pentatomidae; genus Aelia; species Aelia acuminata. The sequence continues at coordinate 156,135,313 of OU426980.1, read as the reverse complement.
TTTTCCTATGATACAGCCGAACAACAATGCAAAAAAAAAAAAAAAAAAAAAAAAAAAAAAAAAAAAAAAAAACTTTGGATTCTAGAGAATGAATAATACCTTATTTTATTTTTGTATATTCTTTGGTTCTACCCTTCTTTGCCCTTCCGCAGCACTGCTATAGGCAAGATAATAAAACTATTTAGTGTTGTTTGGGCGCCCAAAACACAACTAATCTTCCCTTTTATATTATATATTAGATGATATTAGAGGATATTAGGAGACTAAAGAGAATCGCGGGAGAGAGATGTTTCAGTAGCTAATATTTTTCACTAAATTAATCTAATCTTAGTTTGTGGCTGACCACCATTTTAAATTATTTTTAAATAATTTATTTTTTGAAGAGAAAAGATTTGGCTCCGCCGGGAGTCGAACCCGGGTCTCCTGCGTTACATGCGAGGATGCTAACCACTACACCACAGAGCTCGGTTCAAGGCAGAGCAAATCCTTCCTCTTCACTGACACCTACTCCTCCTATCTCACAAGTTTTGCGAGTAGTAGCGGGAGGTGGACAAATTTTGTCCAATTTGCGTCCTCGCATGTAACGCAGGAGACCCGGGTTCGACTCCCGGCGGAGCCAAATCTTTTCTCTTCAAAAAATAAATTATTTAATAATATTTTTTACGTTACCAACAATATGGAATTTCCGATATTCAATCTATACACCTATAATGAAAATTATATAGATTCACAACATATGGATTATTTTCAAGGAGCATATTTAAGTAGCGTAGATACAAAGACAATAATTTCATTTTTTTTTTTTTCAAAGTGAGGTAGGCATTTTTTTTAGTCGATTTCATCTATGCAACATTGCCATACAGAATTCCTAAGAAAGCGGCAAGAAACCTGTTTTTTACGCATCCAAATAAGTGTTTTTGTTTTAACGAAAACGCTATCAGTGCTTAACTCCTTAGAAAACCCTGCCCAACAATATCGAAACTAATTAGATAGAGGTAAATTGCCTCAAGTGACATAGGGACTGGACTGATGCATATGTCATATTAAACCTTAATTAACCGTATATGCATTGTGTTCCTCTGGAGGTACACATTCTTTATCTTCTCCTCATGCCACCTCTTAGCATCCTCTGTGTGTTGAAATCATCTCTTTTTGGTATCATTAAGTAACACAAGATTCAGGATTTGGCAGGTTGCTCCGCATCAGACATAGATAGTTTGCCTCAGAAAATAGTACTTTAATTTCCTTGACTCATCTATTACATTTTTAAATGGATATATTTTTCAAGGGAATTATAGTGTATTTATAATATATATGTAATAAAACAAAATAAGAGATATAGTACTAAGTATCCGTGACAGAAAACGAGTTCTTTTCTGCCTCACTCAGGAAACTCAAGGATTAAATTTTCAAAAAATCTAGCCCCAAAATTTGTTTCAAAATATTTTTTTTTTAATTTGTGTATCGCATCTTCCCTAAAGGGTCATTTAAAGCGTCTAATGGTACTTTAAATCCATTTGTATAACACTGTGCATTTAAGAAACTTGAATAGAGTGGTAACCCTTTCTTCTTTGTCTTTAATAATTTCCTTTAATGACTCAGAAAGATCAAATTTTTTCCGGTATTTTTCCGATTTTGGGCAGTATCAGTAAGTGTTGGACTGAAAGCGGGACATTATCACATTTTTCGCATATCGGGGCTTCTAGCCTCCTAAGTAGGTAACAGTGTGTAAAATAGCAATGCCCAATCCTCAGCCGGCACAGCATCACTTCCTCTCTCCTTGATATTCTGCAACTTGTGATCTATTTCTTACAGTAAGTTTTTACCAGGGCTGATTCGCGATTTTCTCTCGCCCATTCTGTTAATTGCAATCTCTTTGTTTGGAGAATCCAGTCTTCCAGTGTAACTTGATTTAGTTTATTGACTTCTATCCCGTCTTCGATTCTTGCTACATGGGTTAAATGATCAGCTCTTTCATTGCCTGGAATGCCACAGTGAGCAGGAACCCAGACGAAGACATGGCTTGTGCCTTTATTTTTTATATTCCACTATGACTAGTGAATTTCGCGGGTGTGGACTGTTTATGGCTGCCAACACACTCCATGAATCCGATATTACAGCCCATTTTTTTTTCTCTGGATTCCGCTATCAGATAGAGAGCATTTAGGTTGGTTGTCGCTTTCCCTGTAAATATCGTGCTCTCCCCTGGTAGGTTAAATAGGAGCTGACTGTGTTTACGACTCACTGCGCAACCAACACTCTTTTGATGCATCGGTATAAACTGTCTCGAAGTTGCTATATTTTTCCATTAATTTTAAAAAGGATGACTGAACTTCTATCGGGTAAGTTTTGGTAACCTCAGCCAATGATTTATTGATTGTTGGCCTAACTCAACTCCAACTTGGTATTGTTAGTTTAGCAACGGGTCTAATATTACTCAGGGTCATGCCAATTTTTGTTAATGCGTCATAAATGTCCTTTTGATGGGCGTTTTTCTCAATTTCTTTGAGACCGCGAATTCCCGATCCTTCTGAAAATAAGTGTTCGGTAAGAGGATGGTGTGGTTTGTTTTTTAAATAGCCCATAAAGAATTTTTAAAAAAAAAGCAAGTGGCTTTGTGCGCAACCGACAATAACGTGTTAATATTTTTTTTATGTTTATTTGAATTCAGGGAGCTCAACATTCATAGTTGTAATGGTATAATTTATTTTTTCCTATAGTTGGAATATTAATATTTAAAAATTTCATTTAGATCTGTAATGGTCAACTGATTTCTTTTAGATAGATTCAGTCAAAATTCAGGATTCAGTCAAAATATTTTTGATTTGGAAAGCCTAGGTTTTGATCCAAACATGTCAGGACTTGTTGAGTACAGAGATTCTATATTAGTCTTTATATTACTTCTTTTTTTTCTTGCCAAGAATAATATTCACCACACAGCATCTAAAAGGAATTCAGAATTTAAGATTAATTCTCTAATATGATATCGTCCGATTATAAGATAGTTATTATAACCTGTGATATAAGAAAATGTTACTAACTTTTCAAGGAAAATAAATCCCACTGTTAAAATGCCATTTAAACCTAAAAGCAGTTTTCAATTCTTTATTTCAAGCGAATTTCAATCCTAACGGCATTGTTTCGAGATATAGAGATTGATAATCAAGACTGGTAATATAGAAGAAAAAATGGAAGACCACACCCAAATTTTTGAGAAAGTGTATGATATGTAGTTGACAAGCATTATAATTCAAAGATTTTTGGGTTCCTATATTTGAAAGAGAATAGTTAAGAAGGAGAAATGGTGCATTGCATTAGATTGCTGAGAGCGAGAGAGAGAGAGAGAGAGGGGGGAGGGTGGTCTAGATAACGCTGATGACATAAAAATTGCAGAGCGAAAGGAAATCAGGCGGCTTTCATATAGACCCCCCCAACCATACTTTCCACATCATGTCGCCTTCCATTATAAGTCTCTCCTTTACTTTTTCAAAAATCTACGTCAAGTCAACTAACTTCAAGTCCTGAATTATTAGGGGTAGGGTAGATATAGGAAATGGTAGGTAATTTAATAATTTATTTTAACCCTTAACTACTCACGTCGGGTCATATTGACCCATACCAAGTTTCATCTCATTCTATTTATACCTCTTTGGCATTGAATCATCACCAAACTTTGACATATCCTTTGTTTTGGCACCAGTTACATCTTAGCAGTGTCTGAAAAATAAGGGAGGTGTTTATTTTATCTAAATCGATATTTTGACCCGAGGTGAGTAGTTGTGCAAGCCATTTTTTTGTGTCCAATGCAGGGGTTGCATTTGTAAAAACCCCTCATTTCTTATTTGTTTTAACTTCAAAGGTTGTTTGTAGACAAATTTTTGAGTTTTAAATCAAAAGAAATTATGTTAATAATATTAATGTTAAGGAGTTCCTTTATTTTAGTACCTCATTTCAGACCTATAATTCAACATTATATTCATATTTTAAAACAATCATTTATTTTATACATAAATAAATATATATTTTCAAGCCATCTCCTGTTATAATATCTTACACCCTAAGGTTATTTAAACATTTTTTTGTGTTCTGGGTCATAGTGACCCGAGGTGATTAGGTAAGTAACATTGATTCGGGTGAGTAGTTATGGGTTAAGTAATTTTTTGGTACTTGTCTAGTTTTTGCCCGGCGCGTAACCTTCTCTGTCTGTATCACGAGTTATTTCGGGAACTAAATCAACTTTATTTGATCATAGCTTTATAATTCTGTTGGCTACGCTCGCTAAAATGATACAACGAATCCCCAAGGGGTTCTTTTCAGTTGAGATCGGGAAATTCTAAACGGCTTATCGCGTTATCACCGAGTTTGAGGTATATCAGACCCTGGGGGGGGGGGGGGGCAGTAAATTGACCAGTGCTTATTATTTAACACTATTAAAAGTATTTTGTTTTCACAAAAAAGCATGTTTGTGCTTATCTGTCTGGGTTTTTAGATTCATCAAAACATAAACTGCCACGTCATCAACGCCTAGAATCTTTGTGTAAATAGCAGAGGCTCAATAAGACATGGATCTCGACTGAAGCAAAAATAAATACAGAAATATAACAGAGAGAGTGAGAGAGAGAGAGAGAGAGAGAGAGAGAGAGAGTGAGAGAGAGGACTATTTTTTCTTTTTTTAATCGATGAAAAAATGGGAAAAAAAAGGACAAAAAGGGAGAAAGTGGTCGTGGTTGAGTGGGGATGCGAGGGAGGTCAACGTCTTATGGCCTAACCCATATAAAAAATTTAACTCCCACATCCTTTATTTTGTCCCGTTTTTACTATTTTGCAAGAAGCACACGTCGATTAAAAGTAATGCTAACCTAAAGGGCATGTAGCTAAATTTATTGGAGAAAAAAAATTGAAGTAAGTTTTTTACTCTTACAAAAAATAAAATCCATAGTGAAAGTTGTGTGATCACAACTAAAGCGCACCAGATTCTGCATATTTTTCATCTACTGCCTCCCTTTGCATTCAAAACCTCGGCTGTTCGGTCCTGAGGTTAGACTATATCGTCGTCACAGTTAAGTATTGCAGTTTAATCTATACAATACGCCTTCTTCTTAATTCCATTAGGTTTGTTGGTTGTTTTAATATTTTGTGTGCAAAACACCTTAGGTGATTGTTCTGTTTACTGTGTAATAGTTAGGGGAAATACTCAAGTTTTAAAAACTGATCAAACATAAACTACCACGTCATCAACGCCTAGGTTCTTGTAATGTAATGTAAATAACAGAGGCTCAATAAGACATGGATATCGACTGAAGCAAAAACAAATACAGAAACATAAGAAACAGAGAGAGAGAGAGAGATAGTGGGGGGTAGACCCCCCCCTCGGTCACCGCAACATACTATCGATAGTTGTACATCACTAGTAGTAATTGCATGGCTCATATAATATGTCTAATGCTAAAACTATTGTTACATTTCGGGCATATCGGGGGAACGTTTTTGTGTGAACGACACTGGAAAAAACAATCATTTGAAGAAATAATAAAAACTTTTTTTTTTTTTAATTTCTAATAGTTTATTGGTGAATTTAAATAATATTTTTTTTCCGATTCTTGACATCTAAATAAATAATCCCGAAATATAATAATTGTGAAAATCATTTTTATATGAATTCATACATTTCAGCAGATTAGAGCAAGAGGAATAACGTTCATTGCGATCCGGGCAATTGTTAGTGGGGAAATGATATAAGCGGGTTGAGGGGAGACCAAATCCTAGTTAATTGGTCAGAGGTTTAGTCTCGGCGGAGTTCCTCAGTCCCATATATCAGCCCCTCCATCAAGCTATATTTCCTTCCATTTTTCAGCCACCAGTTACTATATAAAAAATATATATGTATATAGACATTCCTAAAAAATATTGTAGGTAAATAACTAAGCTATTCAGTAAGTTGTTCCAGGACGAGTCAATTTTGAACCTTATTTCATAATAATAATTTTTATGCAATATAACGCTTTTATCTCACTCAGTTATCAACCAATATAAATTAAATATATATATATATATATATATATATATATATATATATATATATAGTTTTTTTAATGTAAACAATTGAAGCCTCGAGAACTCCTTGCTACATCTATCTAAATAATTAATATTTAAATATATTCTTCATATGGTAGTTCGTTTTCTCATCTGGATGTATTAATTGAATATAACTTCGCATGAATTCCTCTAAAATGCCATTAACTCTACTTACCAAGACCCTTAAGGAATAGTAAGACTGAACGGGCAGGAGTCTGATTGTTTTAGCGTAGCAAGGGGAGTCAAACAAGGTGATAGCTTAAGCCCCTTACTATTTATTCTTTATATGGATTAAGTGGCTGTCATCTGTAAAAGAAGAATGGAAAGACGTTCCTGGACCGTAGAAACCTACGTGGTGATACAACTTCTCTATGCGGACGATGTTGTTCTTGTCGTTGTTAATAAGTAATTAATAAATTACAGCAAGCAGTGACTGAATGGCATGAAGAGCTTCGCCGGAAAGGAATGCAAATAAATACCAGCAAAAGCAAAATATTACAGGTGGGAAGGCAAGTAGAAGATGTCCATATATACTGTAGTGGAGAGGAAATGGAAGTAGTTACAGATCTTACCTACCTCGGTACTGTAATAGACAGGTATGGGAAAGTGCACTCAGAGATATCTAATAGGATTAAGAAGGCTACTACTGATCTGCAATACTGTAATCGGGAAACGAGAGGTAGGCAGGAATGTCAAGCTCCACATCTTCAAGTCGATATATTTGCCGATACCTTTGTATGGTGTCGAAAGCTGGGTATTGACCGACCGGCAGGAAAGCAGAGTCACTGCTGCGGAAATGAAGTTCCTGCGAAGAACGAGCAGGGACTGGGTCCGGAATGAGAGGATTCGTCAGAAACTGGGGGTTCCCCCGTTGAACGAAGTCCTACAGACACGCCAATTGAAGTGGTTTGGCCATTTTATTAGAATGGAGGAATACAGGGACCCTCTCAAGGCCATCGATTATGTAGCAGATGGCAGAAGGCCTCGCGGGCGCCCAAGGATGTCCTACCTCGAATATATTGAGAAACTTTGTAAAGGAAGAGGCAAAGATCAGGCCGGGACATTGGCGGATCCAGGGGGGGGGGGGGCTATGGGGGCTGCAGCCCCTCCCTTTGGAAAATTTTTCGTCATTTAAAGATAGAATTTGACTTTCCTTAATCTACCAAAGCAAGTTAAAAACAAATAATGTGCATAAAAGTAGAATTTTAGTTGTGGGAAAGGAACATAAAGGAAAGAAGCTGATTAGCAGATCCAAATGAAGGCCTGTGGGGCTGAAGCCCCCCCCTTTGGGACTGCAGCCCCCCCCCCCCCTTTACGATCTGCTGGATCCGCCCATGGGCCAGGAACATAGCTAAAAATAGAGAGCATTGGAATCTGTGGCTAAACGCTCCCCTACGCTGAAAGGCACAATAGTGAGACGCAATAGAAGAAGAAGACCTTTCCTCAGAAAATAATTTGTTTATTTAAGGAGAATTTATGCTAATATGACTAATCGGACGATGCTACAGTGGTACAATAAATTTTTCCTATTCAGGTATGATTAGAATAGGGGTAATTAGAATAATCTTTAACGAGTACCTGATACGCCGGGATTTTTCATCCCATTCAAAACCACCTTTTGGTTTGTGGACTTGGACGTTGAAGGCTGATATGCTAACCAAGATATCACAAGTGATCCAAAAAAAAAAAAAAAAAAAAAGAAACAGAAAATACATATACTAATGTACCGCTGAAGCAAGTAGATACACTTGTATCTGTATTGTAATACTAATTTAGTATTATTAACAGAAAATTTAAAGATTACTCTAACTAGTATCTAACGAAACTTATAGTTCAACCAATAGCTAAATTATTAGCGGGAGCAAAATGGTGAGTGAGGAGGGAGCTGGTGGTTGGGGGGGGGGGGGAGAAGGGAAGATTTATAATCTATAGACCTCTCTCTCCAGCTTTCCAACGATAACCAAGTCTAGAAATGTCGTCTGTCAAATTCCGCTGCTCTTCCAAATCGATTTACTGTACTATTATCCAAACCGTAGTAGTTGGAATCCAATCCTTCTTCATATCATATTGCCTTAAGACTTAAAATCCAAATTTTTGATCCATACATATCTTATAGTCGTATAAGTGATAGAGGTTAGTCTCCATACGTGCTTCTTCTAACCCACAATCCATACCTGCAGTTATTTATGAGGTATGGTCGCAATCCATTCCCCATACACGAAACGCTTTTTTTCGTTGAAAATTGTATTATCAAAGAAATTGTGTTAAGATCTAAAATGAATCGCTTCAATCTCTAAACATTCAATGGCTCTCATTCTCTAAACAGAAATTAAATAAAAAAATTTACACATATACGGTCGATTCTCCAATTATGTACGAAATTAAAATTTAATTTTCCACCAATTAAAATTTAATTTGTTTTTGTGAAGTCACGAAAGGAATCCTTTTCCTACTGATCACTCGTACCAAAAATCTGTTCATAGAGTACCAAAATCGACTGCGATGCTCATACTCATGTTCGCAATAAAATAAAATGTTTTAATAAATGTGCATTTACCTTTTTTTTTTTTAAACAGTATTTTTATTTAATTTATTATAGAACTAAGCATTCAGTGCTCATCAATAAAATTTATATTTTTATACGTTACAAAGTGCATATAGAATTTTCTTATTAAAATTTTTTAAACATTGTCACACGTTTATTTTGCATATTCATACCTCATTTTATCCTCGGTAGATATCGTCTAATTTTTTTATTATTATTTATTTATTTTTTAAAAACTTATTTTGATAATTGATAATTGTCGTAGGTGTGTGTTACGACATTTTTAAAATAGTATAAATTAATTGAAAATTAAAATAATGTTAATCCCACAAGTATTCTGAGAATTGTTATATATTAAGTAAAAGCAGACCATCCATTTATTTCGACTGTAATTCAACTTATGGATCAAGCCCCCACGCGTAAACAACACCTAAAGTCCCTGCAAGAAGTTTCTTATGTTTTAAATAACTAATCAAGCTGCCGATAAGAATGATTCTTTTTTATTTTATTTTATTTATAATTTTTTTTTTTTTGGCATCAAGATTTGTGATGATTTTATAAAATATGGTTAGCAATATGTGAACTTTTTCTTAATTTTTTTTGGAAAAATAGAATGTTTCTGCACCAAAAAAATAAAATGTAACAAAGTTAACAGGAATTAAAACCTCTTGAGCCGTAACGGTGTTGGAGGGAACTGCTGTACATTCTCTAGAGTTCCCACTCTAGTATAAGCTATTCTCTCTGACACAAGAGATATAATTGAATCAAGCTAACAACTATACACCAGTGAATTTATACAGCTGCGGCTGGATAACAACTCTAGCAAATATTTACTAGTAAAAAAAAAAAAAGGAAAAATAAGAATTCATAAATTCTTTTGAATTTATCTTTTGATGATAAATTCATAAGTTATAAAAACTCAAAGCATAGACTGGACGCAAGACACAAAGGTCACTTTCGAGGGGCGTACAGAAAGTTCTAAGCCTGATATATATATATATTTTTTTTTTATTTATTTTTTTTTTTTTCAACTTACATATTTTTATTTTTCAATATAGCCCCCCCTTAAACACTCAACACTTCTGATGCAAACACTCTACCACGCAAGTGTTTTTTTCATATAAAGGAAGAGGTAGAATTATATATATATATATTTCATATATAGGTAAGTGAGAGTAAAAATAATTATATTCACAAATCATGATAATTATACTTATATTCCATTCATATATAGACAATTGTGAAAAAGCTTTGACTGATTAATGATAATTTTAAAACGCATTCTCTGATTTTGTAAAATTATGAGGTGCCATTAGGAAATTAAGTTGGATGAAGTAAATTGAAAAAAATATTGTTGGCTGGTAGAAATGTTCTGGTAAACAAAATATCGTAGGGGAAAGCGGGGTTGATTGGCAAAAGTTTTCACTTTTTCGGATGTTGAGTCGTTCCTGTTAATATAATGCCAATATGGCTGGTACCACTGCAAACTCCAAGTATTAGAGTACTTCAAGTATTTTTTTTTTGACGCATAATATTCAACACTAAGATCATAGAAAATTGAAGAATTCGTCAATCCAGAGTATGCCAATTAACCCCCTATGTGGGGCAGGTTGGCCTAGAAGGTGGAGTTGCTTAGCTATCTCATTCAAGTACTGCCTGACACTTATTATTGTTATTAAAACTGCACTATAATGGTATAATAATTTTGAATCGGTTTTTAACAGCTTTTCAGGGAAAATAGAATGACAATAGAAGAAGATAGAAGTTTAGACTGCCGTCACTTTCTGCATAGGAAATATTGCTCTCATCCTCCTCGCTGGAACTAAAGACATTTGGTAGTTTCACCTTTGTTTATGTTTACCTTGCTTTTGTGAATCGCTACTGCGCCAACAAACCCCAGATGAAGAGAGCCAACTAACCCCACAGGAGAGATCATATGAAAGATGACTGCCATGACAGGGGAGAACAATCAAACAAGAAACTGGTTAGGTTTTTTTTTTTAGTCGAAAGGTTAGGTTTTTCAAAGGAGTTTGGAGCTATCTGAACAGAATCGGAGTCAAATGTTTTGCCATCCCTTAAAACCAAATTCACTGAAAATATAAAAATTTACTTACATGTTGTAAAATCAATCAATAAAGCACGCTCTTCTCTACACTGTTAGCATCAGATTGACAACTAAGGACAAGGCTCCCGAGGTCGAGCGGGTCACATGGTACAATGGTGGGGCCTTCTCAACAGGTGTGACGGAAACTATAAGCCAATGGCCAACCTACCCCTATGCCAACCAACCCCGCTCTCCCCTACGGATAAAAATATGTAATAATTAGATAATGGTATACATATATTAAGCGGAAGATTGTACTCATTATTTTTTTTTTTAATTTTATAAAAAGCTAAAGAAAATGGAATTAATTTTGTGATACCGTGATAATATTGCTCATATCGATAGAGTGGGTTTTCGAAAGCTTGCCAAAATCCCTCAAAAACCTTTTTGAAAGCCTCATGTAAAGTTTAAATAATCCTCCAGCGCTAGATCAAAAATTCTTAGATTTACTAAAAAAGGATTGAACGAAACGGGCAAGCTTACAGAAATTAAAAACAACGGAGCTGGATTGGAGGTGATAGTAATCTCGTTACTGTAAAAAGAATAGAAGCTACAGGACCTGATTCGGTAATATTGATCTTACCCAAAGGTGGTATAATAGATCTCTGCGAATTAAAGCAGCTTTAATACAATTGAGCAGAGTAATATCGGAAGTAACTAGGCAGACGAGTTAATAGATTAGTTCAGGCTAGATAACTAACTCTGAGTGTTATGGTGATTTATTTTATTTTGTAACTACATAGATATATTTTTGTACTTTTTTTTTACTAGGACTTCTTAGTTAATTAATTATAAATATAATAAATCTTAGTTAAAGTTAACTTCTTAATTAATTCATTACTATGTGGTTTGTCTACATTAGCCTGTAAAACGTCGGATCCGTAATGCCTAAAATAAAGATATGTGGTTAAATATGGAATTAATTACAATAATAATTGGATTTCTTTTGGGATTTATTAGTTACTTATGGTTAAAGGAAGATCAATAAGTCCCAGATAGCCTCTATAAAAACGCTTATATTTCAGAGAGTCATGCTCAGTGCTAAAATACTGGCAATTATTCATCACATTTTGTAGAATGAGCAATGCCCCCTAGTATCATTTTCTAACTTCTAAATGTGACGATTTTTTGGTTAGCCCTAGCTGTATTTTTTTGACGAACAGATTCAATATGGCGAATAATTGCTAAGTTTTTAGCACTAAAGATGGCTCGCTCAAATATATCGTCGATGATGCTGCAAGAGGTCGTATGCCAATTAACCAATTTTTGTGTTTGATTATCGAAAGAAACATTACAGTTGTAATTATATTCATTTGTTTGTGTTACAGTTTAAATTTTCCTTATAGGCTGGTGTCACTCACGATGAATGACCAAGCGAATCCTGAAATTCGAATATTTTTTTCACTGTGCATGATTCTTCTTTTCTATTTACTGGTGACATCCTTCGTCTTTAAGGACTCTAAAGCCACTCGTTTTGATTAAAAATACAATAAAATCTCAAAATAAAAAATTTCTGGCATACGACTTTTTGCAGTATCAACGACGCTATGCGCTGAAGAAGAAACTATGTGGGTCTTATTGATCTTCCTTTAGCCATAATTTATTTATAAGTAGAAGTAATTCCAGTTTGTATTCGTTATCAATAGGTTTTACTCAGTTGGTCAAGTGACCCTTAATATCGTTTCAAATAACGTTCAGTTTATTTATGTCACGTCATTAATTTGTGTTTATCTGTAATTCGAGCAGTCTTCAGTCATCGTGGATGTATCATTTTACCGGGATTTTTCTTTTTTTGCCAAAGGGACCTAAATAGAAAAGTTTTTTTGGTTTGTCTATATGAATGAATGGTTTTATTTTTTCAATATTTACATTATTAACAAAAAACCTACACGATGGACTAATTCTCCGTCTCTTGGGGTCCGTCTAACTTACAATATTTAATACAAATTATATTACAAGAGAAATAAACACAAAAATAAAACAAACAAATATTGTGAAATGTTGAATGAATAAATATGCAAATACGGCTCAATACAATAACAATAAAAACAGTAATAGCTCCTAATTCATAAATATATAGTATTTGCAAACATATAAAAAAGAAAGATTACTTAGTTGGTATTTACACTTCATTAAAATAAATAAATGTTAAACTAAATTTTGCCAATATATAGTTAAATTCTGTAATAAGTAGCTTTCTGTAACTATAAGCCTCCTTAATGTACCTAAATAAGCTAACCCAATCTTCACCATTCAGGTACTCTATAACTGCACTTTCGTCAAGAACCGATTTTCCTAACCATTTTCTCATGAATACACTGAGTATAGGGCATTTTCCTAAGAAATGAATTATGGTTTCTTTTTCATTTAGATTGCACATTATTCATTCTTGAGTTTTGTTCTGGTCCCACGGCTTAAAGTTTAAGTTCAGGAGTTCCCCCCCCCCCCTTGCCTTAAAAATTAACTTCATAAATTGTAATTTATGGTTGTCACCAATATATCTATTATTATGTGTCCAGTTCTTTATAAATTAGGTGGAATTTAGAGTTATTTCGGGATCTTTTACAGTTATTAGTAAATTTTAATATTTATATATTTATACCGCGTATACGGTGGTTTGTCTATATGATTGTAGGTAATGTGTTGTATAATCATGATTATTATAACGGGTGTCCATAAAGAGTATTCGGGGTTTGAAAGTTGAATAAAATCTCAGATATAGAATATCAAGTAGGATGTTTACGTTTTATTTAAACACAATGAACTTGAAATTTATTTAGAAAAAACAATATTGTCTAGGTGTCCACCATAACGCTGTTGGCACTCCTCGAATCTAAAATTAATAGTACTGTAAATAGTGAGCGTTACTGTGAAATGATAAGAGGTTTTTTGACCGAAGAACTTCAAGAGTATAAAGGATATAACTCTTGAACTTGGTTTCAGCAAGACGGGGCCACTTGCCATACTTCAGACTTATCAATTGCTACGGTAAACGAATTATTCCAAAACAAAGTGATTTCTCGTAGAGGCACCATTAGCTGGCCTCCCAGGAGTCCTGATCTCAGTCCTCTTGACTTTTTTTTGTGGGGATACCTGAAAAGTAGGGTATACGAAAAGAAACCGACAAATCTAACGCAATTGAAGCAAAATATCAGAACAGAAATGACGGCAATCTTAGGAACAGTGTGTCAACGCGTTTTTAGGAGTTCGAGGAGTGCCAGCAGCGTTATGGTGGACACCTATTGTTTTTTCTAAATAAATTTCTAGTTCATTGTGTTTAAATAAAACGTAAACATCCTACTTGATATTCTATATTTGAGATTTTATTCAACTTTCAGACACCGAATACTCTTTTTGGTTACTCTGTATAAACAACTAAATAAAATACCCTTTTAAAATTGAGAAATAGAAGCAGATGTAAGTTAGTTGCAGCTAAACAACGGCTAGAAGAGAGAACAGAACAGAGGTTGAGAATAATTGAAGGAGACTCTGTACCTCTTTCACTTTCCTGTTGAGGGCTCCCAAGCACGTTGGCCTCAGCGTCCCATCAGTCACAGAGCCGAGCATCCATCAACCTTTGCCACATTGCTGTCCATTTTTCAATTTATTTTTAACATGCTGACAGGAAAAATTCTTGAAAGGAATAATAAATGGACCGGAAGACTAATTAGTGGTAAAAACTGGAGACTGGAGTTGAATCTAAATAGAACCCTTTACACTTCCTCCCTTACCCTACCTCTTCAAACTCTGAATTATTCACAAAGTTGATTTTTGTGTTTATAAATGTTACAATTGTTGCGTTTTGAAATATAATAAAAAAAAAAAAAAAAAAAAAAAAAAAAAAAAAAAAAAAGCAATTTAAGGAGTACAAACATGGGTATCTTGTTGATCAATTCGAGTAGAGGATTATTTATGGTTAGATCTGATTTATCTTTCAGATATTAATGGTTTAGATATCAAGTGATTATTCATCAAGTTATGACTTATTGTTATCAATAGATATAATATACATCAATATATAACAGTTAGCAAAAAAAAAAGTCTATGTACACCATGCCAAAAATCAAATTTTAGCCAAGGAAAAAAAGGAAAAATAACAGACTATTCTTTTAATTTTTTCTTTATAAATTAACCCTTAATACTCGATCGTTTTTAAACATTTTCAATTTCATAAAAAACGTTTTAAGACATTTATAAAAATTATTTATACAAAATAAAAAAAAGCCTGTGTACACTATTATTATTTCAAAAAATAATATTTTTTTTTGGTAAACACATTGTTATTGTGGTGTTACTATTAACTGGCAATCGTGTTGCAGCACAGTGGTGCACTCATTGTAGGATTATCATTCACAGATCGCAAAATTGCAGGCCTGCGATTTCTCAAAATTTATTTGGGCCTCCCAGATCTAGGTTTACTTTGAAGATAACTGGTTTCTTGGTAATGCTTAATCAATTCTTTAACTGTCTACTATTTCTCTCAAAGATTTTCCCTCATTTCTTAAATTAATAATCAATTGTCTAATTTCTACACAAATTTCTATTTTTAGCAAAGTAACAGAAAAACTCGCAAATCACGGCCACTATAAAGACTTTAACTGACTAAAATAAAGCTTTTTGTTTATATTGAAAACGTTTGTTTATTATTGTACAGTATTTGAAGTTTATAATAAATGTACACAGACTTTTTTTGCAATGGTTCAGGAGTTCTATTAGCAATTATCTTTATCTTATCTTTAATTTTATATTTATTTTTCTTTTGGTATTGAATTTTAATTCTTTCAAAGTTACAGTTTAAAAGAAAATAATATAAAAAATGTTTTCTTCATTTCCTTTGATATCCTGGGCAAACTTAGACAATTTTAATGTGGTGTACACAGACTTTTTTTTTACTAACTGTATACTCTGGTTCGTCCATTTCAATTGAATCCAGGATTTTGAATATTCAACATCAATACTTTAATTCAAAAACTTCACTTTAAAACGCGAAAAAGAATTTATAGCATTTAACTTCCGAAATCCAGCTTGGTTATGAAACGCCAGGTCAAGACTAATTCAGTTTACCGTCTCAAGTGACAAACTCTTTAGCCTTTATTGAAATTAATTATTTAAATTATGAGACAATAGAGAATATTATATTTGTTTTATATTTTGAATAAGAAACAGCAGTAAAATAATGATTTTATATTTTAGATCAGGTGTGTGACCGGAACCGTAACACCTTTTCATCCTCCCCCCC